>VWZO01022224.1:706517-1193470 GCA_013396975.1 Bucco capensis
GTAAGTTCCTTTTAGGTACTGGAAGGTCACTAGTAGGTTTGGATTATGTGATAACTTTAACTACACTGTTTAAATTGTTATGAAGAGGAATAAATCCTAACAATAGGTCAGATGCAATTCATTCAAAGCAGCACAAATAGAAAAAGGAAAGATGGTCTGGAAGTTGCAATGACATCTTAGAGCTTGGAAGACCAGAGATATTTTAGCATTGACAAAAAGTCCTTGTGCTGCAGTGCTTGCTGAGGATAAACACACTGGAGTTGTCAAAGAATGTGGCTTCTAGAGCAAGGAGGACTGTGCAGGTAAAACAGACAAATAAGCATTGCACTTCATTGTTTATTTAGTGGCAACCTAATGTTTCTAACATAAAGGGAAGAGACTCAAGGAGATCTGAGCTGAGATCTGCTGGCCTGGTAGGCAGCTTTGACAATATGTCTTGCTTCCCTGCATTTCTCCCTACATAACCATGGTTAATGATCCCAGATTTTTTCTTATATCATCCTGCAATCATATTATGACATATGTTATCTAAGGGTATTGTTGCTGTTAATGAAATCATATTGGTTTTATTTTTGAAAGAAAGGGATATTGAAGGTTTGTAAAATCCTTGTTGTGAGCCTGTACCTGCATTTAGAAGAAGAAAATACACTTTTCTTAATTCATATACTCTGATATTTTTTCTCAACATTTTCATACATTCTTATAGAATTAATGGAAAAATATGGGAGCCCTCCAGTGGCGAAAATAATATATCTGTGTTTCATAATGTAGCTGCCTTTCTGTGAATAGTGTTTGCAACACTATTGCCATTTCTGACACATATGAATGCTAATCCCACTTTGATCAACAAGACTTCATATTACCCAACATTTGCCTAAAAAGGCATATGAGCCTATCCCCAGATGAAATTTGTAAAGACCAAGAAAGTAAAATTTATCTCATGTTACTTCGTTTTCTATACAGGCAGGAAAACCCTTGGGTGCTTTTTGTTTGTTTGTTTTCTTCCCACTAGAAACCACATGGGTTAATCATGTTCTCCCCTTTCACAGACTTCTCACTTTTAAGGCTGTGTGATTGAAAAGCAATTCACAACTGCTGTAATAGAGATGTTTGGCTGGTCTGATCTTCCCATTCTTTGGCTTTCTGGTTTATTATGTTAATTCAGTCACCATTTGCCTCCAGAATTGCACTACCCCATGTAAAGCTGTAGGAAAACCTTCTGGAAAGTCCCTGGATGTCTGACCAGACATTGCCTTGAAACTGTGGCCTTGAAGCACATTATACCACTTCAGCAAATGAGCTCACATTTTTGGTCTTCTGTGCTCAATTTGCTGTAAAAAGCTGGGGTTATTATTTCCGTGGAAAAGCCTTTTTGTTGCACTCCAGGAAGAAAGTGGAGATCATAGTCTGCTTTCCAAGGAAATGTAACTTTAAGTTGTTCCACTTATGCCCACACAGTCCTCCAGAACAACATTCCTTCCCTAAACAACTGTCAGATGGCTTCATCTAGTAAAGTTACAAATGTGGAGTTAAAAGCACTTTCGTTGTGAGTGAGGCACATATAAAATACAAATGTCTGAAAAAACCAGCAGACTTTTAAGAGACCATTTCCATCGCACTGGAAGCAATAGAAAACTGAGGGAAAGCATAGGATTAGATGTTTATCTTCCTTTAATGAGGATAGCTTTTGTTGGGAACACATTGATAAAGTGCATGGAGTTACTCAGAATATTTCTTTAAAGCCCTTGGCATCTGAGGTATTCACAAGCAGCCCGCAGAAAAAGCTATGCAGCCAGAAGCCCACTGTTGCACCATTATCTGCAATACAATTGTCACAGGTACATTCAGCAAAGGCATAGAAAAACTCATCTTGCTGATATGGATGTGAGCAGGCACACACTCACACACAGGTTTGCATCCTGTTTAGCTGGTGGAATATTCTTAAGAACAGAAATAGAAGGAGGAACTGTTTTGTTTGGTATTTTTCTTTCCTTTTTGTTTGTTTGGTTTTGGTTTTGTTTTTCTTTTCTGTTTTCTTTCATTCCAAATATAAAGGCAGGCCACTGAAGTTTACTAGACAGCAGAAATAAGACTGCAAGAGGCTCAGTATACTTTAAAGCTTTTGCCTTTGTTTTTCAGTGAGTTTTTACCATATTTTAGACAGCAGCTGCAGGGTCCAGGCCTCCTATTGTCATGGAAAAATAAAGGCCTCATTTAACTGCTGGTGGAGCTGCAGTGTGTGATGTGTGTTTGTTAGTCTAAGACATCTGTTCTTTGTGTCAGCTACTAACTCCAGACACCACAGAGTGTCCCCTGTCCCCTGCTAGGCTGTGTGTGGAGGCAGCAGGTTGGAGCTATAGACTGTCATCCAACAAAAGAGAAAAGGGGCAAAGAAAATGTTTGTGTTCAGCAGGGACTAAGCGACAGGAGAAGAGAAACTTTCAGCTGTGGCTGAGAGGTTATGTGATTAGCCTGTGACGGCTGCTGGCCTCTTAACCACTGGATGGATGAGGATGACTGACTGTCAGGCAGGCTCTGAATGATGTAATCTGACAAAAACAGTGCTGAGAGGATGCTGATTTTAGTTACTGGGCCAGCATTACACACAACTCACTTATCATCAGGAGATATTCAAAATATGCAGCGGAAGAAGCAGCAGCAACCTTGGGGTGCGTGTGGCTCTTCTCGTAACCATGCCTACCCGGACTAGCACCCCAGCCACGTCTGGGCTACCTTTGTACCCCTTCTCTGCACTGACACTTACCCCCATTGGCACCCTGATATTCCTCAGGACCCAATAGCCCCATGCCACTGCCCCTCATCATCCTGCAGACCACTTGGAACATCAACAGTGGCTCAAATCCTAAGCTAGAAACTAGGAATGTCATAGCCGTCATCTAAGTGTCCATGAGGTTATTATTCTGGGGGGGTGGGTGGGTGAGGGGAGGGACAGTGGTAGGAAAAATAAGAGAAAATTCAGATATTGTAGATGATTAGTAGATTTAAGACCTGACATACTAATTTGTCTGTAATAGCTTAAAAAAAAAAGGGAAAAAAAAATAAAATGGTTGAGTTGTGTTTGGGTAACAAAGGAATTTTGCAGTTTTAATATACAAAGAGATTTTGTTAAGCTTGTAGCTGTTAGGTGGTCAAAATAGAAATAGAATGGGCTGATTTTCATGAATGTTTACTTAAAATGTACAGTTTCTGGATTGTCTGTCCCTTTCTTCTCATTGTATGTGGAGCCCAGATGCCTAGGCTAGACTTTGTCTCTCTGTCTAATGTTTAGATGGCAGAATTAGAGAAAAATAATTCTGAACTATCTGACTTTAAGATGATAAATTCTATATTTTCACTGGGATTTTTATTTCCATAGTCATTCCTAAGTAGAACTTCTCTTGGGCATGCATTTCACCAAAATGTGATCCCTGTCTCTTATTGCCATCTATTGCATTTGCTTTTCAAATACTGGTTTATTTTTGCCTGAAATCATTCAGTGGCTTCATAGCAGAATCATGTAACACCTTTAGACATTTAAACATGATGAATACTCTGAAAGGATTGATTACTTTCATTCTGCAGCTATAATTTTACTGCCTTATATCTAAGGACGAAGATTATCAGGGCTGTGGACTGTAAGACAAAATTGTCTAACAGTATTTTACTGTTCTACAGAGTCTTAACCCTTTCTATGGGTTAAGCATACTGATTGAATTTGATCTTTACTTACTTTTTATTTAAATTATGTATATTGATTTTCCTTCCTCTATACATGAGTATGCCTAAGTAGAGAATGGAATTTAACAGATCTTACAGCTGTCTAAGAAAACAAAGTCACATAGCAACCTTACTGTCCTCAAACATGAGAATATAGTCCATAAACAACCTTCTGCTTCACTGGCTCAATCCCAACATCAAGAAAAAAATACTCCTTAGTGAACACAAAGGAAATATATTTGCTTGAGAAACTGGGAATAGTAGGATTAACACCATTCCATTATAATGAATTTTCACAAAGCAACGGGAAGTAAAAAGAAGAAAAAAAATTGTATGGCATTGACTATAGTTCTAAACCCTAAAAGTCAGAAAAGAAAAAGATGGAAGAAGGGAAGTTTGCTCTCTCTTTTACTCAAAATTTTTCAGAATCTGCTGAGATTGGCAAGGCTTCTGGATGCAACTATTTTCTAGCTTTCAGTTTCAGGAAAGAAACAAAAGCAAAAAAACAACATCTTTTTTCTATCTTTCTTTTCTTCTATCCTTCACCCACAACCAGAAATAGAAATTAGAAATTTTGGCATATTGCAAAATTTATGTATGATATTTTGAAGTTTTGATGAACAAATAAACAAAATAATACCTGGTTCAGAGGCAAATCCTGAACCTTAAAAAAAGACTTGTGACTACTCTCTTGGTTTGGGTGATGTTTGTCTCAAGCCAGAATCAGGTTTAACACAGACAATGGGCATAACACTTCATTAGTTCTAACGTGTCTCACTGCAATGGAGTTGCTTGCTTATATTTTCACTTTAAAGCAAAAGTCATTCCATATGCATTTCAATGTAAGACACTTCAGTGTTCAATATAATTGCAAAATTTGCTAACAAGACATTTTAAAGAACTCTGATGAGACATTTAAATGCAGGTAATTCGAGGGCTTTAGGTAATATGACTTCATTTTAGCTCTCTGGAACAAAGCTAATCTCTGTCCTTTAGTACTGAGAAGCAGTTTTTGATCCCTGAAAATGAGTACTTCAGTTTCATTGAAATGTCTGTGTGGTGAGTTATTGCTGCTTAATTTTGGCTTACCATAAGAACTGAAAATAAATAAAAAGTCCATAGCAAGTCACTATAAAGTGGTTTATTGTGCAACGTAGCATAACTGTAATTTAACATGGGTTAGTAAGCTTATCTGCATAATATAAATTTTAGCCTGATTTTATAATGAATTGGCTGTGTGAGTGCATTGACCCACAGTCAGCTGCAATACAGAGGTCAGGAAAAGTGGTGACATACTACATTTCCTTGTAGCAGCTCAGTGGAATTGCAAATATATTAGCCAAGAGCATGTCTTTCTGAGAGCATCTGGGAAAACCATCACTAGCGCAAACAACCCTTTAAGGACATGATTTTTTTTGCTGATGTTTTATTGTTGTCTTTCTATTTTAAGGGGGTTTTTTCTTCTATTTTTGATATGTTTTTTTTTTAGATAACAAAATAAACAGGGAAATGTATAAACATTATTTGTGGGTGATAAGACACTGATGCCAAGGCTAATGAAGTTGTAGTTCATACATATCCAGTAATAATACTCCTAATACATATATTAATAGGCATATTTCTTTTTCACTAAGGGTGAACAAGTGAATCTATGGTTGGACCTTTACAACCTGACAGAAAACAAGGCACAGTTACTGGAGACTATATGAAACAAGCCTTTAACTTTCTGACAACAATTCCTGACATTTATAGCTCAGCTCCTGAGGTCCTTAATGACCATCATGTCAAGTGGAATCTACTATTAATATACCTCACTAGTAAGGAGTAAGTATTATGGTTTTTATCCTGAGTGTGAAAGGTCCATATTTCATAAAGATCTTGAGTCTATTTGAGTTATTAAAGGTTTCCCATAAGGAAAGAAACTGAGTAATAATTCTTTTTTTTTTTTTTTTAACAGTTTCTGCCTGCTGAAACTTTCTTTTCTTAAAAGAAAGAAAAATAAGTTCTCTGCATTTAAATTAAAATACAGAATCAGGCACCACTATCAAAGATTCACTTGTTCTACAATGTTGTTTAGGATGGCAGAGATTAGATCTGAGGGTTAGCTTCATGTGGAAACTTCAATAGCAAGACTACCATGTTTTCAAGATATCAGGAAGGAATTCTTTCTTTTTTTATTCAAGAGCCACTTGTAAAGAGAACAAGACACAGAACAGCACTTATACAACAAGCAAAAGTCAGAGAGAAACATTTCCGGAAGAGATAGATCGTTCTTGGACATTCAGTTTGGTGGATCCAGACCTGGGACAATTCACAGAGTCATGGAAGAGTTTTGATTGAAATTCTTCCTGCACCTCATCTGCTCCACATCCCTGCTGAAAGAACTGTCAAATTGCTTGCTCAGAACCTTGTCATCTCAAACATTGGAAATCTGTTTTCAGGAAGCTAGATATCAGGCAATGAGCTCTAAACATCCTTGATGCTCAGCCCTGATCTGGATCTTCTGACCAATCCCCCGGAATAGATGCATGTAAAATCATTGGTTTCTTTTACAGTTCTTATTCAGATGTGTTTCTCTTGTGCATATATATAGGATAGCATTAATATGACCTACTAGTGTGCCAGGCACCATTTGCTAACTCTTTTATCATTGAACTGAAATTCAGCTTTTCCTGGGTATGATTCATCTGAGTGTAGAGCAGATTTCTAATACAGGTGACATGAACAGTGCCCCAGAGTGTCTTTTTCTACTGAATCCATTGCCAATAAAGGGATCCTGGGGAGACTAGCTCAGATGTAGACATGTACATCATACACAACTGAAATTAGGTGAGATAAATCCTATCTATGGACTTTTCTTGAACGGGCAGGAAAAGAATTACCAGTCAAATTCAGACTTACTGGGTTATGGTGGGTGGGTTGTGTCTTAGAGGTTATAGGTAAACCAAAAGCCCTTTAACAAGGGCACTGTAGGTTTTCTGAATTGACATTATATAGGTAAACTCTTTTTTTTTTTCATTTCCATGTATAATTTGGTTTTTTTAGGAGTAAGTGCTTCTATTGCTTCATTTTTCTATAAGGACTAACTGATGAGATATATAGGATGTGAATGGAGTTGTTTCCACAATATTGAGTATGTAATACGTCAGTAATTCACGGTCTGTTGATAGAAAGAATTTAAACAAATGAATTTGCCTCTTGTATCTTCCTGTTCTCATTGCAGGCTGCATAAATGAAAACTGAAATAGATGAGAAAAGAATCTTTTGAGCAGTGCATGCTAGTGAGGAAATATAAGCATTTTGTGTACAGAATAATGAATGTGATAGTGTTTTAAACTCAGGAGACAAGCTGGCACTGGTAAGTAAATATATATATATTTTTTTTTTCCCTCTGACAAACCGGAGGTTTAGATGTGTCAAGGTCTGAGTGAAGAATGAGTGAAGTGTATGTGCTCCTCAAATGCAAGAATACACATGAATTTTAACTGGAGTTAAAGCACTGGTGAGTGGCTTTTAACTGTAAATGAAAGGAAGGATATTAGGAGAAAATTTACCAAAATGAAATGGAGAACCTAAGGAGACTGTTTACTTCAGAGCCAAAGGAGATCATGAAATTTCTAGTGCACAGTGGGAGCTGGCAGTACCTGATGTAGCACATGTAGTGTCTCCACAATGCTTCATGGGAAAACTACACAGTTTGTATTGTCATGGGGCTCTTACAGTCCCTGAGAAACTCTTCTTCATTCCTTAAAACCATTCCCTCCTTTATGATACACTGCACCATTAGCTGTTTTGGCATGCATTCCAGGCCACAGACTAGGCCCTGTGAAGTTTACTGGGCAGGGGTTAATGTTTATCTGCAAAGCTGCATGAATTACATGAGGATTTAACAATTTACTTCTGTAGCTTTGTGATTGCTATAGAGATTACCATAGTGTCATTTACCTAGCAGGGAAAAAAAAAATGTATTTGTAGTACATTTTTAGCTGCAAAAATTGCCTTTTCTTCCAAATGTAGATATGATGAAAATTAAGGGTCTAGTTTTCCTATCAAATGCATTTAGATTTGTGGCAAATCTGTCAATCAGCCTTCCTGATTTTGAGCTGATTGATACTCAAAAATTACTTCTGTTGATTTGATGGACTACCAGAAATATATTCAAACTCCTCTTTAGTTAAAAATAAATTGAGATGTGTTTCTTTGTTTTGTTTTGTTTTCTTTTGTTTTTATGTACTTACTATCTCATGTCACTCTTGTGATACACAGAGCAACTCTTGTAGCAACCTCAGAAAGCAGAGTCTAACTTCAACTAGTTGATGTTGTTGTTAGTATTTGGCAGTTCAGGTACTATAACATGTCAAAACCTGATTCATTCTATTGGTACAGGAAGAATTGAAGCAAGTAGTGAATCTCTCAGGATCTTCACATCTCTATTTCCTTCATAGTTAAGGCCAACAATTGGTGACACTTTTGTCAGCTCGTCACATAATGTCATTGGAGATTCCACATGGCTGGCTGACAGTAAATTTTCCCTTCCATTTGTCAGAAGGTAGCAGCCAACAGAAGCATGAAAAGAAATGATTTTCTTATGTGAGTTTGCACTCAAAATGTGTAAGCAGAAACAGCATTGCACATTCTTTTATTTAACTTTTTTATACCATAATATAAACTATCTGACTATCGAGTAATATTGAAATGAAATTTTTGAACTAGAATCTGAATGAAGAAATGCAACTACTCTGTAAAAACAGAATTCCTTTTGCAGTGCTTTTAAAGCTGCACAGACAGAGCTGAAAATATTTCATTTTAACTACCACACTCTCTCATGCTGTGATGTTTTCCTTTTTCCTTATGGGCAGGTCATTCTACATATTTCCCACAGAATTCCCACAGAGGACCTTTGACACGTTCATGAAGTTACAAAAACATTTGGATGAGCCAGTCTACAAAAATGGGTAAACATACTAAACTTTACTGAGTAAAACAATATGAAAAACCACCAAAGGAAAGTTGATTACCTTTGCAAGACTGTCTTCTCAATTTCCCCATTATAGGTCTTTCTAGAATGCCCTGTTACTCACAAATGACATCTCTGAATAACTTTTTCAAACTTAAAAGTTGATATGCTAATGTATGGCACAGGAGAAGCAATAATAATAAGTGGGAAAATAGTGCATGCTTCTTCAAGGTGATTGAGTGTCCTAGAAACAGCTCAACAGCAAGGTTGTTTTTAATGTTTGAAAGAGTGTCAGTGGCAAAAGTGCTAGCAGTTTTATATTTATACACTCAAAATATCTTGATTGAAAATCCAGAAATTTTGGAAACTCAAACTTTAGAAAAGAAGAAAGAAGCAACTCTTGTAAGATATCAGATTCAGTATCTACTTTTTTTTTTCTTATTTCTTCAGTTCGTAAATTCATGTCTTCTTCCAGGCACAGCAAACAATGAGAGAACTTTTGGAGGATCTTTTAAAATTTCTATTTAATCGGTAAAGACAAAAACTTCAGAGAGTAATCTGCCTTTAAGAAAGGGATCTGCCATATAATTTGTTCCTGCTTTGTAGAAACAAAGATGTATGTCTTTGCACAGCTTTTCATATTTATTACTGAAAACATGGTTTCTTGAAACTGTGCAGATAGGGTGTTATTCTATCTTATTCCAACAGATCTACCTTATTTTAGGCAGGAGATTTTATTTCTCATGATACCTGACACTCTAGTCAATGCTTTGATTTAGAGGACCCTATATCATGATTCGTTCTTAATCTTTGCCTGATTTGTTTAATATAAGAAATGTGATTGAATGAGATTACAAGAAGATGTTGCTGTCACAGTAGTTTGAACCATTATGGTTTATCATAACAACACTGATTAGATAATCAGTGGCTTGAAAAGAATATGTCACTAAGAAATGGCTGGAGACAAATTTCTGTTAGAATATTATTACTACTCTATTGTACTTGGATTGATTAAGAAAATTTTTGAATTTCTGCAGTTATAACAAAGTTAGTCATGACATTTAGTATTGTATTATATCAGTTTCCTGAGGTCATTAACAGATGATCAGTAGTATAAAGGAGAAAAAACCTTTTCATCTTTCAATATTTTTTCTGTCAATAGATTTATTCATGAAATCTACCTACTGCTTTACCTGCATTACAGGTCATCTTTCTGTATACTGTTTTATTCTTTTGTGTAAGCAAAATGGATGCAGTTTCCTCATTTACAGTTCAGGAAGTGGAATTCCTGTCTGTTGCAGACAGTCAAGTGGAAACTACAGGTCTGCATCTCATGATACCAGTTAAACTAAAGAGTGTGATTTTAGAACAAAGTGTTGACTCAGCACTCTGAGGAAGCAGAGTGTAAAACACAATTCTTTTGAGCACCTGATAAAAGGACTTGGTGATTTAAGCATTGGCCTGGAGGAACTTAGTGAACAAGATTGTAACTGCCTGGATATTTGCTCCTGTCACTGTGTGTCAGCAGTGTGTACTTTGGTACATCAGGCTAATTCTCCTCTCTCTCAAAGGAAGATGAGGTGCTGTCTGTTTTCAAGCCCATGATCAGGACATTCCTTCCAGAATTTTAAAGACCTGATTTCTAGGTCCCCTTTAGGCACTAGACAAGTCAGACCCATATTTTCCAGGCCTATGGAAGTACATACTACACTTTCTGACACCCTGAGAGAGCCAGATATCACCTCTTTGGTCAATATTTGAAGAGCATACAAGAGCAGTGTGGCAATGAGAGTCTCTACTTGGTTATTAAGGGAGGCAGATGTTCTCCTGTAGAGGAATTCTTCCATTTCTTATGCATTTTACATTAAGGAGAAATAAAATTCACAAACATTCCTCAAATTTCTGTTTAACTCTCATCTGAAATGTGAAAACTCTATTCTTTAGATGCAATTTACTCTTTAGGAGTTATTTATTGCTAAGTTTCGAGACAGCTGGACCCTAATATGAAAGGGTTGTGCAATTTTCCTTTTCAAATCACTCCTTATGCAGAATAAACAAAATATTTCTAAGGTAAAATAATTTTAACTGATTTAAACTTAATTCTGTAATCAGCTTGTCTTCTTTGTTTAGTATATGACTTCTTTTAACAAATGACACCTTTTAGGAGGGAAGAGGAAAGCTAGGCCTTGTTGGGTTGTTCAGGCACAGAACAGTGCTGGCTGGCTGTTTTTTTACTTTTGTTCAATGCTATGCAATTTTAGTGGCTATCCATGGGAAGTTCAATCTTCAAAATACTGTGACAAATACTTAAGCAAAAGGCTGCTAAAATTAAAGACTCTTCAGCATCTGAAGTAGTCAACAGTTTCCTAACTATGTTTAAGGACTGGATCCTACCATAAATATGATTTTTATATTTTTGTTATGAGTGTTTTTCATGAAATGTGCTATTTCTTTCTCATCCATTTCTGACTTTATCCAGAGCATAAAGAAGCAATTGTAAGGCTAAAGAGACAGCTAATGGTTTCCTGGTCCCTGAGTATATATGAATTCTGATTTATTATTATGATATTTAAGCATACAAACATTCATCTATGCATACAAATACCAGAGCTTAATAAAAAGAAAATAAAATCTGTGATTATTTTTGTAGGTTTTAAAAATATAGCTTAAGATTTATTTAAAATGAACATTTTGCTTGCCCTCTATGGCATTGAATAAGGACATTTGATGGATTTAAAAACTATTTCTGATGGTCTTTTCTTCTTTTTGTTTTAAAAGTTTAACTTTCTTCTTTATTATTCTACCTTAGGCTCTGGTTTTCATCAATAAACTAGAAACCTTTGATCAAAGAGACTGCTAAAAAGCTGTGAAAAATATTTTGATAAAAAATAAAATTGACCAGAGACTTCCTAAGAAATGCATATTCAAATTGTTCTTTTGCAAGAGACAGTACCTTATAGCTACTTTTCCTATACTATGCATATTGATTAGAGAGCTGTTGTGTTCCACTCTGAGTAGTATTTCACTACTCTGGTGAAGCAAGGAGTGAAAAATAAAAATCAAATAAAATTATGGAAAGTCTGTGTATATAGAGCATGCCAATTGACAGAAACTATCCTTTGCAATGTAGTGAATACCTCATTAGTTACTCTTTAAAAGATTATGGATCTCTTAATGCTTTGCTCAAAGTTGGCTGCTGAGCCTTTTAATAGTCCATAGACTCCATCACTACTTATTCCTTATCACTTAGCATCTGGCATTCTAAGCCCTGCCTTCCTTCACAGTAAACTCAGGAAAGCTTTTTAGGTAGATATTCTGACAATGTATACTTAAGAACAGCCATTTACTTTTTCTTTTGTCTTTTTTGGTAATTGACAGAAGAGATTTGCCATTTTCTTTGTTTTGCTGTCTTCAAGTGTCAGAGCTGGGTTTGAATGGTCTTTCTCTTGGGATGTGTTAAAGTAAGTATATCTATCTACTTACCCTTTCCTATGTCTTCTTTGATGGGTTTCTCTCCCTGTCTTCATTTTCTTTCTCATAATTCTTACTTCTCTACAATATGTGTCTTGATATTTCCTCCTGAGTCTTCCCCCATGAGGACACCAAGAATGGCACTTGGCAAGCTTTTTATACACCAGGAGGCCTCTAGTAAAGTAAAATATGAATCCAGTGTTCCTCCACGAAATTCAAAGTTGTTTTTTTTATCGATATGTAGGTAATGGAACACTTAATCCTGGAAACAATTAATCCTGGAAACCCAGGATCTTCGTCCGTGAAGCTTAGCCATGATGAATCCTGGAAAACATTTCCAAACACATGAAGGACAAGAAGGTGCTTGGGAATTCTTAGAGTGGATTTATAACAGGAAAGTCATGCTTTACCAATCTGATAACCTTTTATATTGAGGTGACCAATGAGAGTAGTGAAGATCTGCTTACCTCAACTTTATGGTTACAACTTACTTAAACAACTTCATGGTTGCAGTTGGAAGGAGGGGAAATTTAGACTGGAGATTAGAAGGAAGTTCTTTACCCAGAGGGTGGTTAGGCACTGGCACAGGTTGCCCAGAGAGGCTGTGGATGCCCCATCCCTGGCAGTGTTCAAGGCCAGGCTGGATGTGGCCCTGGGGAACATGGTCTAGTGATTGGCATCCCTGCCCATGGCAGGGGAGTTGGAACTAGATGATCTCTAAGGTCCCTTCCAACCTAGGCCATTCTGTGATTTAACATGGTGTTTAACACTGTCTCCCACAAGATCCTCGTAGATAAACTGACAAAATATAGGTTATGTAAGTGGGCAGTGAGGTGGATTGAAAGCTGGTTGAACAAGTGGCCCACAAGATTCATTCAGAGCCAGGTCACAAGTGGGCCAATACTGTTCAGCATCTTCATTAATGACCTGGATGATGTGACAGAGTGCACCCTCAACAAGTCTGCAGCTGGTACAGCACTGTGAGGAGTGGTTAACACATCAGAGAGGTGTGCTGCCATTTAGAGAGACCTGGCCAGGCTGGAGAACTGGGCAAAAGAGAAATCTCATGAACTTTGGCAAAGTGGTATAAAAAGTCCTGCCCTGGTAAGGACTAATCCTATGCACCAAGGAGCAAGTGGCTGGAAAGCAGCTTTGGAGGAAAAGAACTAGAGGTTCTGGTGGACAACTGCTTGAACATGAGCTAACAGTGTGTCTTCATGGCAAGGAAGACAAATAGCATCCTGGGCTGCATGAGGGAGAGCATTGCCAGCAGGTCAGGATAGGTGATCCTTCCCCTGTGCTCAGCAGTGGTGAGACACATCTGGAGTGCTGGTTTCTGTCCCTCATGTAAAAAGTGATATATTGTACTTTTTAAAAAAACAAAATTGCATAGGATTTTTCACCACTGCCAGGTATCTCATAACTTCTTCTTGTAGTCTTTCTACTTTTTCAAATTATTTCATTTATTTATTTTAAATTTTTATCACTTTATTAATCTATAAAATCCCATTTGCACTTGAAATTTATATGTTTCAGCTCTGCATGGGTTTTCAACACATGAGATTTCTGTGGTTACTGAGTGAAGCTATGCAATGCACAGGATGACTTTTATTCTTTAATGGCCTTTATTTCATACCAGCAAATTCTTCCTTCACTAGATTTGCTTAAATACCTAAGTACCTGACTGTGTTCATATATCAAATGTGTATAGAGGTAAATGCTTCAAGTGTTTAATCAAAAAAATTGCAGGTAAAAACTCTACTTGCATTGTTACGGACAGAAATGCCAGAAGTCTCCTATGGTGTTGAAGGCATAAAGTTATCTCATGCATCTGACAATACAGATAAAGAAACTCCAAAATCTTGAATTTTATGTATAGGTCAAGTGATTAGTAACAGATGGTGCAGGGAAAACTACACATTTGTTTTCCTAATTTGAAGTTTAAAGTATGTCAAGTGTAAGTAAAGCATAGAATACCATGGACTGAACTATTCTCAGTGAATATCTCAAAAGTGTGAACGTCTAATAATTATTTCTAGTTAAGCTATAGTTGTTAGATCTCTCTCTCATTTTTTCTCCATTCAGAAATAATCCAGTCATCTTTGGACTACGTTGGTGTAAAAGCAAAGACAGCTTTAATCATGAGCTGTTGCCTTGAGAGACAGCTACCTAGGAAGGACAGTGGGAGATGGACTGCAAGTTCTACAGCTAAGCTTCAGACTGGACCTGTGAACACTGGAGAAGTTACTAGGCTTACATCTGACTCTAAACTGAGTGCAGTTTGATATCCAGATCTGTTTGTAGGTCAGTTATTTAGGTGATTAAGTCAAAATATTGATTAACATCTTGACATTCAGGGCCTGACAGTAGAGTGAACAATCCCATCCTGCTTACTATGGGATGTCTTTGAAGTCTGCACTATGCAGCTCTGGTGTGAGAACTAGGAAATAAATCCATGCAGATTTAAACCTGAATGTGTGGTAAATACATGTAGGGATTCTCCTTGAAGGAACTGCCCACCAAATCTACCAGATAAACTGAACTCACAGATCCCTGAATCCTGGCCCAAAATACCTTACTTTCCGAAAGGAACTTTTTTTTTTGTCTGTCTCATTTTAACAAACAAGGGATGAAACTTGTGAAGTAGGGGATGGTACTTGTGTCAAAGACACTTGGCTAAGCAGGAAATCAGGAGATACCCTGTATGAATATGATTTTCTGAAGGTAAGTGTCTCTGTGAAGTCAGTAACAAGAGCTGTAAGTGGCAGAAAGGAACCATGTCCTCTTAGGACTATGTTTTCCAGAGCTCGCTCGCTTTCTTTCGCCCCTCACTGCTCGAAGTGAGATGTGTTTGAGTTCCACAGGAGGAGGCTGAAAGCTGGAGAATGTCCCCTTCTCAGATGTAGCCCCGTGACTACAATCAGACACTTGTTTCACCACTGCTTTCCCAGACTAATGAATTTTGCATTCCTGGCTACACAGCAGCTCAGCCTCAGGAGAAGGAACAGTAAGTGCCTCATTCGGATTACTCATGACACAGTGGCTAAGTCACTCTCGAGGGTTACAGGAGAGGTGGATTCAGCTCCTGTAAGATGATCAGGGCTGGGAATGCAAACCTCTCATTTCTTTAGTGAGCACTCAAACCACCAGACTATTAAGCATAAGACAGTGTCACCTTTACCAGATATCTTTCTCAGAAGAGAGCTAAAACACTCTGGATCCTGAGAGGATGGAAGCACCTAATATTTTCTATTAATTTTATACACTCTCAGTGGAATGATAGACACTTAAAATAGGAGTGGTTTGCCCTATGCTTATCTTCAGAGGCTCTTTCTCTCTCTCCACTGTGGTAGACAGACTAACTCCTGAGCCCTTTTTTAGGGCCAGACATGTTTTTGTGCATCAATATCTAAATTAAGCACCTAAATGAAGTGCACAAGGTTATATCCAGGGAAGTTAAATCTCTTCAGACACAACTACTCTTCAGGTATTCTCTCTTCAGACATGCCTATCATGCAAAGAGAGTGACATTTGAACTTTTTTTTTTTGCCAGAGAAAGCTTTGGGGAGCCCTGTGCTATGACATGTGAGCACAGTAGCATCCCTTTCGACCCTGACCAATACTGAGTTGTTCAAACTTATTTTGTTTGAATCTTTCCTAGCTCAGGCATCCCTGCATCATACCCCATTGTGTGAGAAGCCTGAGAATAGCATTTGTCATCTTGATACCAGGAGCTAAACATCTAAATCTATACTTATGTACACAAGAAGTAATGAGTTATTCAGAGGCAAAGGGCAGGCAGACCTCCTGTCTACTTAATGAATATTTGGGGTACAAATGACCTCCGAAAATCAGGCCATTTATTTCAGCACCTAAAAATAGATTCAGAAGTTTAATTTTACATATTCAGGTTGGAAAATTTTGGCTAGAGAGTAAATTAATTGCCTAAGGTCACACAGTAAGTCAATGTATAATGAGAAAGTAATAATGAGTGAGAAAAAAAGAGGTATTTTTAATCTCTGTGGATTTATTGAATCTCCAATCTCTTTTCATGAAACCAGAAGTCTTTGTGATTATATCTCGGTATTTTATTTTTAATTGTGGCTTAGTATTCTTATTTAAAATGCATTTTTTTAAAAGAAAAAAAAAATTCTCCCTGTTTAACCCTAATTGGTGGTATCTCCTTGTTGCTATGAAAACAAAGGTTCAGTCAAACCTTCAAGAGCAGATATTTTGTTGCATAGGTAGTTAATGAATGAGATATTTGATTACAAAGGGATAAGTAACCTCTCTGTAGCCTGCAATTAACATTTAACTTGATATGGCAAATAAGCCAAATGAAGGGAGAGTAAACTGAATAAAAAGGATTTTTCTCTCATTAGGGGTTCATCACACACATATGCTAGCAAAGCACGCTGTTATGATTGGTGAATTTGTTTACAGATTCATGTAAAACTAAGCTTTCATCTGGTCAAAAAGAAATGAAAAAGCCCTCTTTGCCTCTGGAGAAAACCAATATTTTAAACCATACAGATTTCAAGTGTGTGAAGATAATTTGTAACAGTCAAGTGCATTATTAGGCAATAATGATATCTCAGGAAGTTAGTCACTGAGTTCCTGTTCAAATCTTGTGAGACTGGAGTGCCTAATTCCCTCACATGCTTTCTAGTTTTAATGAGTTCTTGCTTACAACACAGCCACAGCCACAGCAAATGGGATCTGCTCTCTTCTTTGAATGCAAAGATAAGCCAAAACCCTAGCAATATACTCCAAAATATATAAAATATCTGTCTAAAGCAGTTACACAGTTCAAAGTCAGCTACACTATGTCCTTTTCCTAGTACACAGAAGTTCTCAAAGATGTTTATTGTAAACAGGGAAATCAAGTGACTATGATTCCCATGTTGTGATTTGAGGCTTGGGAAACACAGGTTGAATTTCTTTCACTGCTGCCAGTTTCCTGCACTCCTTTGGCCATATCATTTATATACTTGCATTCAAGACCACACACTTTCTATAGCTGAAAGAGACATTTGAGTTGTTAAGATTGACTTTTTCTTACTTTTAAGGTTGATTTTTCCTGCTGTGAACACAATTCTAAGACGAAAGGAAAACAAATGAAAGCCCAAACTGCTAATTTAAAGAAACCCTCGCTGTCAGGCAAATTAAGAATAATATGTGTCATAATTTTTTTGTCTAGAATTCTGTAATTTTTTTTTTTCTGGTTCATCTCCCTAATCCTTTTCTTTTCTCTATATTTCTTCACTGAATTACTCTTTTCAAAACTTCTTCTTTGTTGCAGGACTCCCCAGGGTGGAATCTAGTATGAAAAAGTGATCGAAATCACACTGTAGTAAGAGATCAGTTTGATACACTAGATCTTCCATGCAAAGCATATGCAAATAGTCAATACCAGATCACTGCTCAAACATTTAAACATTGCATATACAGAAGGCAAAGAACTGCCACTTCTGTTACCTTTCAGGTTTACCGTAACTGGGTTTTCATCAAGGTCATGATTCTGCAGAAAGGATGTGACACTTGGCTAAGACTCTCAGTCTTAATCAGTGAACAATCATGAAATTGTTGACCACTGGAACCACTTTGTTCTGGCATGTGAACCATATACAGCCTTGTGTTGGCTCTCTTGGGAGGAAGAGATGTCAGCAACTCAGAGGAAAATGAGGGTTCCTTTGTTTATACGTGATGGTTGCTTTGTTCATAAGCTGAATTTTCTCATTGTAATCGGATGTTCAATACTGGTTTTATTGCACTTTTATCTGTGAAAGACATGTCTTGACCCAGAGCTTGTGAAAATGAATGTGTGCCCAAATGAAGTACAACCTCTCTGCTGTTCTATGAGCTGTATTGTCCTGGCTAGCACTCCAAGACGTAAGTGCTTGTTTAAGCCACATCAGCCTGCTTGCTTAAATGAAACCAAAAGTGATGTTCTCAGGAGGTTTAATGAGACAGACTTTTGCTATAGTTAATGGACATAGTTTACAATGAAAATCTACTGCCTTACATAAGATAAGGACTGGCATTGGGTAACAATTCTCCATCTGTAGGGCTGCTGGGGAGTTTCTCTGGACCTGTTAAAGGTATGCTGTGGTATCCTGTAGTTTCTGAATTGAAGAAATTATTGACTCCTAATAATTAAGCCAGAGTGAGTATGAGTTACAAACCATTACTATTATGGTCATGTACATTATTTCTTACTCATAGCTTTAATCAGGCACAGTCTGAAAATCCCTTGTGGTCTCCTGTGGCCCCTGGTGCCATAACTGTGCCAACAGCAGAGGGAGCATTAAACTCATTGCCCATGGGAAAGTGTGGGGAGTGATACCCATGTTCCTAGAATCCTTGGATGGGAAAGCAAAGGAATCAAAAGAATAAAAAAGAGTGGATTTTTTTTTTTTTTTTACTACTGGCTACCACTGCAAACTAAATCCAGAAAATGAAAGTGAAGCTATAAGACTTTTTTTCTTGTTCATACCTCATCCCTGACAATAAATACTCTGAAGGGCAAAAGTGGTCTTAAATTACAGTATTGGCTTTCTTCTGTTTTATGAATTCTACTTTGGGTTTCCAGTGTAAGTCTGTGCCTTCAATGGGGCTACACAGATGTATGTATCCAGGAGCATAATTTGTACACTCAAGCTGAAGAGTGAACCTGCCACAGGAATTTAATGCTGTGGATTGATGTGTTAAAAAAAAAATAAAAATCTCTTTCTCAGAGCTCTCTATTTCTCTAGGACTGTCACCAGTAAAAAGTAAAAGCTAGTCTGTGTCAGTAAATGGATATTATACTGAATACACACAGGAAGAGTCAGTTTGCTGAGTAAAATAGGGGCATTTTTAGTTGGAGACATTAGAGTTGCAGTTTAGGCTTTCAACTCTACATGGGTCAATAGCAGCAATTAGTTCTATTCCATTACATTCTTATACTGGTTTGCTCACCATAATACCTGAGTGCATAATATAAGTACTGCATGGTGAAATGCAATAAACCTTATGCTGGTATGTTTTATTTCCTTTTGCCGTCACCTGTGCAGTTTAAGATTACTTCATGCAGTGAACATCCCATTGTTGCCTTTGTTATTAACCATATTATTATTAAAGGAATGTATAGACCCATTGAGTAGAGATGTAATTTCAATTAGACAAGACAGGGTGAAGAAGCTTACTTTGTCCTTGGTGGGGACATAGGGAAGACTTATAATTGCCCTCAGTTTCTGAGAGGTTTCACAGTTTCCAACTAGGCTTCAAAAAACTATGCTGCCCCTTCAGATGAATTCCACCCTCCTTGGGTCTGTGCTGGAAAGACACAGTTCTCAGCAATTGTCATCATACCAGAGCTTAGTTAATCTTCTAGCCAGACTGGTTCCAGATCATTGAGTGCCTGAGAGAGATATGGTCTGTGACACTGACCATGATTGAAACCAGAGGCAGCTTTAGGCAGTGAGGCAAGCAGGGGTAAATGCGAGCAAATGGAGTTTGCCCACATTCATTGTCAGAGATGTAGACTTTACCCACTCCTTGCTGCCTTGCCTGCAAGACAAAACAAACCAGTGAGATTACCCTATTTCACCACAGGCTTTAGTCTTGTTCTGCTGGGCAAAAGCCAGCGGCCTCAGTGAAAAACAAATGACAGCTTCTCTGATAAAATTACAAATGAGAAGAGAAAATAACTCTCTCTACACCCTGCAGCTCATTTTCCTTCTTCTCTATCTTTCTTCTGTTTTCCTCCGCAATCAGCAGCAGCACCATAGGCTAGCAACACTGTGAGGTTTGCAAAGATCACTGCAAGCTGGCTGCCTCTCTAGCAAAGTGGAGTATGCTGCAGGCAGGCCTGGCCAGCTGCTATCAGCTCCAGAATTTATCTAGTTCTCATCATGGGGTGGCAATGGAACTGCTGGTCTTGGGGTGAGGAGTAAACTGCACCCAGACAGAGCATTTCAATTTATGTGTTTGGGGTTTTTTTTTAATATTGGGTCCTTGTTACACACCAAAAACCTCAGTTCTCATGAGCAAGGGCAATTACTTGCCATGATATAAGATTTGCCACCTGGGCAAAAGAACTGTGTTGCCCATAAATATTTTGGAGTGTTGGATATAAGAATGTAAGTACTGATAAGTATTATGTAAGTACAAAACAGGTCAGAAGGAAGAAGATACAAAGCACAGGCCATAGCTGCAGTGAAATAGAACACAGACTAATCTAAATTAGCCATCATACACTTTATGACTGCAGATTATGAAAAGGAAGAAGTTGATCACTACTAGAACTTGCTGGAAAGAGAAATATGCCATTCCCTTGCTGTGTAATCTCATCTACTTTATTACATATACATTCTATAGAAGCTTACAGATGATGTATATACTCTGTTACTGAAATATATGCATCTAAACTAAATGCTGAGAGGCTTGAAGTAGACCAAAAAACCCAACAACTAAACCCCACACCAAAAGAACAATTAGTGCAGTTTAAATAGCTTATGGTTTAACTGAGTATATGTTCCTTTTTTTCTCTTAATTTACTTAACCTTAACACTATTATTTTGTATCCTGTTATCACAAAGGGAGGAGGAAGCAAGGAGATGAAGTCAGAGAATCCAGAGTTTTAAACCCGACAATTCATGCCTGGCTTTTCAGGCAACTCAAATTCATCTATAGATGTTCAGCACAATATTGCCTTCCCTAAGACCTCTGCTATCAACTCATCAAAACGAAGATGGCTCAGGTAGTGCTGTGCAAGAGCAGTTAGCAGTTGACTGAGAGCTTTGTGAGCCTCTAAGGGTCTATGATTCAAATATTTGTCCAGCTGGGTGTCATGTGGGAGTTATGTGACAACATACTCTCCTATGTGAGTGCCCTATATTTCTGGTTCAACCAACTTGGAAAACAAACACAGAAATAGCTGTTGGAACAGCTAGCCTGTTGGTTTCTCTCCATATATTTAGCCTTTGCCATCATGCTCTCCTGGTGCTAAGGAACAAATTTTTAGCTCTGTTTAAATATTTTGAGGAATGGAAGTATTGCACATTTCTGAGGAGAGTAAAGATACATACTCATCTTTCCTAGCAGCAGTGAGCCTATCCACATTGCTGCCATGCAGTAGGGAAGCATGCTGCTCTTATGGAAATCTAAAAGGTATTCAAGAGGCTGCCTGCCAGTTAAGCACAACATTTTAAACAACCTCTATATTCAATTTTAATATTGAATCTTTCTGTTGCTAAAAGGTAAAAATCCTTTAGTATTAGCTTCTGCATCACATGAACAAAGCAAATAAAGAAAAAATAATCAGGTACAGAGCAACATGTTCAAAGGAAAGGTATTAAAGGATGTACTATTTGATATTATTTAATATTTACTCTATTTGATAACAGCTATTTCCTCCACAGGAAATATGAATAAGGACACCAATGATAACAACTACTGCACAACAGAAGGCTTTCAGTACAGTTTATAAATCATATTATGCTGTTTGGGGAGCCCTAAAGGTAGTATATTGAAAGTCTATAATGCATTAGAAGCCTTTTAGGTTTATACCTTTAATGTTTTGCCTTGGTTTGCTCCGATCTGGAAAACAGAAACCATGAACTTACACATTTTGAGTGCTTCTAGGTTGTGTTTCTGTTGCTAAAGGTGTAATTTTATTGTTTTATTCATAATACAGGACAAATATGTTCAATGAAAGCCAGTAAAGTAACAAACAGCCACTCAGCCATTGTGTGAGTGCTTTGGTTGAAGCTCACCCAGTGTTTGAGAAATATGGTTCTGCCTTGTGGTTTAGGGATGTCACGTTTCTTGTTTCCTGAATCCTTGTATATTTTGCCCCAGCAAGCAGAGATGAAAATAAAAGGAAGAGATGAAAAAAAAAAAAAAAAGCAAACTGAAGTGACTCAGTACAAGGGAAAAATAACAGAGAAAACCAGAACTACAAAGAAAGTTTGCTCCATACTGAATTTGTGCCATTTTAAGTTTTAGGTTTTTAACCCATAGTATTGGTCTTTTCAAAGGAGTGAAATACTTTATCTTCTTGACAGAACAAATTGAGTGGAAAATTACATAAACCCCTCAGCAGATGTTCTTTCCCACATTGTTTGGGAATTTATCCCCATTACACAGTGATTCTGAGGCCTATGCCAAACTGAATGGGGACATTAGAAAACTTGAAGCTATGTTTCGGTGAGCAGTATGCAAATATTCTCTTACCACCTCCTTTTTATTTTCAGTGTCAGTCAACTTCACCATGGTCTCCTAATATGTTTCTATCAAAAATATCCCTATGTAGGTGCTAGACATATTTCCATTGCAAATTCAATGAACGAGAACCTGGTTTTTTTTTCACTGAAGCAAAAGCCAAAGTCCAGACCCCTATAAATTCACTTTGCCATAATGAATGGGTCTTGGAGTCAAAGCTGTCAGGCAACAAACAACAGGAAAAAATAAACTGATTCCAGTTCCTACCGCCTGCAACATATCTATAGCTGTATGGCATACTAATCTCTGCAAATCAGATGGCATCTTCAGAATTGCAATGCACACCAGTGAGTTAAGCATCTGTATAACAATAAGATTTGTCATCCATCATTCAGTGAACAGCATAATGCAACTTACTGTAATCTAGTGCCAAATGACATCTATCTCGATTGTTTGCTTGTCCATCTGACTCTAAACTCTGCTGCAATCCTTGATCCATTCCTTCTTTTTTAGTTCTTACTTGTAATGTTCTGGTAAAGAATCCATGACATCTGTAAATGAAAATGAGACATGCTATAACCAATGCACAATGAAAATCTATTCAATAAATATCCATTACCTCTGTTTATTCATTAGCAAACGTAGTGAATTTCACCAGTGAAAGTCCCAGTAGAACAGCAAGGGAGATTTATAGCCCAAGCCCAAGAAGATACATCTGCAGCTGAGAAGTGCATGAAGAGATGCAGAAGAATCTGGGGATAAATCAACAATCCCATGCTCTGGGGGGCATCCACAAAGAAATTAGGGACTACCTGCAGAGAAAAACGCCTCAGCTGTTCTCCATGTACTTCCTTGCCCCTAAAAATACATCCTGAACTGGGGCAATGGAAAAAAGAGACTGAAGAATTGCAACAAGAGATGAATGGTAGTGGAAGTTTTCTCCCCTGGGATTAATTAGTCTTCCTTGGCCTAGGAAGAATGGCAGAAAGCAGATTCATTGGATCTGAGAATTGGACAGAGGCTGATGTTGTTTAATAGAAGTATTAATTTACACAGGGGAGTAGTCAGGAGAAACATGAAATCCTTCTAAAACATGTAAACGCTGTTTGTGATGTTTCCAGTAACAGAGCTAAAGGAGATAATTTTGCAAACAAAACATTACTGCACTGATTGGTTGCTACTCTAAAATGATTCCTAGAACACTTTCTTAATGAGATGAGATTACCAGCAACATTGGTGCAAAAAAAAAGACATCTAGGGCATTTTCAGTGGTATCAGTATTAATCTGAGGAAAAAGAAATAAATTCATACTTAGTTGTAAGTAAGAATAGTTATTATTCTCTTAATCTGATATTGCTAGAGAGAATCACAGAAGACATATACCATGCTAAAAGGGAGAGTAAAACCAAATATATAAATCATTACATTTAGAGATCCAAGACTTCATGGTGACTATTGGTCTAAGTTTTGCCAGTTATATGGATGATTCTTCTAACTGTATGGATCATTATTTTCTAGTAAAACCTAGTTAAAGGGAGCAGTGTTAATAAAGTTCTGTTATTCAAAAAATGGTTTCAAAGAGTTAATCAATCAGTGGTGGATCTGATATATTTTCCATTTTCCCTCTCCCTCAGCCACTCATCTCCTGAAGACCACAGGTCCCTCTGTTGCTCTGACTCAACCAGGAGGCTGGTTATCTTCCTGGGAAACATTGTTGGAGGCTGGTGATACAAAATCCAGGTAACTTGATCACTAAATCCTTTGATATTTGGGCACCTAAGTTGGATCCACAAAAGCACTAATGATGAAGACTGGTGCTCCTTAATCTTTCCTAATACAGGTGTTTGTCTTCTTCACTCCAAGCTGAATAGTCAATTGAGTTCGATACTAGGGTCAGCATAAAACATACGGAAAGTCTTAAATTCTTGGGAGACAATGGGGAGCATGCCAAGAGATGCCTGCAGTAATGGATAGGCTATGTCACAGGAACAGTATGTCATACATCCTAGTACCTAAGGCATGCAGAAGGTAGCACAATTCTTTAGTCAGCTTTCATTGTTCTAAACTATTTCTGGAAGTTTTCCAACAACTGTTAAATATAAGAAGATATGCTCACTGATGATTCCCTGATCCCTAGAGCAGTGACCTACACACTAGGCTATACAGACATGCTGCAGCCTTTGCCTGGCCCACTGAGAACATGTTCTGAAACAGTGAATTGTTTCTCCAATGATGATTTAAAGGTTACTGTTAAAGAATTTCAGATTACAGTCTAAGTAGGGAGTTAGGCTGGATTTCCACACTGAAATAATTTAATGGACTTTACTTGGTATACCTTACTGAATTGTTTGAAACACAGGACTTAAGTTCTCCAAGGAGAGTTTATAAGTTTCTACTCTGGTTTTGTGTTTTTCATTTCGGCCATGTAAAGAAAGAGGTAACTTCCAAGAATCTTGTGGCATAAAGAAAAGAGGTACTTGATTTCACCTGAAGTCTTCAATCCTATCCAAAGGAAAGAAGAAGCATAGACTGTAACCTGGAAATATTCATGGTGGATAAGATTTTCAAAACATCCATATTAAACACATTCAGATCTCTACAAAGCCTGCATAAGGCAGAGCCAAAATTCTTTAAATATGAGGTCTAGATCCTATAGAGATGCTCTGAGAATTTTACTTGCTCTATGTATGTTCTCTACCTATTCTGTAATAAGCAGTCTTTTTTTTCCCCCCTGCTTTAATATTCAGCATCCCTGAGGCAAGAAGATTATATGCAAACAATGTTAATAGCATAATTTCTCTCCATATTTCCAACACAGCCTGACCATAAATCAAGTTTAAGTAAATCCCAGTCCTGTAAGATAAGACAATGTATGTGATGTCTGCAATTGCACTTTGGATATTTATTACAAAATGTCTGTAGCATGTGGCATTGTAAATGAGTTTTGGTAGATAAAAAGAAACAAAAAAATCTATCCCCTATAACCTAGGACAAATTCATAGTTCAGCAAACTGTAATATGAAGCTGATAGAAAGAAGAAAAACTCAGTAGTATGATTTTTCAGATATGGGCCAGGTGAAGAACATCCCTGCAAGACTTCAGTTTTACCTGCCATGAATACTACATGAACAGCCTACACATTATTTATAAGGCTTTCCCTTTCCTCTCTACCTTATCTCCTTCTGTACAGTAGTACCCTTAAAAACATCCCTTGACAGCTAGTTGTTTGAACCCACTCCAGGTCTCTCTGTAATAAAAAGCAATAGCATCCTGTGGGACATTTGTTTTATCAGGAGCCCTTTAGCTAACACTCAGAATGAAATCCTCCACCAACTCCCAGTTGCAATTGTGAGACTTTTTCCAGGCACTGATAGAGGACTAGGAACATTTCTGGTCAGTACAGTGGCCCATTGTCTATCAGTCCAACAGCTACTGCTACTTGTGTAGTTTCAGAGCTCATGGTGAGGCCAGTGAGAGCCACTTAGTTTAATCCTTCCTCTGATAGCCACATCTTTAAGTATTATAGCCCTCTGCACCCAGACTGCAACCCTGCATTGTTTCTCTGAAACCTTCAAAGAGTAACCTACCTTTATCATCTGCATTCAGCTGTGGGAATGGGTACTTCAAATTTAGAAACCTGCACTCACCATTAATTTCTTTTATGGTCTTCAGTAAAGTATTTAACTTTTCTGTCTTAGACAGCTGTCTCCTTGGGAAGCATATTTTTACCAACTGATCAGCTTGTTGCAGAAAGAGATACGTATTATGATGTCAACTGACTTTGATGGCTGAGCTGCTGGAAGGATAACTGCAATCCAGTTGCTGTTCCCTGCACACTGACATCTCTGACCACTGCTGCTAGGTTCAAAAATTCACATTACAGAACTCCTGCCATTGTCCTGCTGGAGTGGTGGTCAGACATAGGATGTGCTCAATAGATATTGGTGGTGAATGTCTGAGATCCCTAACCTATGCGGTCGATAGCACTCTGTATTAGCTCTTGCAGGACACAGTTCATGATATCCTGAAGTAGGTGTCTGAAACAGGGAAGATAAATTACACCTCCTTTGAGTCTGCAGGGAGTCCAGGCTGATTAGTTAAAAAGTTGATGTCTCTATTGTAGCTTCACAGAGATAGCAGAGAGGAGTCAAACTAAAGGAATGCCTGTATAGGAGTAGTTATGCCATCTCTAATGTAATCCAAGTATGTAGAATTGCCTTCTGTTTATACAATTTGATCTACAACATGGATGTTAACACAGCCATTTTACCTGGAAACTGCATTTTTGCACCCAAATTGTTATAACTATCCTAATAAAGTTTGCAGTGATTTTTTTGGCCTGGCTTCCTTGTGAAATGCAATCAAAATGGCTGTTTTTGAAACCAACTGCAACACTTTTTATGGGATCTCAAAATGAGCATATATATGTGTGTGTATATATATATATATATAAACCAAAAGTGTATTAGCCTGCCAAAAAAATGACAAGTTTCTTAGGTTTATAAAGTTACCAAGTACTTGTTGAACTATAACTAAATACAATAACAAAAGCAACAAATCTGAAGGCAGGGAATTAAATCAGTGAATAGCTGTACACCAGTCACATGATTCTAGAATATACTTATTTTAGGCATGCCACTTTGCCCAAAACTGTCAAAATCTACTTTGGCTATTACTAGCTCTTTCTACTTCCACCATTTCATAAGACTTTTATCTCCTGTCTAAAGGAGATAAACCCAAGCTAAGGATATGACATTTACATTCCTATTTCATTGGTTGTAGTGTCTGGGTAGATATAGTCTATGCTTTGGGAGCATACAGAATTAGAAAGGATTCCTACTGTTATCAGGTTTGCCTACAGTTGAATGTTTCAAAATCAGTTACTGAGGCCTGGCTTTCATACCAGGCTGAAAACTCAAGGAAAATAATTTCCTATGAAGCCTATTCCATTTCATTTTTGCCAGTAAAGGCTTGGGAACTGCTGCATTGAATCAGATCAGTTGTTCCTCTCATCCAGGAACAGCTCTAACTGTGAACAATGCCAGTTTCTTCAAAGAAAAATTTCACCAATTTAATTAAAAATTTCACCCTATTTAATTATCTGCCTGATGAATGGCTCCTTTTCCTTCCTCTTTAAATCTGTTTATGCTTGAAGCACAAAATATTTCAATGTTTTCCAGAAGAATTGCTTTAGTTTTATTTTAACACATTTTAAAATAGAGCCATATGAGGTTTTGGGTTTTTTTTTTTAACATATTCCTATCTAAATTCTTTTAAGGATTCACCTGTGACAGTGAGGTCCATAGATAATTATTTTCAAAGTACACATTTTGATCCATTCTGAATTTTCTACCTTGCAGTCTTGTCAATTAACATTTGTTCTTGTGTTCTGAGGAAAGGTAGATAGAATTCCACAAAATAGTTTTTACTATGCCACAAAACACCAAAATACATACTTCATACTTCTTATTTACACATCCTATATACTCTCAATTTTAACTAGATCCAGAAATAGTCACCAGTTTGGAATAGTTTTTCACTAAGCTCATGGAAAAAGAGAAGTAATGAATTTGAAGGGAAATATGAGTTATCTTTTATCAAATTACAGATGTATTAGGTAAGAAAGAGGTAGAAATTTGGGAAAAAGAAGAAAGAATTAATAGGGGACAAGTGATACTAAAAGTATACTGATGTGGTGAGCTCTATCCTTCCTGCACCAAATGTCAGATTCTGTCCTTCTCTTTTGTAGAGGCAGGAGATGGGAAGAAGGGAGCTCTTGTTTTCTTGCTTAATCCAGTAAGTCAACAGAGGAACTCTCTTTTGGGAGCAGTGATGGTAAAGAATTTGTTCCTTGTATAGAAATTGCAGAGACAATAGTAGATTCTGCTTTCCCTTTACCTCTAGGATGACGTGTCTGGGTGAATTGACAGATTCTCTCCATCTTTTCCTTCTACCTCAAACAAAATATGTTGGCTTATATTTATTTGGAATAGTGACATAAATGCACAATATAGCTTGAACTTCTTAGGAGCACAAAAGTTTCCAGCCTTCTACAAATGCAGATAAATACCACATACCAAACTTCACTAGAAAGCTGCTGTGTCTTTCTCAGTGAGAAGAGTTGGCTCTGGAATATATCCTGAGAGCCCTTCACAAAGAGACATGCTCACAATGCTGCCCTGAGAGCCAGCAGCACCCCTCACACTGTGCTTGGAGTCATTGTGCTTGAGCTCAGTGAGAGGCAGGAAGCACCAGCCTGGGCTTATCACAGTGGTGACAGGATTATTTTTGGACCATGAGCACAGGCAAACCGCACTTGTAAAATATATTATTTCAATATATTCAGCTTTCAAGGTAATCCAAGAAGAAAAAGTGTTTTCTCCAGGTTTTTGTGACAGTGGGCTGTGGGAATTATCATCCTCAAGGATGTGTTCTTCAGTGCGTGGAGCCTTAAAACTTGTGATAAAACATTTCACTTCACTGAAGTGGGCATGGTCTTCAAGGAAATCCATTGCAAAAGGAGCAGAGTGACCTGATCTATACTTTCCATAAACCCTTACACAAAGAGATCCTTAATTAGAAAATAAACATTTTGAGTTGGAAGTTGAATAGAAGACTACTTTATGTAATGAAATATCTTCCTTTTGATTTTCACAGGAAGAAACTTCTTTGTTTTTATTTTGCTTAACCCTTTCAGAAGTATTGGTATTTCAGAACTTAGAATATCCATCAAAAATCCTTTTCCGAGGGAATTCTTCATCAAGATTCTCTAGTTACATTTGATTCTATAGGATCTTCATATTTTCCTTTGCTCTAGACTTCACTAAACTGATTCAACTTTCATCAAACTCTTCTGAGGAAAGGAATTTAATTTAAGAAAATTTCTTTTCTTTCCAACTCACTCAAAGCCCAGGTTATGAAGACAATGATAATCCTGGCAGTGAATATTCCTCTGTCAGTGTGCTGCTACAGCTACGCATCCTTAAAGCAGAGCCCTAACAGCTCAGCTGGGTACTGCAGCCAGGGCAAAACCAAGAGTTGGAATAGCTGTGACAGCAGAAATCTCTACTGTTCCTAGAGCACCTATACTTAGCCCAGCAGCACACAGCAGGTGGTATGGTTTTATTCTACTGCTGCAGATGCATCCACACAGAAGCCCTTTGCAAGTGTAGTACTGAAAGTAAAGCATTGCTACTGTAGACATAAGCTCAGCTTGGATGAGCTGCATTCAAACGAAAAAGATCTTGGGGAAAAAGGACTGTACTGTTAAATCACTTTCAAGCAGTGATAATGGAGTGAAGATAATGGAGCCTGCAGCAGTCAGGCTAATGTGTAAAAGAAAGTACAAAAGACTAGGATCCCATCCTACAGTATAGTATGAAGCTGCAATGGTGTGTCCTCCTTGAGGTGACTGACTACAAATGTCTTAGAACTACCTCTGTTTCTCCACAGTCTGAAAATCCCTTGTGGTCTTCTGTGGCCCCTGGTGCCATAANCTACTTTCTGGATGTGTGCTGAGTGCCTTCCAGACATGGGTCTCCTGTGCTGGAAAGCACATGTCTTTCACAAGGCTGGATGAGAATTAATAATGTGGGAATTGTTGCTATTGTATGTAGTTGTCATATCTGTGAAAGAGCTGGACTTTCTGGCATCCTAGTTATCCTTTTCTGGACAGATAGATAGGGTACCAGAAGGTAAGGGGAACTGTCAGATGCAGGGAAGCAGGACTAATCACAGCAAGTGAGCATTAGATCCTGTGTCCTTCATGTAGTGGCACAGAAGTGATGTTCTCTCTTGGGCAGATGAGGGTGTCTGTGAATGCTGTAGGCATCAAAAGTCTTTATCAAGAATATGTTTTCTCATGGAGAAGTTGAGAAAGGATACCTTGATTTCTGTTCTCCCTGATTTTGACTCACTTGGTAGTGGTGAAGGAGAAAAAGATACAGATGTTAATGTCCTTTTTCTCTTTTACCAGAACTACCCATTTGTTTTTTAACTGTTATTGTTTTACTCATAAGCAATATACACACCTAAGCGGAATGTCACAAATGGAGGAGAATTAAGCATACTAATCTACTCTCCATTCTAGCCATTAATGTACTACATATCCTGTCTTCACTTTGATGTTCATTATTTCTTTAATAAAAAAAAGATATTTTAATGGTCAAAAAAATCTAAAAGATTAATGGTACATCAGTTAATGACATTTTAAAAGTATTTCAGGCTGGAAATGTGACACTATAATCATTAAAAATCAGTTTCAATTTCCAAAGGTCCCAATCTTAAAACTTTCTACTGCTGGCAGAAACATAAAATGATATCCTGTAAGCTCAGGTGCTTCTGTATGATGGAAAAGCTCAGGAGTTTTGTGAGTGCTGCCAGAAAATAATGTGTTCTCGGAAATTCTGGAAGTCGAGCAGGAAGATAACTGATGAGGATATAACAGAGCAAATGAACAAATTGTTCGGTGCGGAGGAATTCTCAATCCAGAGAGATCTTTTTCTCTGAGATATCATTTGGGGTCCAAGAGTAGCATAATGGCTCCAAATGGATAAAAACAACAGTAAATCCCTTTCTCATGCATTATGCATAAGCTCTCGCTCTTGGAGTTTACACCACCATCTGGTGTTTAATTATTCCTGCTTTACACCACACGGTGGTGGGATTCTAAGGAAATGAATATGTACATTATAATAATTTGGTGTATAGATTCTGCTTTCCTAATTATTAGGTGCCAGGCATCCTTTTTTTTTTTTTTTTCCCTATAAGCTGAGAGTTGAAATTTGTTCTGAAAAAGAACTGTTTCTGTGGATGCTCCCTGGCAATCACAATGACAATTAATTGCTCCATTCTCTAAAGATCCATTATTCCTATATGGCTGGTTGATTTTCTCTAACATCTGTACAACATAAATTAATTATACAGTAGTGTCAGAATTCCCATTCTCAGTATTGTTAGAAAGGACCTTTCTAAAATGTTTGTAGTTCTAAAAAAAAATATATATATACATCTCTACTTTGTTATTGAAGGACTCTTTTCTTGTCTCCTTTGCTGACACACTCTATGCACAAAGTTTTGTTTTGTATCCAGGTTATTATTTTTTTCATATTATCACCTGTAGGCCATTAGATTTCACTCTGTCATCAGTGTATCTGAAACCAATATGCTGTGTTATTAAATTAGTTAGGATGGTAGTTTCTACCTGGCAAGAAGCCCTACTGTGAAGAGTGAGACTCTTCAGCAAGAGCAGTGTTCCCAATGCTCCCAGAAAGGAAGCCAAAAACTGACTGTCCCCTCCATTAACAAATTATGCTGTCCACGTATTTTTCTGTGAGCAAAAGTTTTTTATAAGTTAAGATAGAATGTCTGGAGAGCCAACAGCATTTTCTGTGCTAATCACTAAGAAAATGGGAAAGCTTTAGTAGTATGTTCAACAGTGATGCTCTTCTATCAATAGGTAGTGATCACCTAGAAAGACAATGCTGTTAAAGGATATTCAGACAACCACTGCATGCAGAAGTTAATCCTTCCAGCTCACACATTTTAGCTTACTTTTCTATGAATTGATATGCTTCTGAGCTCAGGGATTTGTGAACTTCTGATCAAACTCACAAGCTTGGTTCCCATGTATAGCTTCAAGAAGATGTCTAAGAGATGCAGATGTTTAAATTTGAAGAGATTTTTGAGAAAGCAGGATAGAAAGAGACTCTGATGTGATGGGTTGGTTTTTTTCAAACCTTTGGAAAGTTCCCTATTAGTTTTACCTGTGCTTTTCCTTGACCTATGTTTAAAAAATCTTAAAATAAAATCAAGGAAGGGAAAAAATATCGTTAGGAACTATCCTATTCAGTTAGTTTTCATGAAGACTAAAAGCTTAGTTTCATGTTAGCTTGAAAATTCAAACAGCCAACATTCCTCTACTTGAAAAATTTGGTAACTCATATAAATTTGCAATAAACTGTTAGAAAATGAAGAAAACACCATGTTTCAGAAAAAGACTTTTTTACCCTTCTGCAAGAAACAAAAAACTCTTCATTGCTGTGTGTTTAAATCAATGCCTTTTCAAATTCTGTAGGTTTGAGTGGCATGGAAGAACCTATATACATTATAATGGCCCAAAAGATTCCTTTGAAATTAATATTCTTATCCAACAATGAAGGAGATTCACTAGATCAGCTTTTGATTTTTTTATAAATATAGTTGAGTAAAGCTTCTAATTCAAGTGGTGTCACCAAATCTGAATAACAAAAAAAATTATTAGTTTATAATATAATAAAAACTATTTATTATTATTTATAATAATAAAAATTATTATTATTATTATTATAAAAATTATTATGTTAGCATTGACAAGTAAGCAAACATTATATCATTTTTCATTTTGTTGAAAAATACGTGGCATTATGTTTACCATTTTTCAAATATCCATCATATGAAAATTATAAAAGCTAAATAAATATTCAGACAGATGACAATTCTCTGTCGTGCCAGTGAGTGAGAAAAAGTGATGATCATAAAAAGAATTTTCTTATACAGACTTGCACTTTGTGTATGTTAAACTGTGAGAGGAAGCATCTGTATAGAACAGTGATGGTCTTGAAAATAACTTACTTTTTTTTAGAGAAAACCAAGTAAGAAATAATCAGAGAATCTAACAATGTATACTAGTTGCTTTGGATGCAGAGTAGGGTTTTTTTCCCAACTTCTGCTCATCAGGGAGGAGAATTATTCCAAATTCTCCAGTCCTGGTGTAAGTGAGGATGTTATGAGGTTTGTATTAGCTCCCTGGGCTAGCAGGGAACCTCCAAAAGTGCAGGTCATGTCTCTAGTACTTGAAGAAATTAGGAAAAGGACTGTGTGGGGTTAACCTTAGTATTATCTCATCAGCATTCAGCACCACTGCTATGCCATGGAGGGGAAAAAATAACAGAGAAACATGAGAAGAGGAATAGATAAAAGGCAAGCACTGAGAGGAAAAATATGTTGTTTCTTAATTGAGCTGGAAAGAAAGAAGAGGAGGAGGGGAAGACTTTGCTTGCAGCTCTCTTTTGATGAGAAACCTTTGTGTGCCTATTACTATGTAGGTTAAAAATACAGTGCTGACTGTTATAGACAGTCACATTGCAGTTCCAAGGTGGTAAATAAATGGTGAAAATTCATGGAGAAAATAAGAGGAGGCTAGGAGGAAAAAAATATAATTAAGGAATGTGAGCATTTGTAAGAGGTACAGGGTCAATTCATCTAAATTAAGGCATCATCATAACTCCTTTGAAGTCACTGAAGCTGTGAAAGTTTACATCAACAGGGATATTCATTCCCTTCTTCCTACTCCTAATATCTCAGTGCCTTTTTCTCCACCATACCCCAAAGTGTTCTATGGTACTGTACTTTATACTGCACATAAAATGATGAGCAGAAGGAATCCCACCAACTTGTAAGGGTATTAGATTCAGTGTTAAGACATTGTTTCATACCTGATTTTTTTTTCTGAACCATCTGAATTTTGTCTATTATTGATGTTTCAAGATTAAATTGATTTTTGTTTTCTGTTTACTCTGCAGACACTTGTATCTCTACCCATTATCTGGGCTGGGCTAAAATTAATCTCACAAGAGTGAATTCTGAAATGGAATTTTCAATATATTCCATTTGCAGACCTGGAATAAACATGGCAAGAGCAGCCACTGTAATGGCATTTTGGCACTTGTGTTCACAGGTGGCAGGGAAAAGGACAGAAACACACACACAAAAATAAACACCACCTGCCAGATAAACAGGTACATTAAATCTCCTTGAACCTGGGATAAAGGTTGGGTTTGAGGCAGAGGTTTGACACTCATTGTAGCTACTCCTAATGCAGTGTTTTCTAATTATGCAATAAACATTCCCTCTTGGATGGGGCTGCCTGTCAGGCCACTGCAGAGAAGCAATGGCCATATGGAGCACTCTGCAGCCGGCTGGGCAGTGGCATGTGTACAGCTGTGCAGGACCTGCATCCAGGTGTTGCAACCTGCCTGTGACAGGCAGTGAGCAGGCAGCTCTGCAAGGGTGGGGACGATGCTCAGCAAGGGGGAAAGAAACCAGCAAGATGGGATCTGACAGGAAATAGCAACACTAATAAATAACATTCATAAATAATAATAAAATGCCTTTTCTTTTCTTTTTTTTTTCTCCAGATCAGTATTTTGCACTCGGTCATGAGGAACAAAGTCTGCTCTCACTAAGGCTTTGATGAGAATGTAAGTAAGAAATATGAATGTAACACGAGTGTAGGCACACATGGGGTAGCTCAAAATCATCTTAAAATAGCAATGAGGATGGATTAGTTTTGGCTGCCAGATGAACTAAATGAGCACACCTGAAGTAGACAGGTAGCACTAGTTTCTATTCCCAGATTTGCTCAGCTCTCACTCCTGGAGCTGCTGCTACCTGATCCCAGTGGCTCAGCTGATGCCTTCCAGAGTTTCAATCCTATGCTAAATATACTGCTTAGACTACAGGGAATGCAAAGTCACCTCCCTGGCTGAACCCAAGCTTTTTTTTGACTTGTGCTAGTGAAACTGCTATAGAAATCTGAGCTTCTTTCTGTCACAGCTGAATCTAGAGAAGATGTATTTTATGCTACCATCAGCTGAATCCTGCACACAGCTGCATCCAGATTCAGATATATCCACACACACAAATAACAGTGCTCTGAACACAAAGGAAATACACATTGAAAAATCTATTATAAAGTGCCAGAGAGTGGTTTATGTTATACAAAAAAATCATTACTAAGTATTTACATTGCTTACAAAGATTTCACAGATGCTGTAAGCGTTGTTTTGGAAGAAGACATGCATAGGATGAAGATTCTCCTTAAAACAAAGAGAATTTCCTGCCTATCTTTTATACAAGGTGAAATGAGTGCCTATTTGACAATTTCAGTCTCAAAGGATTGATTTTTATCCGAAGTCAGCACTTTTGTTTACTCTTTTATCACAACTACAGAAATCAGGTGTTCCTAGAAATATCTGTGGATATTGATAAATATGTGTAGATTTTTATTTTGCTTTGGGCCGAAATAATTAGAAGAAAACATTGAGAAAACACATTTTAAAAATAGTGAAAAGTAGCATCATAGGAAACAAATCTGCAATTTTATTAAATATAAAAGAAATACTTTCATGAAAACCAATGCTAGCTTCTTTACTTTCAGATATTCTGCTGCACTATGTGCACTATTGACCTTGCATATACATTGGTAAAATTAAGACTGTCAATCTAATAATTTTTGAACTTTGAACAAATGCTGACTCCTCCCCTCCTACAATTGCCATCCTAAGGCTGGCAAACTTCAGAGGGATTTAGCACAATGGCCAGTGTCAGGGGTCCACACCAGTGGGAGTCTGGCCTGAGGAAGGAAGCACAAGTGTGTTTGAGTTCTGATCTAACAAAACAGAAAAATCTGGTCTTCTCAATCCTGAGAAGAATTGTCATAGAAAGTCAAATGTAGGACTCATCTCACATATGGTTAATCATATAAAAATTAGACATCTCCTTGGTCTTTTCCTCCCCTTCCATGAGAAAAATTCCCTTCTGGATATACCTATGTCTCTGCACTGTTTACAAAAGGAGAACAGAGAGCTTGCTTAGGCTAGGGTAGCTTTTGCAAAGCTGCACTAAGAGGGATGAATCTCCTCTGCAGGGTAAGATATTCCAAAGTGCTTACATGACTTAAGTATCTACTTTTTGTAGGCTTTTTGGAAATCTGTGTTTCTGAATTACTTACACTGGGAGTTTATTTTAATTCCTATCAAATGAATAGACAGACACATTAGCAAAATCCAGGCAAGCTGATTATGACCTCTAGTTCTTGTTGTGCATTTTAAGCATACCTTACAATTTCTTTGTCTGTTTTTTGTTAGCACATACTTAGAAAAAGAGTGCAGAATATGTATGCATCCTGATAGGGATAGACAGTCAAAAAAAAGACAACAGCAGAAGAAACACTGAAACTGCTCAGGGGAAGCATAAGCCTTATGAGGAAAGACTGAGAGATCTGGGCCTGTTTAGTCTGGAAAAGAGGAGACTGAGGGGAGACCTCATTGCTCTCTATAACTACCTGAGGGGAGGTTGTAGGGAGGCAGGAATTGGTCTGTTCTCCCTGGTAGAGAGTGATAGGACAAGGGGAAATGGATTGAAACTGTGCCAGGGGAGGTTCAGGTTAGATATTAGGAGGAATTTCTTTACTGCAAGGGTTGTGAGCCATTGGAACAGGCTGCCCAGGGAGGTGCTTGAGTCACCATCCCTGGAGGTGTTTAAGAGACGGCTGGATGTTGTGTTGGGGAGCATCATTTAGTGGGGTGATAGGGCTAGGAAAAAGGCTGGACTCGATGATCTTCAAGGTCTCTTCCAGCTGTAGCTGTTCTGTGATTCTGTGATTCTGTGAAGAGAAAATAACCCCTAATGAACTTGCATGGCCACACAAAAAAATTTCCTTCTGTAACAAGTAATCAGTGATTTTTTTTTTTTTTTCAGTCTGAGGCATTAAAGTAGCTCTTGTATTTATTTATACTAGCTAAGGAAAATTGCAAAGTACATTCAGAGTCACAGACATCTCTATTTGGTTATTAAATATAATTTGCTTTAAAAAAGAGGATATAATATTGTATTCTACTGATTATATTCTGAGAGAAGGGGAAACTCACTAGATGAAGCTGTGATGCACAATAAAAAGTTTTAATATCTGACCAATAAAGTACATCTTTGCTCATGGCACTACCAGCGTTCACAACCTCCACCTCAGGACTAACTGAAGGAGCCAAGGTTAAAGCCCTTGGACACCTAAATTCCCATTAGTGGAGTCTCTTAGGCACTTAATCCTGGCTTGTGTTATAGTTTAATTCTGTTAGCATTAAAGAGTGAGGTGCCAAGATCCTACTTAAATCCCAGCTTGCTTATTGAAAGAACTATTTCCAGAACTGTTTTACCTGGGTGGCTTTGTGGTGAATTTCTGAAAACAGAACAGCCATCATCTGTCGTAGTGTAGAGTGTATCTTCTAGGAGTTTTTGGTGAAACAGAACTCTACAATATATACATGACCCTGCAAGCCCATAACTGGAAGCTGTTGTCCTCCTTTTTTCTTCCCCATGGCCAGATGTTGCTAGGATTTCCTTTTGAAAGGCACCAGCACTTGGATGTCCTCAACTCAGTACATCTGCAGGAAACTGGACAATAAAAGTGCAGTGATCAGTGCATTGAAGGACCTTAGCAAAGCCAATAGTGGAGAAATACTGGAGCTGGGGCAAAGAGGGAACACAAAATTTCACCCAACAGCAAAGAAAAAGCCAAAACCAGCAACTAGAGTAGCTCAGACTACCACAGAGATATAGCCACACCGTTTTGGGTTTGTGTCCTCTCTTAGGTGTCCTGATTTCCCCAGATGTGTGAAAGGAAATCCTCTGCATCCACTGTGTGCAATTTGGTGTTATTACTCTTATTGCACAGCCATATACCTGAAGACTAGCATCCAAATTTCTCCTATGAGTCTATCCCATTTTGCTTTCCTAAATCTCGTGAGACAGAATCCAAACTGATATCAAGAGATATATTCCTAGGGACAATTCACCAAGACCTTTTGTGCAACTCAATCTAAGCATCTTCATACCTTGGATATAAAGAGAAGCTTTTGATTTATTATTTTTTTAAACATATAGCATACAAAATTATTTCTCTATCATATCTGCTTTACTTTCATTATTTCCAGACTGAGAGTCTGACCTTGCAAACATCTAATTTTGAGCATGTGAGCAGTGCCATGGAGTTCAAGAAGGGCAACATAAGTGACCGGAGACATCTGACCCCAATTTAAACCTTAATCCTGTGAAGATTTTTGAATATGAAATCAATATGACTATTCACCCAGTTAAAGATAGGAATGTGAACTCTTTACAGGGTTGGCACCTAACTAGAATAGGCCCTTTTAATTTCATTTGATGCAGGAATTCCTTGTTTCTGACAATTTTATTGCTCTTCTTATAACCTTGCATATTATTATTTTGACGTTTGGGAAAGATTAACATCTCAGGGGTTTTAGCAAGACCAAAAGTGTTTGAGTGAGCTTTCCAATATCTGCCAATAACATCTTGCAAGCAGATAGAGTTTCCACAGTTCTGAAAACTCTATGTGCTAATAAAATAATGCATTCAATTGCACCATTGAACCTCCACAGAATTCAAGCTTCTAATGGAGAATAGTCCCCTGCTGGCTTCTGTTGTGAAGTATTATCTCCACATGTATCATTAAATTTCTTTTCATAATATTAGGCCTCATTAATTTATCCCTACTTGTCTTGTATTTAAAAACAGGAGTTATGAAAGTGGCTTTCTTTGAATTGTAGAGTAAATAAATTATATAGGTTATTTGGATCTTAAACTTAAGTCATAAAAGTATATTGTTATTCACATGTATATGCACACAAGTATAGACACATAATCTTAGATTTGTCTTAATAAAACAATAAATGGAGTTAAAGGAAAGCCAGTTCCTTCTACAGGTAATTATGCTTATTCACAGGGACAAGGAGTCTGCAAACTCACGTTTAAAATCCATTTTTAGTGTCTATCTTTGCAGTTATTTTGAAAAATCACATCTAGGAATTCAAGGTGATGTACACCATGCTAAACCTCATCAAAGTCCCTAAAAGAAATCTGATATCTATGCAGTTTTCGAAATACTCTAATTCCTAAGGCATTTAAATTAGGTGTTTTCATGCTAAGATTAAAGTCCTGTGGGTGCTTAATTTTAATTGCCCAGATATGAGAACTGCATTCACACAGAACAGTGCAAATAGATATCTTAACTTTGTCTAATTCTTTGGAGAAGCTTGGTAAACAAGAACTTCAGGACTACAATTAGCATCCTCTGGTATGCTGGCTGTTGAATGAGATTTAATACTTTTTGTTCTGTATCAAGTTGTTCTAGACTAGTGCTAAAACTCTGCTCTAGCTCCTAGGCTACTCAACAAGAAGGAACTGAACACTGAAGAATCAATAGAGTGAAATGGCATTTTGTATTGCTTTGATTTATCTTTTTGCTTTGCCTCGCTGAGTTTATTCTCCACTAAATAACATTTATGAGAGATCCTAGTCCTTTTACACAGTGAGATTTTTCCTTAGAAGATTTTGCTAAGCTCAGTTTATATTTTTCTATCCTCATGATCTAAGTACCTGTAGATACATGGATACCTGAACACTTTGTAGTGCTGTCCTCTTGAATTCACAAAGTGAATGGGCTACTTAGTTAGCTCTTTGAGTGAGAACCACGTCATGAGTTTAACTGTGTCCTAATTTTGGATTATTGTGATAAATCAAGTTAAAGCAATATTTTAGTCTCTCCTGCACTGTGTGATTTTTTTTTTTCACAGATTATTTCTGTCATTCCCAAACTCAGAGTGATTTCCAGCAATAACTGCTTAAGAATTGCTTCCTTCTTTCTCCCCAACTTCCTTTCCAAACGCATTCTGCTTTTAAATATAAGACAGACACTAAGCTCAATACCTTGCAGGCCTGCAGGGTTAGGAACAGAGGCTTTATCCCATTAGAGCCATATGGTTCCTGCCTTCCCAATGGGATATACACAGCTCTAACTGGAGTCCCTGGAATGTCCTGAAGCAGTATGTTGTGACAGACTTTTCACACCTGCAATCTTGCCAGATACTAACCTGCCCTATAAACTTACCTTTTAAAAATCAGAAGGTGAATGAAAAATACAGTAGCAAACAGAATCAATTTCAGGGGGAAAAAAAAAAAAAAAGCCTTTGTTTTGGAAAAACATTATGAAAGAAAAATTGGAAACGTACTAACATAATAAAGACTTCCAATTTCACTGCTAAATTGATGTGCTATATATAACACAATGAGAAGTTGTACACACCATGTACTGCTGCTGTTGGTTAAGGATTTCCTCTGGCAGAATGACAAAGGGCTGAAATCTGGAATTGTGATTTACATTAGCCAGCGATAAGTTCATCTTAATGGTAAGTCAGCAAATATTTAGGAATATGGGACTGGGATGAAATAAAATTTTTTCATGTAGTTCAGCTCCTGATATTACAAGTATCTATATCATATAATACTTTTAGTAAATTAAATGAGTTCCACATGAAAAATGGGTCAGATTTTTTTCTCTTTACTTTTCCTGTAGATATGTCATCATATAGCAGAAATCTTATTCTCCTTTCTGACCAATATTTTTTTTACTGGTGTTCACTATATAATTTCTGTCCTTAATGGCCTTCTTTTATATGTCTACACTACTGAATAAACATTTTGTTTCTTTCTTGCTTCTCCAGATGTTAGGTGCCACGATGCAAGCCATACCAGCTTGAATGCATCTTTGCTTGATTGTAGGTGATCACAATTATTTGTCTTTTTCATGATTATACTATCGTTGTGGTACATACCTGTCTATGATATGTAGAGACATTCTCTTCCTCAGTCTTTTGCAAATGATGAATTCCTGATTTACTTAAAAAGAAAAGTTGCTATTAATTCCTAAATATATGACCATATAGTTCATACTACTGAATTGCATTCTATTCCTATATTTCCAGTACTCAGTGTGATCCAATTATTTCTGTGTGATATTCCAATTTTCCTAACAAGTTACATTGTTCATTTAACTTAGTATCATATTTCTTTCAAGGTTATTATAGAAAATATTAATGAAACCACTCAAGAGACCAATCACTGAGGAACTGCAGTGGCAGCCTCCCTCTACCTGAGTTTCCTTCTGTTCTTTACTCCTATTGTCACCTCTCCTTTAGTCCCTTCCCTACTTTATAATTCCCATAATAATAATTTTTTTTCTCTGCTTCTTAACTAACAATTCCTGTGTGGTATCAGATTGATTAGATCTGTTCTATTTTCTTTCTAGAAAATAAATTATTTTCCAATGAATTCTATCAGGTTAAACTGGCAATATCTTATCCTTTCTTTCAAAATGCCTTTCAGAAGAAGCCTTGCATATTATTTATCAAACTAATGAGTTGTTAGTTTGTCCTGCTTTTCACACTTCATCTTACATTCTCCACTAACAGGAAACAACTCAGGAAATAAAAAATCATTACAGATTCTGGTTGTGAAGTCTGAAATCTTATGTTCCATTTTGCTTCGAGTTTTGGATTAAAGATGATTTGCTTCCTCTGATTTGAACGTTTTAAGATCTTTGTATTTTGCATCTACCTCAGTTGCAGTAATTTCCATTTCTGAACCTCTATTCAGACACTGATCACCTTCCCTTTGTCTTCATGTTCAGCATCATCAGTTTCATAGAAAACTGAGGGAAATATTCATTTAAATAGGTATTTTTGTATTCTCATTGCATATTACTCTTGGTTCTTCTATCCTTAATCTTTTTTATTTATGTAGTTGAAGCAACTTCTTCTGGGTTGATATATAGGAATTATAAAGCTATAAACCTTCTTAATCTCTCACATTTTTTGTTTGTTTTTACTCTGTATATATTCTTATTTCTGTTTATGTTTTATTTCTGTTCATTGCAATATTTGTTTATTTACCCACTTAGCTCTGGAGTACTGAAAGATTCATACTCCTACTCCTCTGGTTTATGAGATTCTGATGACTTTGCCCTTTGGTTTAAATAAAGTCCTGATCTTCTTTCCATTCCAGTTCCTGAATACTATGGAGCAGTTGATTTCATTGGTTGTTTCTTGTAGTGTATCAGCAGTTGACCTTTCAAAAGAGAGAACCTTAGTAACAGCCTCTTCATTAATCTTTGTTTCTAATGTGCATTGAACTGCGTAACAACAGATAATCACTTTTTGTGTGTATGTGTGTGCCATGACCAACCAGGCTTTATTGTAATTACTTACCAAAAATCACCTAAAGAATCAGTGCTTCATGTTGATTTTGTGACTAAGTAAACTTAGTAAGGCCTAAATTTTAATACCTCATTACTGATTCATTTTCTGAAGATATTAAGAGGAAAGAGTGTCCAAATAAAATAATTGGTATTTTCTTGGAAGTCTCCTCTCTAAATATGGAACAAACCCACTCCTGGTTAACTTGTGAGATTATTACCTTTAAGGTGGTCTGACTAAAGATGTTGTGTAGTTTCTCTAGTCAATGGCAGAATCAGAAAACTGAGAATCAGTACATCTCTACCTGAATATTGATTATACAATATCTCTCTTTGTTCTGTCTGGAATTAGTTGGTGGTCTATTGCCCATTAGCAAACAGTTACCTGAGCAGAAGCTAATGTTACAGATGCTATAAAAAGAGCTTCAGCAGAGCAAACAGATTTAAATCAGCTCAATTCCAACAAAAACTCTTTCATCTTGAAACAATTTAAACTCTACTAAGGGTAAGTAAACAGAAAGAACATATTTTCTTTCACCTTCAACTGTCAGTAGTTGCTTTCACATTCCCTGTTTTCAGATACGAAGAAGGTTTTCATATCTTTCCTGGTACAAGACTCTTAGGCTGTTAACATGGTTATTTTTCACTAGTTTACATAGTTCTTACTGTTTTACATGATATTCAGTTGTGAATCTTTCCTAAACTAGAATTCTTCTCACAGCTATAGAGCTATCAAAACAGTGAGAGCAGCAGAGTCAAGATCTATTTTCTATAAATTGTATTGATCATACAAAAATATAAAAGCAGCTTCATCAACTAAGTCTAATTTTATTTCTATCTTCGTATTATCAGTCTAATTCTCTGTGATATAGTTAGACTCTTTATGTGTGTTCATACATAGAAATAAAACCACTTACATATATAAACACTAGGGAATAAGAAAGATTCAAAGAGTTCTTTTTTTGATAAAGCTTGTGGATTCTGTATGGTTTTTTCCTTTTAAGTCTAATATACCTCTTATCTCAACTAAGGAAAGCCACAGGCATAGTAAGCAACTATCTTGGTTGTTAACGAGTACTAAATATGAATTCCTTTAGAAAATGCTAAACATTTTGTTTTGTAAAAATGGAACTTTTTATTTTTAACTAGCATTAGTACTTGTACTAGATGCTCGTGCTGCTCAGAATAGAGGATTAGGCTGAACAAAGAGAAGATTAATGCTTATTCTTACAAGTAGAAGGACCCAAATCTGCTCCTCAGTGCCCATTAGTCTTACACTCTACCTTCTCAACTGTGCCAATGGTAAGAGTTATGTGGGTGCTTCTTATTTAAACTCTTCAGACAAACCCAGATGGTTTCTGTATGAGACTGAGTAGGAAGTGCTCATATTTGCTGGGCTTTAAGAATGTACCCTCCAGCTGAGGGAAAGTAACATCTGGAATTCCAGCCCTTTACAGTGTCTGTCCACAGCTTGAGAAAAAAATGATAGAAAGAACTAATATAACTTCATTTACAGTGCTCCTCGTATTGTTCTCATCCTGAAAAGTTGCTTATTTTGATTCATCTGACTGATTGATCTGGCTCCAGCTGTTCAACAACAGAGGCTGGTTGTGGGGAGGCCTTATGAGTGAGTACAACTCAGATAGCATCAATTCCAGTTATGCTGATCCAAGAAGAGATGCTTGGCTGTCCAGGCACATTCTTCACAAGAACATTTTAAACTTGTGTACTCAAGGAAATGTCTCCAGGACTGAGAAACAACATACTCTGTTTTCATATACTGTGCTCTGTTAAATATCATCCTTGAGGAAAAATGCAAAGTACAGCGATGCTCTGTGGCTGTTATTGCAAAGTATAAGGAGACAGACCTTCCACTCTCCAGCTTATGCTTTGTGACAATTTAGTAGCTCATGCTGCTATTTCTGTTATGCCTCCTGAAGTACTGTGAGTTCTTTTTCAGTTGCTGTAGATCCCCCCTGATACAAAGAAAACTGATTGGCATGCACTAAGCATATCCATCTTTGTTCCATCCTCTCAGCCTTTCACATTTGACATGTTAGGGAATTGGCAATTATCAACAGATGGTGCAAATTAGAATGTCATGATGTTACTTTAAGTTTTCTCCAATGGTAGGTTATCTTTCTAATAAATCCAGGGGTTAAGAAAACACAAAGATAATATTTCCCTTCCTTTGACCCATTCACCTTCAGTCTTAAAATAAGTCCAAGAACCAAAGCTAGTAAATGTGTATATTTTGCTAACTCACTGATTTCATTGCCCAGGTAACTATTCCTTAATTTATCCCTTAATCCAAAAGGTTTTCCCTGAATTTTATCCCTTATTCTGAAAGTTGATAAGGATGAACTTCAGTGTCTATTATCACATAGCAAAATAACTAGATATGAACCAGTTATCTAAAACACCTGAATGAAAATGAGAAATAGCTAGTGAACTAAGGACTGAAAAGGGTAGTGTACAATTGCATCAGTGACTACTTACTGAAAACCTAAAGCAAGGAAAGACTTCAGAGGAGGAAGGCTCTTAAAAATAGAAGCTTCAAATTATTTGTCAGTCAGTGATGAAATGTTACCAAACACTAGGATGAAAAACTGAGTTAGTCTTGCAGAAATGTGATGTAGATTCTTGTACAATTTTATTAATCAAGGATAGTATTTTTTTATTAATCAAGAATAGTATTTTTTGGTATTTAATTAGCTTGAGATAAATTTCCTTATATTTGTTATTCCATTTGTTTCCTTGTTAGCATGTTGTTGGTAACTAATGAACTTGCCATCAGATTCAAACTAAATAAAGGTTAAAAACAGAAAAATGTTAAGTATAAACTACTTTAATCTCATAATTCATAGCAAGAAAGTTATTCTTTAGTCTAAAAAACTGATTCTCTTTCTCACTTAGACTACCAGCTAGATTTATTAGAATTAAAATTTTTTCAGAGCATATTTTGATGCTCCCTGATTATTCAGACATCCCCACTGTTTCAATAACAACAGTTTAGAATAGACTGTTATTTCAGTGTTCACTTTTTATCATTCACTGTCTACTTAGGCTTATTTCCTGAGCCATTTATTTTTAACCTTGGACACTCAAATCCATGTAGGGATAACATACAAGGAATCCACAAATGGTGATAAACCCATTCATACAAATGGGTTCATACAAATCCTGTTTGAAACTTCAAACTGTGTGGTTAAAAAACCTTCCCAAACTAAAACAACCCCTTCTAACAGAGCTCAGAATCTTTGCATTTCCACTCCTCTATTAACCTGTGTGAATTTTCTTGGCTTTATTTTTTTCTATAACTGGGGATCTGACAGTGTCAGATTGTACTAGTTGCTAGTGATTTTCATCTTCCATATTTTGAAGGCAAAGTTTAAATCAATAAGAAAAAATATTATTAAAACAGGTCTGCAGAGATGAATCTTGTAAGCTTCTTTTCAGTGTTTCATTTGGTACTAATTTATTGAACAATGTCCTCTTAAACATCAATGATGCTCTATCTGTTCTGGAAACAAATGTAATTACAGGGTTTCAATCTTCACACACTTCTTCCGGGCTTAATACTGGTGTACTAACTTAATTACCTGTAATGGAATTACTCTTGATTTACACTGCTTTACCTGAGCTGCAAATCCAGCCTGTGTAATACTTGACAACCATATAGGCTGAGGTTTGCAGGTTTTACATACAGTAAAGAAAAGGGCAAATGTGATATATGCATACAATTATTTAAATTTCTATATTTTTACAAAACAGAATCAATGCTTTTCTATTGTTTCCCATGAAGTTTTCTATAGAGCTGTCTTGGGCTATAGAGTTAGGCATTACATCCTTGAGCTGTATACACAAGTCTAGGCCAACTTTTGCTTCCACCTGTTTGAAAGACAAAAAATCATGTCAGCTTCAGTGGGAAGAATCCCTTCTTTGGAAAGCATCCTTTCTTTAAACTTCTGGAGGGAAACAAAGAAGCTGCTTTAAAACAAAGTCCATTCTAGCAGCTTAATATTTGTTATTTTTTAGATTTCTTTTCAAAGAGGGTGAAAGCAGCGTGGGCAGTTGTATCACTGAGAAGACCCTTTGCCATCAAGGCATGAGCACAATGTCTTTGAAAGACCCTTTTTACAAATGCTACCATTTGAAAGGGACAAACAGGGAAATAAACCTCAAAGGGGATGACAATAGGATACGGAGAGGAAGTGGGTGGGTTAATGCATCTGAGAAGCAAAGCTTCTTATAAAGGCATTGAGGAGGTTTAAGGTTCTATTTAGCTACAAAAGGTGTTATGGTATGGGGCATAATTTTCCCACAGGATCCTTGTCTTTTGATGTTTTTGAAACACAAATTTTCAAAAAGAAAAGTAAAAGATAGTTTTTAATTTGATAGGCTGAAAGTTTGTGTAGTAGAGTGTGTCTGTGTATAGAGGGGAAAGGTTGGGTGCCACCAATATGCTGATGTGTGTAACATTTATTGAACTCAACACTCATTGGGAAAACTATTAGAAAGCTTGAAAACTGTTGAGTACTATTTGAAAGCACCTTGAATTTCCTTCTCCACCTAGTACGTGTGAACTCTGTACATTACAGAGACCTAGTCTTGACTCAGTTTTAGGACTACACCTACCATTAGCATTGTCCTAGAGCTTTATGATGGAAAGAGAATCTGGAAGTGAACTGCAGCACTGAAAAGTGCCTTTTAACTCTAACCTTGATAAGGTGACCCAAATTTAGGCCTCTGTACTCAGTGTGCACATTGACTGCATTGACTTAGTGGTCCTCTCAGAGGACATTGCCACTGTTCAAGCTGTTCTAGAACCTTTTGGACTGTATTTTGCCTTGTAAAAACCCCCTACATTGAATTGTTGTGCTTGTGGTAAGCAAAGAAAGGAGTGAAGGAAAATCTTTCTTTGGTTTTAGATTAGAAGCAAAGTATCATCTGGAATACTGTGTCCAGATCTGGAGCCCTCAATACAGAAAGGACATGGAGCTGATGGAGCAGGTCCAGAGGAGGCCACGAGAATGCTCAGGGGCTGGAACACCTCTGCTATGAGGACAGGCTGAGGGAGCTGGGATTGTTCAGCCTGGAGAAGAGAAGGCTTCAGGGGGACCTGGTAGTGACTTTCCAGTACCTAAAGGGAACTTCCAAGAAAGCTGGAGAGGGCCTGTTTGCAAAGGCCTGGAGTGAAAGGACAAGGGGCAATGGTTTGAAATTGGAGAAGAGTAGATTTAAACTGGACATTAGAAAGAAGTTCCTCCCCACGAGGGTGGTAGAACACTGGCACAAGTTGCCCAGGGAGGTGGTTGAGTTCCCACCCCTGGAGGTATTCAAGGTGAGGCTTGCCAGGGCTCTGGGCAAGCTGCTCTAGTTGGGGATGTCCCTGCCCACTGCAGGGGGGTTGGACTAGATGACCTCCAGAGGTCCCTTCCAACCCAAACCATTCTAGGATTCTATGATTCTAGGATTCTACGATTCTACTCTTAGTCATGGGTCATAAGTAGGTTGTTCATATTAAGAACCTTTTTTCTTATGTCAGTGCTCTTTAACTATTGCAGGAATATAAAAATTGTTTTATCCTCCTGAGATGTGATTTTCCCTGATTGCTCAGGTAGACAGACTCATTTATAACAATTTGAAGCCACTACTCACCAATCTCCTCCATAGAACAGCCTCACAGAGAGGGATCTGGAGGTTCTGGTCAATAACAAGGTGAATATGAGTCAGCAGTGTGCCCTGGCAGCCAAGAGGGACAACTGTCCTAGGATGCATCAAGCACTGCATTGCTAGCCAGTGAAGGGAGGTGATAGTCCCACTCTATTCTGTGCTGGTGCAGCCTCATCTCAAGTACTGTGTGTAGTTTGGCATGCCACAATATAAAAAGGATATAAAACTACTAGAAAGTGTCCAGAGGAGGCCACGAAAGATGGGCAAGGGTCTAGAGGAGAAGCTGTGTGAGAAATGGCTGAAGGAGAAAGTTCATCATATAGAGGGTGGTGGAGTACTGAACAGGCTCCCCAGGGCAGTAGTCAGAGCACCAAGTTTGAAAGAATTCAAGAAGCATTTGGACACATGGCACATGTTGTAATTTTGGGGGTCGTTCTGTGCAGAAGCAGGAGATGGGCTCAATCATCCTTGTCCCTTTCAGCTTAGGAGATTCTATGAAATTCTATTCTAGAAAAAAGTTTAAAAAAAAAGGGAGAAAAAAATGTTAAGGAAGCAGAATGAGGAAAGTTGATGGAAAGAGTGAGCAACAAGTGCTGGAGGTTGGAGAAAATACTGATCACAGCAAATACAGCTCATTCCAGAGGAAATATCGGCTGGATCAGTTGATAGCACTGCTCAGGCTTCTCTGCTAGCTTCACTCTTTGGAGGATTTGTTAAAAAAACAATAAAGATGAAAACTCTAAATGTCATCCTCAGTTTCACAGGTAATATTAAAACCTTAAATTGTGTGAATTTATCCCTAAGCTTTCTTCTACTCACAAAATATCATCACCTGATTTAGTACTTCATAGCAGAGGCTTTAACCTACCTGTTCCTAATGCCAATGGAATCAGTACAAGGGGAACAGAAACTTAAGTGCCAAGCAGCCACAGAGCTGTACTTCCTTCACATCTGCTGAGGGAAGTCCACATCCTCTTGTACTGATATCGGGGAAAAAGGGGACATGGAAGGGAATCTGCCCTCTAGATGCTAACACCTTCCATGTTGCTATTGCTCCATCAGACTCCCTGCATTACTACCCAGAGGCTAGTTCAGCCTTTCCAGAATTTTTTATGAAGTCTTGCAGACTGAAAGCATGTCAGCCTTTTAACCAGGGCTTCTGAGTTTGCATCAGTACAATCACATTAGGAGAGAAACACATGGTGGAATCAAATCCCATAAATGAAATAGAAAATCTCTTTGGATGATTAGTTCAAACCAATGTTAAAAGAATATTTTCTGTGCACATCAGGGTCTTTGTCAGTCTCAAAGTAGTCATTTGGATTCACTTTATTATTGGCACTGCAGTACCTCAGGACAGAGAGAAATAGAGTGAGACAGAGTAATAATAATCCTTGAATGATAAAGTCTTTCTCCTAGCACAACTTCAAATAACTCAGACAACTATCTTTTAATCAAATATACAAGCACCAGTATATATATATAGTGTAAGTGAATATACAGTGTAACTGAATTCAGCATCGCAAGCATACATGAGAATAATAAAAGCACAGAGGAACGCAGAGGAGAAGGAGACACAAGATAAAACGAAGGGAGCACTGTGTCACAGACTTAGACTTAAATAGAAGCATGAATACCAACTCAGAAGCAGAATAAACACACACTGTAAAGATGGTCTGATCTTTTCCTTTTTAAGTCAATAGGACTTTCCCCACTGACTTTAGCAGGAGAGAAAACAGGCTGTTATTCTCCAGCTCTGAGAATTTCTAGCAGTCTGGTTCTTGTTCTCTCCTTTTACACTTTGACTTTCTAGCCCATGTTCTCCACATTCATGCTGGGAGTTTCTCTTCACTCATGTTCTCTATTATAGATTTTCCTCTTCTAGTAATGCTTTTTCATTTGCTCTTCTTCTGACACTAATATTTTAAATAACCAGAAGAATCATTGTATTTCAGGAGCAGGTGATCAGGTAAACCTCACTGAGGATCAAAGGACAAAGCTGTTTGATGAAAAATAGGATGAAATAAATGAAAACAGAATTTAAACTCCTAATATACTGTGTGAATTCCCATTTGCCTTTCCTATATTGAGTAGATGGAATAATTATTAATTGGCTTTACCACAGGGCTTTTTTCCAGATATTAATTCCTACGTAGAACTTTAGTTTCAGATCCTGATTTGGTAAAATTATTTACTAGTGTTGAGTTTCAGGAGATTAAATATCAGAGATGACCCAAGTGTCCCATATGAAAATTTTGTTCATTAAAATCTGGCTTTGGTTCCAAACAAAAATATCTTATGTAACATCAATTTCTTTCAGATAAGTTGTTTATCATGATTTTTACCTCAAAATTTAATCAATATTTGTTGAACTCAAATGAAGTAAAGTTTTTTTTGTGAAGGGTTGATGAAACTGTTTGGTTTTTTTACTAAGAACAGACTCCAGTAAATACTTTAAGATTGTTTTATACAAACATTGATTAACATGTCATGAATGCTTTCAGGAAAATGAAAACAAGCCTTACCTGAACTTTGTTAAATGAAAACAATGTGAAACTTGCTGTCAATTATGTTTCCTTTTCCTTTCCAATGTCTGTACTGAACAATTTTATTGACTTTAGTAGAGCTGTTGCCATCCTTGAACCTAGGCATGGACTTAAATAACTTATTTAATGGAAGTGGTGTGTTTTGGTTAGTTTGCCTCTTCTTTATTTTTTTTTTCTTCCAATCTCATACCTGCATCTCAGCTGATGGATTCATCTACCATTACCTATCTCAAAGTTACATGTCTAGTCCAAGCTAATAATCTAGTCTTTTTCTGTGGTCAGTGGAGAAAGATAGTTATCTCAAGAAGGTAATTCCTTCCATCCAAAGATAAGGTGTTTGTGACTGGTGAGATGAATTGCCCTCTGAAGACACTGTGTTTGCTTTGATTCTAAAGGAAAAAGAAGTAGCTGTTACAACTAGAATCTTAAAGGCTAGACAGAGGTGGTTTGGAGTGATGAAACCTTGCAAGATACTAATGATTGCTTAATTTCTGCAACTGCTTTGAATTTTGCTCTCTATTCTTTCTGTAGTCAGGGAGGCATCCCACAGCAAGAAATCAAACAAGCAGATCCTGAGCTCTGTGTAACAGCTTATTACTTTTCATGCTTTTGGGATTGATTGTCCTGCATTGATAATTCCTGAGGAGATTTCCTACTCCTCTCACCCTTCTTATCAACAACTAGTCTGGTTCTGTATTAGCCTAATTCCACTGAACTTAAGAAAGGACTTAATTGTGAACTCCTGTTTTACTCTTTAAAGACTTTTTGAAGCAGGAAAAGATTTAAGTTCCTGCCAAGCAGGAATTCAAACTAGTTTTCCTTTTATAAACATTTAAAATATTTGTTTTCAAATGAAGAAGGCAACATTTAAAAAATCATAGTGAACAGATATATTTTCCCCCTCTGACACTCAGCAGGTCCCATTTTCCACTTTCTCTCCTGCATGTGGTCAGTTTGCTTGTTAGATATTTTCCTATTGTGCCAATAGGTGGCACTAGAAATTTCTTTATTTTTGTATGAAAAGGACAGTGACAAGATTTATCTTTTTATCTGTACAGCAGAGCTCTAAAAGAAAGTAAGATCTTACAGGGCTTGTAGAGAAGCAAAATAGCAATGCTGCCATGGCCTGCAGCTCTTTCTTACAGCTATTTGATCTTTGAGATATAAAGGTAGTATTGCCTAATGAACTTGTAATTCTCTTTTCATACTACATATCCTCACTTGCTGTAGAAATGTAGGCAACACAGGGATTTGGGCTGTATTTCCTGCTGGCATAAATGGGCAACATTTGAATGGCTGAAGCAGAGTTTCTCTGCCTACCAAATAAGTGTTAGATCTGGTAATTAACACTATGTTTTGTGGTATCAGGAGGCATATCTTGACAATATGCAAATTCAGTATTATTTTGGCAAATTTACTCCAGAGTTATGTAATGATTTTTTTTTTCATAAACCAAGCATGAAAATATTTATGGGATTTTGATTATGGGATCTTTGGAAGAGATATTTAACACTTCTTTATAGCACTTTTAATTTATGCAGTGAAGAAAAGTGAAAATTGGGATGATTAGGTCAGGTTCATTAGACTTCTCAACTCTCTTAAGAAGGACTGAACACAGCCAAAACATTCCTGTACATGGGAATGCAATTCCTTTCTATATAATCATTTCATAGTGATTGTCTCAGAGACTCAAACTGGTTTAACTTAGTATGTAATAAATACAGATTTTTTTTACATAAGATGAATTGTCAGTCTGCTCTGGGCTTGGACTGAGATTGATATCACATTTTAAGTACCCATGCTCCCTTTTCAGCCTTTTAGCTATTGAAACAGGCCTTTCTAGTAAATAGATATCTGATCCAGTTTCACTTTATCTTTAAGGCAAAGTAAACCTTACATATCAGCAGTCATATAATGTATTAATAAAAATCAAGAGAAGAAATTATTTAGAAGAGGTAAACAATCTCACACACACTTATCCTGTTTTTGTGTGACTTTTCTCCCTTACATTGGAACTGTAAATATTTTGGTAGATAAAAGCCAGCAGACAAGCATACATATCTCATATTTTTAGCTTTATTTATTCTTGTGAGATATATAGTTGTAAGTCAAGCCAAACATAAAGATGAGTCATTAATGTTTTGGAGGCAATTCATAGTTTTGCACACAAACCCAGATGCTGAATGGAAGCTGCTACCCAAGTACCTAGAAAAATTCTCTAAGAATATATTAGATCAAAATGCAAATTATTGGGGGCTTAATCTTGTGAGGTACTGAATAGCTTCAGCTTCCACTTAAAGTCTTGGGATTGGGTTTAGGCAAAGCTTGAAAGAGATAACTCAATACCTTTCATGACTGAGCTCAAGATGAATTAGTGCAATATACTCAGTGTCATGTCTTATTGCTTAATTGACTACCTCTAGGTATAATATAGCTGGCTTTATCACAGAAAAATCATTTTGATTTATTTGATGCATTGTATATCATAAGGAAGCATGCATGAGGTTATTAATGTCTTGCATAGCTGTGATATATTCCAAGGGCACAGATAATATGTTTCATCATATGCAGTACTAGCCTATTATGACTATTACCCTGAAACTTTCCATTTTTATCTCTATTAATTTTATTTTTTATTGTATTTTTCCTCATATTGCCTGCTCTGCCTGTAAGAGCTGAGTAGTGCTTTTGGCATAAAGTACCACACTGTAAATATTGCAGAACTTTTGTTGGAACACAGCAGCTGGAAATATTGACTATAACATAAATGCACATTACAACAATTCAATTTGTTGCTAATTTATTATAAGCAATTGAATTGTTAATTTTCCTCTTTGGCTTATAAAGCTCAAGGTCCATCTGTGAGAGGTCAAGTGGCTGGGCCATGGTCTCTAAATAAATGTAGCTCCATCACACGAAAAAATAATGTGTCTAGTGAATATCATCTTTTTTCTAAACCTTCTGGAGTTGTTAGAAGAATAAGGCAAATTGTTTAAGATATAGGACAGTAGTCTTGACACTAAAGAAATTTGTCACAAAATTCAGATAGTATGATGAGTGCATGACATCTTGACAGGACAATTAAAAGTCATGTTTGACTTTTCAAGTAAAGGGTTAGTAACTTTATTTAAACAATCTGAATACATTAAAGAAATAGGTTTGCAGACTTGAAATCCAAGCTCTGATTTTAATCTATAGGCTTTTGAGTTTGGTTGTGTTGTGGTTTTTCTGTTGTTGTTTTTTTTAAAATAATGTTTCCAGTGAAATTCAGCCTTGTAGACAGTCACGTTCTCCTGGAAACAGGCTGCATTTTGTCATGTTCCACCAGTAGAAGTGATATTCATAGAATCATAGAATCCTAGAATGGTTTGGGTTGGAAGGGACCTCTGGAGCTCATCTAGTCCAACCCCCTGCACTGGGCAGGGACATCCCCAACTATATCAGCTTGCCCAGAGCCCTGGCAAGCCTCACCTGCAATGCCTCCAGGGATGGCAACTCAACCACCTCCCTGGGCAACCTGTGCCAGTGTTCCACCACCCTCATGGGGAGGAACTTCCTTCTAATATCCAGTTTAAATGTACTCTTCAATTTAAAACCATTGCCCCTTGTCCTTTCATTACAGGCCTTTGCAAACAGGCCCTCTCCAGCCTTCTTTTAAGTTCCTTTTAGGTACTGGAAGGTCACTATTAACTGTATTAACTATATTGTTAAAGATTACACTCACACCTTTTCAAAGTTATCCCCTGTACTGAGATAGTTAACTAGATTCCTCTCTATACAGTGGGAAAAGTTCCAGGTGAATATTTGCTTATTGCCATTTGAAACCAAAGAGCATGTGGTAGGTGACTGTGTTATATGCATCACATACAAGGGCATTCAGCATCATTTAGGGTGAGCAAATCAAACATATTTTGCTGTCTGACTTTTTAGGTAAGAGGAATCATAAAGCAGGATGCCAGCCCGTGGGTGTTTATCACTGCCTCTAACTCCCAGTTAAGACATGACTCTGTCGTGTCCACTGTTTTCTATTCCAGTGCACTCACTAATATTTCATATCAATGTGAAAGACAGGGGAAGAACAGGGCTGTTAGGATCTTGGGCAGGCATGTCACAGTTTAGACATGGCTGTACCTCCTTTACTTTCTCTTTTTCTCCTTGTTTCAGGGCCTATTGTACATTTAGAGCATGGTGCCACAGCCCACTGCCTTTTTCTCACCTGAAGCTTTGTGTCAATTGTATCTGGCCACTGGAAATATGCAGGGCTTAGCCCATGAAACTGTGGATGTTGAAAGAGCTCTTGAAGGTATGTTAAGGTCTGAGAAATGTTTCCATTTTTCATACTAGCAACCTACTATTTGTCAGGGTACATGTCATTACCTCAAATAAAGGGCATGCTAGGTCAAACATTTGATCTGGTCATGTCATGATAACACATTCATCAAGTTTAGATCCTCATCTCTTAATAGCACAACAGAGTTGTTTTCCACATAAGTATTTTTGGTAATTTATGAGGTCTACTTAGGAGCAAAGCTGCCTGCAGCTAATTTAAATGCACCAAGAGAACAGTAGTGTACAGAATGTTTTTACATTTCCTAGGAGCCTGTAGTTTTACAGTCTGTCAATATATCAGTAATAATCTTTGAATGAGGGTAAAGGATGGACTGAAACTACTAGAAAAAAAAAACAACTTTCAAAATTAGGCTTGCAGAATTCATCTGGAAAATCTGCTTTCTTTGTATTTTTGAAATTGAGCTGTTGTCTGGCAATGCTTGAGACACTGAACTTTCTCCAAGTGACTTCAGAAAGACTCTTGGAGGACAATGAAAGAATCTTGAGGTTCAGTTACTTTTAGTGCTATAGACTACAAAACAAAAATTAAATAAAATAATAATAAAATAATAAACCAAAATAAGCAAGATAAAAGTATTAAAAAACCTCAGTGATCTAGAGTATCAAAAAAATGAAAACACAGCACTTACAGCAAAAAAACGTAGTAAAAACAAGTCCATAATCATGGTTTAACTGATTTACATCTGCCATTGAAGTTGTTTAACTCTTTTTAACTTGTAGTAGGAGAACACTAGGCTGGCACTGAATGATAATAATTTCTGGAAGAGAGGAATAGCTGTAGTAAAGTGAAATACTGTAAAGGGGTCATATATAATCCAGAGACCATTTAAGGCTCCCTAAAATTTTACTGAAATATCAAGTCCCAAAGCTTGGTTTAAAATGATCCCTTTGCTTTTAGCTATATTTCTTGAAGAAATAACTTTTCCGTTATCTACAAACCTCTACCTAGTCATTAGCCATTGTTAGAAACAATTAATATAGTCATTTTAAATTCCGCTTGTCATTTTTTCTTCCAAGAAAAAATAAAATACAGGAAAAAAGGACATCCAGCAGAGATATTTTTCTGTTAAAAAAGGCAGGAGGAGGGCTTCTCTTTGAGAAAATTAAGGACATATTTCCCAGTCTGCTTGCAACATGTCTTTAATTTCAGTCATTTTCTTTAGAGATACATCACCAAGCTTTCAAAGACAAGAGGAGAAGTGTCTTTGGATAGCCTAAAAAACCTTGAAGAGTAGTGGCTAGAATACTAACATACAGAATTAAATCTCTACACAAAAATACAAGTCCAGCTTGAGTGAGTGATCTGCTGCACTGTAGTGGACTTGAGGTTACTTTTCCATTTCTAGGGAGATTGTAATGAAAGCCATCAAATAGTCTTGGTCAAAATGATTCTTCCTAAATCTACCATATTAAGAATGTGCACAGTGCTGGCATTCCCTCTGGTATAGGCTGAGGTGGTCATGCATGTTGATGGGGCTTTGAGTCCTTTAAGAGTAAGTTCTGGTTTATGCAGGATTTAGTTGCTTCTTTTTTCTTTTTTTCTTTTTTTTTTTTTTCTCCCCTCAGCAAGGTGTTTAGCAGGAAAAAAAATCAGGTAGACTAGATTCAAATGCTTATTGCTCATCTGTTCTTTTTCCAGGAAGATTACAGCTTACTGGCATCACATAATTGCTGAGGTATAAATCTGAGCTTTCTTGTTCCCATTTGAGATGTCTATAGCTGAAGCCATGTTAAAAAACATCCAGTTGCCAGAAAAACTAGAGAAATTTGTTCTGTCAGAGTTTCAAGAACTGGGAATTATTTTCAAAACTACTAAGAACACATTATCTCTTCTATATTCTCTAAGGCAAGTGCATCAAATAGATCTCATTTATCAGACTTAGTAAGTCCCAGTTAACATGAAATTATTTCACAGAATGTTAGGGGTTGGAAGGGACCTTTGGAGAGCATCTAATCCAACCCCACTGCCAGAGCAGTTGAATCTAGAGCAGGTTACACAGGNTGTTTGAGCTGCAAATGCACGCTGCTGCCGTAAGCTGCTCACAGCACTGAGAGAGGCAGGGCCTGGTGCATCGTGGGCAAGCCCCAAAGCCTGAATTACCTCCCTCAAATGTCCTTTGGGAAGGCTCCTGTTTGCCATATACAGTGTGCTACAACCACCCAAGAGCTGGGATGATTCAGATGCATGTGGTGAGCTCACATGAGAGTCTCTGTATTTTAATAGCCCATGTTAGCTCTCTGCTCTGATGAATTCCTTTTGGGAAACATGGAAGGGAATAAGGCAATCCCAAATAAAAAGATGAATTGGTGCTATGTGCTATTAACACAAGGAGCAGGTAAGATAGATTACTGAATCTCTTTTTTTTTTCTTTCTCATTTTATACTTCCCTTGTAATTTCTGTGTGGAAATGACTTTTTTGTTTCCACCATAAGTATGAGTGGACTCCTGGCATAATGAGTCCATGAGGTTTTATCAAAGTCTTCAGGTACTACCAATATAATATCATCTATTCTAGTACAGATTTAGTTAGCCTGAAATCTTCACTCAAAAAGTGACAAGCAGACCAGGAGCTTTGCTATCTTGTAACTTTCCCACTGCTTGTGGCAATAAATTCTGTTACTTCCAAACTCCTGGAGTCCCCCCACATAAAATCAGACTACTCAAACCTCATGCAGGGGAGGGATGGGGATGGGAGAGAAAAATCCTTTTGACTTTCAGTCCAGCAGGAATACATTTTTTTCCGTTTTAAAATATTGCAGTGTCTTTTTATCAGTTATCATAATAACCTTCTAGTCTTTACTTCAGAAAGAAAACACTTATGTCAATGGGATTTAAACCCTTAAGATATTCAGCCAGCTGGCTGCTTTTGAGACTCAGTCCCTTGTCCAGACCAGCAGGCAACATTTTTAAGCCAAAGTCAACAGAAGCAAGATGCATGAAATAGCCTTAACCTTAACTTTTTGTCCCTACTCTCCCCTATTTTGTTCCAAACTTTAAATAGAAATAAACCAAAATGGTGCAAAGCTGTATGCATTAAGGCTATAATTTCTTTTCGTGAGTATTGATATATAAGAAAATAATCCTTTCACCCATTTCTAATTGCAGGTAGAAAACTTGAGGCCTGAACCATGATATGTTAATTTTATATTGACACAATACTACCTGGAAAAATGCACTGTGAGCATAGTGGGACCCTGTGGAAGAGATCTGTACAGACTGGAGAAGGAAGCTATTCCTTCTGAAACTGACTTTTCCAACTGAAAACTGTTTCCAGTTTTGATTGGATCACTACAGAAAGTCTGAAAAATGTATGACTATAGAAGTAGGAGAAGAGCAATGAGCAGGTAGTGCTCAATGAGTGGGGCTGTATGCTCTGGAAGTAGAGATGAAGAAGTTAGGAGGACTTAGGCCAGGAAACAACAACCCCAAAAAAGAAATATAGTGGAAGTACACCAAGTGTTTTTGTATACTTACTTCTATAAAATATGTGCTGGATGTTATTTTGACATTTAAAAACAACACTTTTAAAACTGGCATTGTTATTCTTGTAAGAGATAATTAACCCAAGGAACTCGCATCCACATAATACTGTGCAGAGATTCCAATGTAAGCCTAAAATAAGATTAACCTTTTGTAAGACTTAACATTTCACAGAACTAAAAGCAATAAATCTTCATGCACCAGGATATGAGATGATCATCAACTGGTGGTAGGACAAACATTCTCATCTGTCAAGGGCAAGAAACAAGTGCTTTCATTTAGCTACATGTTCTGTAACACTATAAAAACTGAGTATGCCAGTAGAATAGTGTTTTTGTTTGGTATTTCTCAAAGGCACTTAGATCATTTTTGTGTTGCTTACATTTATAACCTGCAATCTCTATCAGCTCAGCTGAGATCTGAATGCCAAACTGCATTCTCATGAGATATGCAATTTGATCTCTTCAGTGGATAATTAAGTTTCCTTCCAAATAAAATATATCAAGAGTGTAACCAACTGACAGTGCATGGGTAAGCACAGCTCATGAGCTCACATGCAGAGGCATAGACCATCAGATTAGCAACAGGGCTTGAGAGTTTGTCCTCCTCCCTTGGATGAAGAGTCAACACAAGCTCCCACAGCAGATACTGCTTGATGCCCTGAGAGTCAGCTGCAGGCCTGACATTGTGCAATGAAGACATAAAATGCCATTGCCATCTTCCTGTACTAATTGCTCCTGAAGCTCCTATTTTCTTCTTCCTTCCTGAAGGTGTAAATTAAATGGTTACTGGCTGTAAGATTTGGATGTATTGCCCACAGGACAGGAAAGATTTACAAAGCCTGGTCATTATCTATGCAAACATTAAGTTACAAGGGACAAGTTCAATTCAACACAGGTTCTCAAAGCTAGATTGATTGCAGTATTAAAAATAATAATAAAAAGAGTTGTAGTATTCTCTCTGATTTGGGACAAAGATAGGATCATAACAGACTTTATTTCAGTCAGTGTAAAGGATGGGAAGACAGTTACATGCCATTCTTCCTTGTTTCTTGAAGTTTAAGGAGGGAGAGAGAGTGTTGTAAAGAACTGGAAATGAATGTCCAAAGTATCTCTCTTATCAAGGAATATTAGGAGGCATTAAACCTGTGACCTACTTGCAGTGGTAGACTTATAAGCATTATGATGATGATGATTACTATTATGTAGTATGATTACTATTATTCTTATTTTTTACTATTAATAAAAATGCATGGGTTTATGCTTGCCATGAGACAATAAAATCTATTAATCAAAAGAGAGTTTTTGTTTTTAAAAGGTAATGTAAAATATAGATATTTTATTGTTTGGCTTATTCAAATATTGGTGGGTTTTCTTATTCAAGTGAAAAGCATAATCACAGGGCTGTGTTGCCAGATTTGAGGGATAAAAGTGAAATGAAATATAGATCTGAGCACTCACCTTTCTAATGGACATTGAAAACCACATTCTGTTCCTGAGGGTCCCTAGGAAAGCACTACAGCTACAAGCTGCCAGAATATATACCTTTCTAACTGCAGTGAACTGATATACACTTCAGTTGAGCAGGGAAGTCAGGCACTGAATTAATATTTTATCTATTCCTCTGTTCTGAGAAAAGAAAAAGGTTTTTTTTGCCCTAGAGAAAACAGCAGAATTCAACCATGAATGAATAGCAAAGAAAGACCTGGTTATTAGCATTAAGATTTCTGCATACTCAATCAGACATCACACATCAGGTAGGTCACAATGAGCTAGCTATACAGAAATCCTTGCCTGGTTCAGACTCTGAGCTGAAGTTTCACATATTGCTGAAGAATGAAATTTTAATAACATTTTTTGTGCCTTATGATTTAACTGCATTGGAGTTTGCATCTTAACACAACACCTACCATACTTCTCCCATTCTACAAAGGCACCTTTTCAGTTACAAAAGGAGAGAATAATGCACAATGATGAGAAATGTAAGAAAGCCCTGACCATCTAGCATTTGTGTACTATTTAGGGTGTCATGACTAACCTTAAACACAGAATATCACTGGCCTATTGCCACATCAGCTTCTGTCTAGAATTCTGAGTTGTTAAAAAAACATAAACACCCCACACATATGATTTCTGCCATAGAAAACTTGTTTTATTAGGAAAGCTAATGATTAGGCCTACAGATCCTGTTCTCCCTTCTCTGATTCACCTGGTTTAATCAATCCACATGAGTAATGGGCAAAAGCTGTCATGATCTGAAAAGGGGGTTAAAACTAGTTGATTTTTAAGATCCCTTCCAATTCAAACCATTCTGTGATTCTATTCTATGATTAATAAACATCTAAATATCTTGCATCATTCCTTTTCTCATATCTGTACAGAACACAGAAGCACAAACCCATGATTACCATTTGTATCATAGTATTTTACTCTGAGGCCTTTCTGCTTTTTTAAAAGGGAATTTAATTAAAAACTTTGCTAGCCTTCAGAGAACAGGCATCCTTATTTCTTGACTTTTAGCAATAAGAACAAGTTTTCTCTGCTAGTACATATGCTGCTAGCACTGGAAAATCCTGCTTATTCATGCCAGCGGGCTAAACAAATAATAAGGCAAGCATAGAAAAATGTTTTATAACCTAAAAAAGCTCAAGCTGAGATCAGCTCCCCAGACCACCAACAATATTAGATAGCTAAGAGAAAGTATAGACTAATGATTTTGAGTCATTGTTATAAAAATATTTTTCAACTGATAATGGATTTACATACCCATGAAAATGCTGTCAATTTTCACTGAAATGTAGTCTCTAACATATCTGGGTGTAAAAGCCATAGCAAGAAATGTGTAATGTATAAATTGTACATTTAGGCTCCATTTAAAGTAGTGTTTAATTTGTTTTCCCTAATGGTTTTAACCATGCAACTGATTAATGCCAGTGACATTGTAGAAAATTGGAAGCAGAATAGCTTCAGGTGTAAAGTGTGGCTACTTCATTGCCCTACTTAGCTAAGCAGTGAATTGAAAGTTTGTTGGTTATGTAGAAACCTTAATTTGCCACATTCCTGTAGCTATTTTCTTGTTACTTAAAAATTGTTTGTATTTGACACCACTGAACTGGGTTCAGCTATCTGATATTCAAAGACAGCTTCCTTTATGACTTGTTGGGAACTTGCTTTTGAAAATTTCCATTTCCCTTTCTATCCATTTGGGAACTGAATTAACCTACTATTTTTAAAGACTTTTTAGCTCTTACTCTTAGGAAATTTTAGCAATGAACTCTTTGATTTCTTACTTTATTAGCGGGTCCATTCAACATGTTAAGAGTCTTTTAGGACATCAGAATGGCACCACAATGCTTTTTATTATGTCATTACCAACAGTCACCTAGTTAATTATAGATGGAAAGTCTTACATTTATTATCCCCTCAATACCTGTCCTGAAGAAACTTTCCCATCTATGCTCAAGATTTATCACATGCTTGGAACTCGTTCCTGTTTTCTTTGCTTGTTTATTTTTAACCAGTGTTTTTAAAGCCACAGATGTTGAATAATAACTCTATACAATAGGTTAGCCAATAAGGCATCCATTCCAACTATAGGAATCCATATCCCTATTTTCATATGAAAAAAAAAACATATCTCTCTTCTTACCAGTTAATGGCATAAGGATAGTGGAATAGGAGCTAGTGCAGGACATGGAAACACTTCTTGGTGTTTAGGTGCTGTATGAAAGAGAATTCAAGATCAGTTGGGCCAAAAACCAAAGAACAGTTGGTTTTCTTAATTTCTGAACATGTAATACATACCCTGATAGTGAAGAGATCAGAGGCCCTTGCTCTTAGGAATGCCTCCCTAATATAAAGAAATTTATCTCTAGAAAAGATACAGAAATAGCCATGAGAAGATAAAGAGAAGCTTCTGTCATTCCATCTGAAAAACCTCACGTTTCCTCCCTCCATTCCCTCATCTTTGAATTTACTTCTGTTCAGTGATACAGCTTTAACAAGAGGAATCAAAAACAACCCTTCCAAAATATCCTCAGTTTTAGTATTTAGAAAACTCCTGGTGAGATGTGTGACTTTGCATCGCAGAATCTTCATGGCTGGGAATGAACTCTCAGTATCCTCTTGGTATGAAGAAAGATTTTCTGTAGGCTATTTTAAAGAGACTGAAAAGGTTGCTCCGTTCTTTAGTTTTAAAATAAAGAATCATTGCAATTATTCATCATTCGCCAATAAATTCATTGCTATGTTCTGTTGAGTTTAATCCCTTTGGGAGCACTCAAAGCCTTTTGTGCACAGCCACTATACCAAGCCTCTTGGCTAACAAGGAGAGGAGACTGTTTAGGTATCTGAATGCAGAGTTAAATGCTCCATTGCTCACCTCTGTCATAACTGAGATCTACAAATAAAACACCATGTCACCTATGAAGCTTTAGGGTACACTGTTAATTAGAAAAGTGCAGACAACTGCTGACCTGGTGTGCTGGGGACTATAACCTAGGATTCAGTTACCTAAATTTAACTATGTGCCAATTTAGACAAGCATGTTTCTTTTTCATTGGAAAAGGGAGGTACTCTCTTCTTAAGCACCCATCAGAGCCAAAATTGATAGAAAATTGCTCTGCTACTGTTAAGCACAATCCATCTCCTGTGCCTGCACAGTTATATGCTGCTCAAAAGTCCTCTAAACTTAGTTTTTATTTTTTATTGTGTTTTCCCTTATTATCATTATTACCCTGATTTGTCTAGTTCCCATGAGTGAGAAATCTCTTGGCACTTAATTTTAAGTCTGTATGTCATTATGAAAACAGTGTAGCTTGTGTCTGCCTTTTTAATGTATAACATGAAGTAGTATTTTTAAGAGAATACATTACAGAACTTAGTTACAGTTTCACCACTGACTACCTTCCAGATGGAACATAAAAAAGCTTGACTAAACTAGGAAGCTTTATTTATTATTATGGCAGCTGCATTGTTCTGTGTGTTGGGATTGTCTCCTTAAGAATTCTAACACCCATTGGTGTTCTTAGTAGTTTTTAAGGTTTATGTTAACAAGCTGATAAAATCAGCAGAAAAATCTCTTCTCAAAAGCTCTAAACTTTAATACTCTAACCTGTGGGTTTTTTTTTTTCTTTTTATTTTATTAAAAACTCATTAGAGTTACAAGCTTCATTTCAGATTTCTCATTAGCAGCTACAAAAGGACACAGCAGCCTCTACCCTTTGCAATATTAGAAAAATTGGCTTTGGTATCTTCAAAGCAAACATTTTCTCAGAAGCCCCAACCCTGCACCTGCACCCTACAAGAAACAGAAATGGAAGAGACCAATTCACAAAAATGTATCTAGAAATGAACATTAGAGATGATTTGGATAGGTTACTTAGTGCTTTACCTTAATGCTACAGGGTATGCCCCTGCTCAGACCCAGGGCAGCACTGGCTCAGGGGCTGGTCAGAGGAGCAGTGGTATGAAGCCCTGATTGTTCTTTTATCTTGTGTGGATTTGTTTCACATACATAGAATTATAGAATTATTTAAGTTGGAAAAGACCTTTAAGATTATCGAGTGCAACCTTTAACCCAGCATTGCCAAATTCACCACTAAACCCTGCCCCTTAGCATCACATCTACATGTCTTCTAAATAGCTCCAGGGATGGTGATTCAACCACTTCCCTGGGCAGCCTGTTGCAATGCTTGACAGCTCTTTTAGTGAAGAAATTTTTGCTCATGTCCAATCTAAACCTCCCTTGGTGCAACCTGAGGCCATTTCCTCTTGTCCTATTGCTTGTTACTGGGGAGAAAAGACTGACATATACCTTGCTACAACCTCTTTTCAGGTAGTTGTAGAGAGTGATAAGGGTCTCCCCTGAGCCTCCCTTTCTCCAGGCCAAACAATCCCATTCCCCTCAGTGGCTCCTCATCAAACTGGTGTTCTAGACCCTTCACCAGCTTGTATCATAATTTATGTAATATACTCTATCAAATGGATCATATAAGGACTGAAAATTATAGATCTTCAAAAGACATTATCACCTAGTTTAGATTGCTTAGGCAACCCATCAGCTTTGGTACCAGATAATTTCTTTAGGTGCTCAGTTTCTTTTATTTTTCTTTGCTTGGTTTCTCTCAGCAAAAATTTGCTAAACCACAAAATAACTGCTTCATGGAAGCCTCTTTAAAGGTATAAGAAGTTAAATGTTCTCTCTCATACATATTCCCTGCTAGGCATTTCTCTGTTCATCTTTTCCAACTAAAGGATATACATATATACAGTGAAAAGTTCAGTGCTTACAATATGTCCTAGGGAGACACAGAAGATGGGTTGAAATGCCTAATGGGCATAAGTAGTTGCATTTCCTTTTTTTAACTTTTCCCTTTCCCAAGAACAGTGTTCCAAATAAGATATAGCTACAGTGTGATAGTCCATTTATCATATCTCTCTACACTGTTTCACTTGTCCAAATATTCATTAGTAAAAAGCAGCATGGTAGAGCACTCATCTAGAATGAGTGAGACCTAGCTTTCTATTATAGTTTCTTCCTTATCTTGTGTTATTCTTCTACACTTAGTTAGACAACAGTCTAACCATTTTCTTTTCATGTAAGAATTAAAATACACATGCTAACAAATTAAGCAAATAATCTTTCTATTCATTCATCAAACTAGCATGGGCTCACAACTGAATTTGTTAGACAGGCTGAAACATTTTCTACTTTATCACTGCTTTCTTTTCTGGTTATAGCCAGCTCTTTATATATTTGTCCAAGCAATATGAGAAATTATTAACAGTAATTATACTTAATCTCTTGTAAAATATGTAACAGTACCAGATTGATAATGACAATAATTATATAATTAAATATCATTATGTGGGTTGGTATGTATGTCCATAATTACATGTGTATTTATACACATAGAATAAATAAACATAAAATAAAGAAAGAAAATAAATCAAAAAAAGAATAGCTTTAAAATCATTTTAATCTGTTTGGGAACATTTCTGTGAAGTATGACTCTTGCATTAATTGCCCAATGACTCAAATCATGTGATAACACAAATAGTTCTCCTATAATTCCCTCTGCTGAGCTGCAGAACTTCCATAACACCAACATAAGTTTCAACAAAAGAATAAAACAAATAACAGTTGATATGCACAGTGCTATACTATAATAATCCAATTATTTCCCATAGTGCAGAAATGGCATGCAATTTCCACACCTGTGACTCCAGAGAGATGTTATTTGCACAGTTTGGATCTGAATGCCTAGTTAAATTTTGCTGTGATGCCTTGGGTCAGATTTATGTTAAATTTCTCTCTTTATAAACTCTGTGGTCACATATTATTTTCTGGTGTGCTGGTTACATACACTGCTCTCTTGCTTGGCAGGAAATCTGTCTTGATGATCAACTTGTGCATGTGTGTGTTTAGTAGCCGTGCCATAAAGGCAACACCTGCAGCGAGAAGTGCCAGCTCCACAGTGGGGGGAATGAGAAAGGTGGGAACTTGCCTTTCTCCATGGCATTTCATCTGTCTTTCATAATGTAGCTTTACTACCAGCCTTAGGCAAGAGACCCTTCAGTTTTACAGTAAGATGATCAGTGACCAGTTGCTGTGAGGCCATCAGATGCTAATGCACTTGCAACACAGAAGAAATACAGTTGACGTATGTCAGAAATCACAGTGCTAATGAACAGAGTTGTTTTTAAAAGGAAAAAAATGGCAGTCTTACCTGATGCTTAGGGCTGTACAAGCACTAACAAATTGATTGTAGTATAAAGGATTTCCATAGATTTGCAGAATGCAGATTTATTTTATTTTTAATTGGATCTAGAGTTAGTTGATTGCATTTTATATTTTACATTTGCAAATACAACTATGTCAAACCTCCTGTCTAAATCCCAAATGTTTCTGACTTCAGCTGTGCAAAGCAGTCAGAATCATCCTTCCTATTTCTCTTTTTCCCTGCACAATACTCTCCTGAGTCTGTGCACAGATGTAGGCTGTATATGAAAATAATGAAATAATTTCTATTTGACTCTCTGTCTTGTGGGGTTTTTTAATTATTATTTTAGAAATGATGTAGGAAAGAACAACCACATCCAGTCCATTAACACATAGCTGCGTGGTCGGTGTCACTGCCACAAATTTGGGTTCTTCAGCAATGGTTTGGACTACGCAGCACTGTGATTATTGACACCAAATAGAAGATATCTCTCTCAAAAGGGAACAAAGGTCTTTGCTCAGGAGATTGCAGGACTAATCAACAGGGCTTTAAACTAGGTATGATGGGGGAAGGGGATAATAATATCAGCAGTCTTTCATGTGACAAGCTGTGGGGGGGACACCAGAGTTGGTGGGAAGGAGCACTAGTAAGGATCTTCAGCCTGTTGCCCTGCAACAAGCAGCACAGTCAAAGGCTCATGAAATCAAGCCAGAGGCTGCTACGGCAATAACAGTCAGCAGGGAAACATCAGGGAAACACCTTAAGGGAATGAAGGGATGTTTCTCTGGAAAGGTGACATGGCCAACTGCCCAACTGAAGTGCCTCTACACAAACACACGCAGCATGGGCAACAAACAAGAGGAGCTGGAAGCTGCTGAAAGGGTATGACATAGTAGTGACATGCTTTATTCTTTGGCTTTGGCAAAAATGAAATTTCCAGCTGCCTATAGTAAATAAAGCGATAAGACATCTCCTTTTAAAAGTAATCTTTGAGTTGGTGACAAAGTGCAACACCCACTGGAATTCTGGATCACTTCACAACACACATTTGTTGTGTGACCAGCTGTAGCCCAACAATGTACCATATGTACCCATGCAACATCACTGATCTAATGCAATTCCAGGAAATTTAAGACATTCAAAGCAGCAAATAGTAGTTACTGGATATTTTGCTTCCTGTTAGAGTTCTATAAATAGTAAATAAACAAATAATGTTCCCAAAGGAAAACCAGAGAGTTTCTTAACATGTATGAAATTCTCCCCCAGTTCAAAGCTATGATTTTCTTTTTCTTCTGAAAATAAATTGAATTCTGAAAACAGAATTCATCTGTTGCAGGAAAACAAAAAAATAACTTTCTCACTTTTGTGTTCCACATTATTGGGATGAATTCCTCAGAGTAAAAAGTTCATTGAAATAATCTCAGATAACCTGTTATCTTTTGCAACAGAAAGTGATCTACTGCAGCAAAGAGTTTGAGTTTAGAGGTCACAGGAATGCAAAGGAACATAAATGGCCAGTACAATATGCCCTTTTCCATAGTCTAAGGGCAGCACTCACCACCCATTTGCTCATCTTTCTCCCAGCTCCACTTTCCTCCTTCCTAAGCTTACCTATAACCAGATCTGCAAATATATTTATTAACACACCCTTCCTTACACAGCTTTAGAAAGTGATGCTCTTCTTGCCTGTATCCCATAATTTGTGTCTTCACGCAGGATTGCTTCTCCACAGACCCATCTCTGGATTATTTAATCCTTATAAAGTTCATTCTACTTCAGGGATTCATTTATGGACTATTTTCTGCCAAAAGCAGAAAGTGGTAAGTCATAACATTAGAAATCAAGAGTCAAATAGGTTTTTTGAGTGCACACTACATACTTTTGCTGCAGAAACAGAGACTCTATTTCACTTAAGAGATAACAGGGATATTTCAGTATTAATTGCTGGGAAACTGTAAGACTTTTTCCATCTATGACTCCTAGGCTGGAGATAAAAGTATTATCTGGAGGTTTTTTGTGTTTGGCTTTGTGGGTTTTTTTCCTCTCCTCAGTATTCCTAAAAGTCTCCACCCCTCATCATTTACTTTCTGATAGTATGCTTCTATAGCCATTGAAAATGTGAAGACATACCTTGAGGTATTTAATTTATTCATTCTGTTTTATATACATGCTTAAAGTGTTTTCCAGGTGTTCTTAGGGCTTTTATCTATTAAAAAATCATAACATGACAAGTGAAGCAGTAGAATTTAATACAATTCACCAACAGTGAGTGACACTATTTGAAAATCCAAGTCTCCCCTCCCCCTTGGTAACCTAATTTTAAATCCACTTGGGAAAATGACATGTTCAGTGTGTCCTCAATGTCTACAGATTTGGCCTAATTCAGTACAGAAGGGGATTGATTCTAAAAGCCCTCACAGAAAATTAGTGCCATCAGCCCCTTCTCATTTTCACTAAATCTCAATTTACTAAATCTCACTTTCAACTCTATCAGTAGAGCAGATAATGAGAGGTGATTTTCAGTAGGTAGGGTTGATCCTGTTGGACATTTTCATCTTGATCACCAGATTGCATAATAATTTTCCACTAGAAAGATAATGCAAACATCTAGCAATGGAAAGATGATTGATTGTGTATGTACCTAATTTGAAGATATTATCATTAGCACAGTCTTTTACTGAAATAAGCATAACTGCACCATACTATGCTATGTTTAACATACTGACTGACATACTTCTTATTTTGAAGGCAGGAGCTGAAGATGCTCAAGCTACAAGACAATGTAAGTCTGCATGGATTCCTCTAGAAACTAAACTATGGTCTAGAATGAAGATAATGTTGCACAAAGAGGTACCACAAAGTCATGTTCAAGCTTATACTCAAGGAAAGCATTATATCTCTACACCACTAAACCCAAGACAGCAAAAGGAAAAATGAGCTATTTAAAATATTTTGCATTTTTATCACCACATATGATGATAAGGTTAGGTTAAGGTGGCTAGGTGATAAAGTTTAGGTGGGTAACCTGCCCTCAGACTCAATCTACATCTCCAACTAGTGCTGCATTGATCTGTATGGCTATATCAGCTTGGGTCAGTATGGGTTAGAGCATTCACTTTGGGATGGTGTCAGTTGGAGTTGAATCAGATGCCTCTTCATCAGGTTTCATTGAGCCTGAGCTGTGTAAATATGCATTCATACAGTTTAGTAAACTGAAATAACAATTTGCAAAGGTAGGCAGAAAGGAAGAATACAATTATCTGAGGAGTCATTGTTTGTCTGCAGAGAAAGAGCCCTTAATGATTCATGAACTGCTTTTAGGGAATCCATCACCAATAGTGAAGAAAAGCAAGTTCCTACAGACTGTGTGTATTGGATTTAGGTGGTAAGGTTTTAGCAGTGGTGGGGGCTGCAGAAGTGGCCTCTGTGAGCAGAAGCTAGGGCTGCTCTGTGCTGGACACAGCTGGTTCTGCAATGAACCCATTGCTGGCTGCAGTTGAGCCCAGCAGCCAAGTGTGGGACACTGCTGGGAAAATGTATTTAAGGATGGACAGAAAATGCCAGAGAGGTAGAGATGAAGGACAAAAAACCCAACACCCTGTCAATAACAAAAATAACCCCCAACAATAAAGAAAAGGAGTAGAAATAGCAGGGAACACCAAGGTCACAGAAGAAGAAAGAGAAGATGTTCCATGAGGGAGCAAATATTTCCTGCAGCCTGTGGAGCAGGGGAAAATTGTGAGAAGGAAGGAACAGAGTGAAGCTAAGCATGAGGGAAGGGAAAGCACAAGTGTTTCAATGTTTGACTTTCTGTTTCCAACAATCTGGATCTATTTTAATTGGCAATATATTAACTTCCCCCAAGTCAAGTCTGGTTTGCCTACAACAGTAATTGGTAAGCAATTTCCCTGTCTCTATCCTTCAGCTTTCTCATTCTCTTAACTTCCCCCTGTCCTGCTGAGAAGGAGTCAGTGGGTAGGTATTGGGCTGTTCACAGATACTAGAGCACCATGCACATATATATCTGTATATATACAGATAGATAGACCTGCACACACACACATAAATATATAACTCTCAGTTGTAAAACCTCTCAATGAATTTAAGTTTACTTTTGAAACATTTTAGAGATCTTCAAATTGAAAACAACCCTTCCATAGGATTTAAGTAGTTATGAGAAATACTGCAAACTTACTTATTCTACCAAAACTTAGCCATCTTTGATCCCTCTAAATTGCTAGGGCTTCATAGGCCTTGTTTGTTGTGACTAGACTAGTGGATTTTCTGTCAGAGGCAATTAGTTAATATCCTGCTGGAAAGTTACAATCTGTTCTGCAAATATTCCAGTGTTTGCTGCAGGGAAGCTTCAATTCCCATCTTACACTCCATGAGGTTCCTTAACTTCTGCTCTAGCCCTTCTGTTTGGCTTTTGGCATGGTTAGTGGTACTTTACAGGTGTTCCTCTTCTCTTCAGTCTCCTGCCTGACATGCAAGGCTTTTTCTCTCATCTGCACTCATATTCAGTCAAGGTCCTTTTCTGTCATCCACATCACAGAATGACAACATAAAAAACAAACAACACATCTATTTTGTCTTTAAAAATCAGTTTTATTCAGCAAATAATGATACACCAAAGTTCCAAATCTATCATTATTGTATGATCCCATGATGTCTTTTAGTTTTATTCTGGACCCTGAATGACATGGGAGAAAATGTTTTGGCTTGATTTGGGGATAATTACTTTCCTTAAATCCTTTTCAAACTCTATTAGATGTAGTCCTAAGGAACCTACTGCAGTTTACTCTGCTTGGAGTTGAGGACTGGACTTATAAGTGTTCTTTTCAAATCAAGCCTCAGTGTCTATCTATCCACATGAATGTTTTAAAAAGATCCATAAACAATGTAAGGAATTTTGGAAAAAAAAAGAAAAAAAGATAAACATCTACTGAAATAGAACATTGCTTGCATGCTATAATCAAAAGACAGTCTTTAAATTCTGGGGTGTAACCTATGTAGACAGCAGCTGTTCTATAATCTTCAGTTTGTAGAGGTAAGCCATGAACCTTTCCAAAGTTTACACAAAGCCTGCAGCTTATGCATAGAAACTTGTGTTAGTTGTTGGTGTTCTGAATGTTTCTGTGTCTAACAACACTTTGCAGAGCATATCTAGATCCTCTGGGAGTGCTATAAATATAGGTGATTACTTACCGGTTTTGAAAATGCTAATTTTAGTTTCAATGTGGATTGAGTTCCAGTTATATCTTGTTGATATGAATAGCATCCACTGTCCAAGATGGTGAGTAATTGAGGCTCTGGGAGTTTGACTGCTCTTGTGCTAATTAAAATCTAATCATCGTCGTAAGAACAAACACCTACTGAGACTTTTTAACTATAACTCCTGAAGAAACTTCTCAGAGTTTGCATGCACACACATTCTCTGTCAAGTGTGAAGGCTACTTAAGATGCTGAACATATTACAGCTGGAATACTGTAGTTTCTTTCAGGCTTAGGCACAGGAATGAACTCACTCTCAGCTGTGAGTAAATCTGAGCAACCTGTTTGCTTTTCTCATGGAGTCCTCGTGGAGGATCACTTTTCCATCTCCTTACCCAATGCTACATGGCCACAGTTAAGGCAGTGGTAAAAGTGTTTTAATTATAAGCTATATCCTCAATACTTTTTTAAAACCCTATTTTAATATCAATGGGTAGGATGAGCTCATTAGCTTTCTGGCAGTCATCCTAGGAGAAGGACAACTCTAATTCCAAACCCAAGCAGATGGAGCTCGTTTAGCCCTGTAAGGCCTTCCAGCTAAGAGAAGGACACTCTAATAAAACCTATGTCCTAAGGACTTGGCTGCCAGCGTCCAAGCTTGCTAGGCCCTGGCAGATGAAGCTTAGGACTAAAGGGTGGGTCCAGCTCTGCGCATGCTGTGTCTCACCTAAAAAAAATCCCTAGTGCAGGCTGGAGGGTGCTATCTGCTATCCTCTTTTTATCAGCGCGCTTGGAAAAGGCGCTGGTGAGGAGCGTGGGTGGAGCCCTCCCTGGAGCTTTGTTCGCCAAGCCTAGCCATACATACATTTTAATATCAACCCAAGATCCATGAATTGTTCCTGTCTTTTGCAAGAATGTCATTTAGGGAACAAATGCGATGTATTTACACATGTGGATAGTGCAGCACAAGCTTGAGTTATGCATCCAAATAAAGATACTACTTTTTGCCTAGAAACTGGAAATGTGCTGTAGGAAAAGTGCTTTTGGATACACTGAGACTGTAAACACTCCCTCTGAAATTGAACCACCTGAAATATACCATGAATTCTGTCCACTGACATTTGGAACATTAAGTTCTTTCAGGCAATTAAAAAAGAAATAAAAGCACATCTTGAAAATTCAAGGGACCGTAACAATCCTGGTGCAAGTAAATAAAAGAAAATAATAATAGTGCATGTTTTATTCCGTCAGTAAATATTAAGAATAAGCAGATTGTGATAAGGTATTTAGTTTTTAACCAATGTAAGGCAAAGGAACATCAAGAAAGTTTAAACAGTGAACATTTCTGACTTCATGGATAATGAAGAAAATCACAGTAGGTCTTTGAATTGTGACCTCTCAAGAACTGCTTCTTAGTGCAATCCTTCTGAAGAGTCATCATGAAAACCACTCACTCCACTGATTTTCAAGCTGCATTTGATATCCTTCTGCTGTACATTACCTGCACATGTCAACAGTAGCTGAGAAGAACCGATTACAATCATGATAGGGGTGATAATTATAAACAGCAAGTCCCCAATTGCCTGTCCACCATAATTTCCTTGTATTGAAAGAGTGTGAAACCCACTACAAGTTAAAACTGAAAACAGATTCTGCCTTTCCTCTTCAAATTCAAGTAGGATTTTCATGAAGTGGATAGGGAGAGGCATAATTCCTGAGTGGAGAAGAAGTGCAAAAGATAAGTTTGAACATTTCTAAGATGCTGCATATTAATGCAGAGATATTTAGTTCAGTAATTTAAAAACTAGATATTATCATTTTGATCCTGATTTCTTTTGGGTGGGTTCTTGAGTTACACTAGCAGATAAACCAAGCAGACTGAGGGTCTGCACATAGATTTTGGATAACATTTCAAGGTCTGGTCTAGAGGGTGAGGGACCCATGCCTGTGACCCCTGAGAGTGAAGATGTATGAGTGTTTTGACTGGTGACCTTCAAGCCTGACCAACCAGACCAGAGGAACAGGATAGGCTCCTCTGTAGTGTTCCCATTTCTGAGTGCTGTCAGCTCTTGGCCTCCTATTTGTGTTGGTTTCTGTGACCTGACATGTTTCTATTACATCCATGTATATTTGCATCCTTTGAACATATGCTGAGCCCCACTAAGCTGGAAATAGGGAAAAGCAGCAGTCATATACAGCAAAACTCTAAGGAAAAGTCTCCTGGGTTCATCTTCTTTTCACAGCTGAGATTTTTAATGCTTCTGTTGTTCAGCTGCACTCAGAACTGACACGTTCTTTTTTTCTTGCCACCTGTACCTCTGTACCTGATCCTACTCATACTGAAGCAGATTTGTGAGCATTTCTGCTGGGTTTTGAGGCAATGCCTTTCAAATTTCCTGGTGCTTTAAGTATTTCTTTTTTAATCTTGCTTCAAAGCACATGGCATATCTCTGAAGCCCTGGAATCATTCAAATCTGAAGCTCTCTGGGGTTTCTGAGTCACACTCTGCACTCTGAAGCATTTGAAGCGCTCTGGGAAGATCTCAGATATATTTATTAATTATCTTCTTATAGCACCAAAGATGTACATAGAGATGTACAGCCAAAATTAAAGGTGTGACCTTTTTCTTTTTGTTGGGATTTTTTTTCCTTACCCTGAACTGTTAAATCTAGATGAGTGATCATATAAAGTGCCAATAAGTGCTAGTGAATGTCAGAGGACAACTAGGTTCTCAAGATCTCTGGACCAGGTTCTATCAACAGGTAGACTATTTCCCTGTGAGGGAATTTTGAAATCTCACATTAGACTCCTACCTGTCATACCTGAATTTGGGTGAACCAAACTTCTGAATCTTTTAAATTCAGGAATTCCTGTAGCTTAAGGCACATGAATTCTTCATTATACTCTTCAAAGGGCAAACTAACACACCAGTACCTGCCAGTGTGTCACAGGAAAATTTGGCTACTTAGAAAAGGAAACAAATCCTCTTTATTGCTGGTTGTCCCTATGCCAGTATTGATACCTGAGACTGAAAGTCAGCTTATTGCTAGAGGGGAAATCTATGAGTCAAGCAATACTTTTTAACTGTAACTTGTTTTATAAGCACAACAACTGTTAAATAAGAGCTTCTCAGATGAAGCATTTTCCCAGGAAACTCACTTGTCAGAGAGTGACTCTTCCTCCAAAGTGGAATTTAGTTAAATTAACAAAAAGCAAACTCTTGTTCTTGGTGCAGCAGTGGAAAAGGACCTGGGGGTGCTGGTCAAGAGCCAGCTGAACAAGGGCCAGTAGTGTGTCCAGGTGGCCAAGAAGGCCAACAGCATCCTGGCTTGGATCAGAAATAGTGTGGCCAGCAGGACTAGGGAAGTGATTGTCTCCTGTACTCAGCACTGGTGAGGCCACACCTCAAATACTGTGTTCAGTTTTGGGCCCTGAACTACAAGACAGACATTGAGTTACTGAAGTGTGTCCAAAGCAGTGGAACAGGCTGCCCAGGGAAGTGAGAGAGTCACCATCCCTGAAGGAATTTAGATGTGGCACTTAGGGATATGGTTTAGTGGTGGACTTGGCAGTGTTAGATTAATGATTTGACTCAATGGTCTTAAAGGTCTTGTCCAACTTAAATGATTCTATGATATGATTCATAACATATATAATTTGTTCCACAGACAGCTTAACACCATTCAAATTATTTTGCTCCTTTTGTGACTGTAAAATCTTACAACCAGCTGGAAAACACTGCCACTTTATGTGCTATATTAAGTATCAGTGGGATTAAATAGCAAAGCTCATTTTTTAAGTTGGCAAATCAGCAGTTCAAGGGATTATGCTTCTGGAAGTTAAAACTTTTACAGTGCCACATACAGTGTCATTTGGATTCTGATGGGTCAAACATAAACTTGTCACTTAGGTGACCAGAAATGCCTAGTGTTATGACTAGTCATATTTTAGTAGCACACTCAATCCTGGTTTTGAGGAAGGGTTATAACCTGGCCTATCTTATTGCACTGATAATTAATTGCAGGTGTATGTCATAGAGATACAATTCATTGCCAGTTCCAAACCATGCCATAAAGTCAGGGAAGCTGGCACTGAAAATATGGCCTGAAGGATTTAGCTCCTACTGCTGTTTAAGTTGATGACAAAAACTACTGATCCGAATGGGAACAGAATTTGGTCCTAACTGTTGCATGTTGTGCCCGTGAGTGAGACTCTTTTTCTTTTAATGTAAATTGACATGTCTTAGTCTGACAAATTCTTTTCATTATGGACGCTAGGTTTACTTCATGGCCTCAGGAATTCATGGCTTTAAACTGTCCTTGGCATTTAGAAATATAATAATTTTAAGCCTATCCTCTCTCTTATTACATTTTGAGTCCTTATTTCCTTATGCTTCTGCAGGACCACGTGCTGTAACACAAAGCCTGGAAACATGAGCACTAGTATGGCACAGGGCAAGGGAGATGCACAGAAGTTGAATAATATACTGCAGCAAATAGATTTTTTTTTTGCTGGTTCCTAACTTCAGTGTGTGCAGTTGAAATATTGAAGGGTAAAGTCAGGACTCAGTTTAGACTGATGCACTCTCATCAGATTTGGTGTAAGGATATAATAGAAAGCAGAACTGAGTAGAAGAAGAAAGCAAATAGTTGCCACGGGTATTTTTCTCCCTCTAGCTTTTAATTACAGATGTGGGCTTTTTCAATCATGAGCTGCTTGTATTTCTAGAGAGAAAGAAGGCAGAATGCTGCCAAGCAGAGCATCCTCCACATCTTTGCAGTTGTATTGTGCAGGCTATGAAGCCAGTCTCTTTTTCACAAGATATGACCTTCTATGATTTGCATGATATTCAGAAGCTCACTCATGCCATATATAGTAGTTCTGTGAATAGTCCTCTTAGCTTCACTGTATAAAGCTGCCTCTGCAGGAAATATTGCACCTCAAACTAAAGGGACATAGGAGAATTACGACTGGCAAACAGGAGACACATTTAGGTGTAGACAAAATGCTAAAAGAAAGGCAGTGAGGACAGGGATTTCCTGTTAAAAACTGTCATTAAAAGACAAGAGAAAAAAAGAAAAAGGAATAGGCTGCCTGTGCTAGCATGCATTTTCAAGGAAAAATCATTTCCCCAATTCAACAAATAAATGCTGGGACTTCTAATGATATTCTCAGGAGTCTTAAACCAACAGTTAAGAAAAGACTGGTCATTTTTCCTAGCAGGAAGAAACATTATTTCTAATATATATGAAGACATTTTCCTACTATACCGATGGACTGTCTGGAAGTGGAGTTAATTATCAATTTCTGGAGTAATTATGTTAGTGAAAATGATGGAATTTTGCATCAAAATAGGGTTCTTCCCCAACAGTGAAGCTAGCTAGGTGGCATCACCTGAATAGTTTTATTCTCCATACTGTAGTAGCAAAGAAATCAATTATGGATTCTCCTGCTCTCTCTTCTCTGTTAGTCATATTTGAAGTTTTGATGCCAGGCATTACGTTTGTTTGCTGCTGGCCTAATAATCCCCTGCATGCTGGGAAAACCTTTGTTCTCTGACAGAAGTAATAAAGCTGTCTGCACGATCCCCTCTTATGAGACATGGAATGCTCCCATTTTATTTAATCTGGTGGTGTGCAGCCTTTCAAAGTAAACACTTCACAGGGACCGAATAGGGAATGACATCCCAGTGACTGGCCTGCATGACTACAAAAAATTAAAACCTTGCCTGTCAAGTTAAAAACCAATGACTCTTCATTTCAGATCTCCCTCCCCTCAAGAAACCTGCATGAGAAACCTAGGTCAAATGGGTTTTAGCTCTCATTTCTGCTGGAGCGTGTGTCTTCCTGTGGAAGTACTTCAGCTTTCCCCTCCTCTTCATTCACTCATTCCCACTGAATGGCAGCACGCAGAAAATGAAGAGATCTAAATGCCAGCAGGAGGCTGGCTGCTTTCTTCTAGGCATGTCCTGAGCCCAGTCACCCAGAACAACTTGTGATCCCTGGACAAAGACATTCACAGCAGGTGGCCATATCAAGAAATTTTCCTCCTGGAATTAGATATTATTCCAGGAATCACTACTGAGTCAAACATAATGCCCCATCCTGCTGGGTCAAGTAGGATTTCATTTCAATTTCTTTACACAACGATGCGTTTCATCTTGTCTGCGTACAATGACAGTGCTCAGGCATGAAATAAATTGAAGTGCTTGAAAGGCAGAATTATCCCTTGAACCTGCAGCATTCCCGACCCCAAAAACATACATTGTCAAGTGAGTTCCAGATAAGCAGGATCTTCACTGAGTGTTTGTGCTGCTTGGCTTCCTTTAATCATACTCCCTTTTGTAAAAGGGATTTTAGAGGGGAAAGATAAATCATTGCCGAGGAAAAAGGTCATTTTCAAAAGGCTTTAAGAGCTTCATTTTGTGTGGCTTTTCAAGGTGAAACAGGTAATTCAGTGCAGTGAAAACCTTTTGTATTCAACTTAATTCACAGTTCACCCTACGAAGGAAAAAAGTAACGAAATAAGCTTGAATAAAATTCTTCATTAAAACTCTTCCCATAGGTGTGTGAGCCACATTTTGTTGTTTGCTAATACCTTGGTCTGAATATTGAAAAAATAAATTTATGACTAATACTGAAGCTGTAGATCCTGGCTTTAAATCATCTGTGCCTCCAATATTGGGCCATTTTCTTCCTGTAGTAAAAAAGACATCAATCATTTCTTCTGGAAATCACTTTTGTAACAGGTATACTGAATAGACTGATACCAACACATCCAGCATATCACTGGCATCCTGCCCACAACCAGATGGAGACTCATAATTTTAGGGTAAGGTAGCAATTGTTTCGCAATGTTTCATGGAAAATGAGCCTGCCTGGGATGTAGGGACTTTGTCTGTACCTCTTTCAGACTACCAGTGTAGACCTTCCAGATCTCTGGTCACAGGCCTGACATCTATCTTTGTTTAAGACATCTGTGCTCTGCATTTTAACCTCAAGATATGAGCTCAGTGTAAGAATGACCAGATAAGTATACATAGCTTGGGTTAGTGGACTAAGTCATGATCCTTTCAACTATAATGAATACACTTCTCTCTTCTTTCCAGCTTTTCCCACTGAGCTGAGTATCCTCTAAAGCATGGCTGCACACATTTCCCTGGGAACAACTGTGCAAAATGTTCATTACTGTTAATTGAATCATTTATAACCTTAAATAATAACCCTAATTGAGAAAGTCCTCTTCCCTAGTAAGGACAAAATATTTAAAAATATGGATCTGCATCAAGAATAGAGGATACAGAAACGGATCTTGTTTACTTGTTTTTCCCACACATGAAATAATGTTGATCAAAATATAGTCACCTTCAACTCTGACCCAGATCATGTACGTGGCCTAAAACTAATGTGCAGACTAAAGATAGTGATATTTTAGTAGAAATAGGCAGTAATGCTTCTAAAAATAAACTTTCCTCTGTGAGATTACTTCATTCCTTTGTTATTTCCTCTTCCAGGAAAATAACAGCCCTAAGGAAACACAACCAAGGCTGCAGATAGGATATACCTGATGAGGGATCTCATGAAGAAATCATGTTCCCCAAACTCATCTTCTTGCCCCTATCTCAGCTACTTGTTTAACAAATGATATTACTCCTGCATCCAAATGCCATTTCTTTGTGAAATATAGTGTGTTTATTGCAAAGTATCTCACAGATTGTACACAGCACATGGGATGAGTCATGTTTATGAACTGTGGCAAAGTACTGTGAATCTAGCTTAAATTTTCAATATATTGCATCTCTCCAAACCAAGTGTCCAACTGATGCTCTTGATGTGCACAGTTATTTTTATGGTATCTTGGTGCCTGCAAGAAGTCATACCAAGCTTGGAGAGAATTCTCCTTCAGTATGATCAATAGAGTCAATAAATCTGCTTGGAACATAGGAAATAACCAGGATGGAAGCGAATAAATATGGGAAAGGAAAGCTATGGTTTCACAGAATTCATTATTAAAAGTAAAGCTGCTCATGCATTGATGTCCTTCAGACTACTTAGTGTAAGACTATTCTAAATTAGCCTCAGATCTGTCTGTTCCTCCAGAAAGAACAAATGCAGTCCTAGAGGTAAATTAATCACAAAGGCAATGCCCATTTTCATATGAAACCTTTCCCTTCAAGGCCATTGGTAGATTTTTAACCTACAAAGTAAGGTATATGTTCTATTCCAATGAAAATTTTGGATTCAAGTCTACTAATTTTATAGAAGATCAGGGCCTCTCAGTGTATTCCAGCATCTTCAGAGAAAAGGTTACAGGGGAAATCCTAATTAATTTTCCTGAGTAGATAATTAGCCCATTAATGTGATCTGAATCAGAAATATTCTGATGTGGATTTACTTTTTCCAAATGTGATAGATAAAACTCACTTATACTAAATTTAAATTTGTGACAAATACAAATATATCCATCTTGCAGGGGAAAAACTTCTATTTCTCATAGTTATTACATGTTCAAAGTCAGAGTTTACGTTCTTTTGTACCACATAATTATTGCTCTTAATCTTAAATTTCTTATTACTTCTTATCACATGGACATTAAGGTTGTGGGAGTTTGTTTGTTTGTGTTTGTCTTTTGTTTTCCTAGGGAGTTTTTTTCAGCTGTTTCTTTTCTATTTTCTCAAAATATGCTCCAGAGAGATTATTTTTGCTTAGTGGGGAAGGGAATATTCTTTTATTAACGAAAAAAATAACAACAAAATAATTGTAATGTAAGCTGACAGCATCAATAACTATCACCAAACATCAGTGTACATAAAGAGATCTTCTTTCATTATAAACAGATTTGTGGGCTATCCAAAATTCCACTGACTATAAGGGGTTAGGTAGCTCATACCACTGAATTATTTTTACTAGGAAATAGGAAATCCATCATATTCTATATGTAAGCATAGTTGCAGCTTTTATAATAATCTAGTAGTGTTCTGCATAAATATACATAATGCACCAACCACTACAGCTACAGTGGCAGGGATTAAACACAGCTCTTAGACGTCCCTGGTTTATATAAGACACTACATCATTTTTCAGCCATCTTATCCATTGACTGTGGAACTGAGTAAACATAAGTTCAGAGATGAGATAAAATGCTATGGTTGTATTGTCTTGATCTAAAACTTGCCAACACAAACAATTCTCTGTAATCAGAGTGCCAAAAAGCTAATGACCCTATGGTTTCAGAAGACAGGAAAGAAATTGAGAGGACAATTTGTTTGCACTCTTAAAACATTGCAAGCTGCTAGCAATCATGAAAATGAAAACAAGATTGTTAATTGTCTTGATAATTAATTTTTTCTCATTTCCTTAAGATTTCAAACTATTCCACTGAAAAAAAAAATTAACAAAAAGAAAATACCTTCTGTGTTGTCGTTGTGATATCACATAAATGTTTTGTTCAAAGTAAAATGTTCCTCTTTCTTCTTTCCAAAAATGCATGTTTATACTAAGTCACCAAGAGAAATAGAGGGAAAGTCACCACAGACACTATATTATGAAAAATAGTATCTTATTTTGATCAATTATTTTTTTCCCCAGGATTTGTTAATCAAAAAAAAAAAAAAAAAAGAGATCAAAATCACTATCAGTCATTTTATAAGTTAATTTTCTTGGCTCACTGCATTTACAGAAATAACTATATATTTAAAGAGGGGACTTTACAAGACCATTTATTATGTTTACATCAGTGATAAGTGCACACACACACTATAGGTATAGTAATTTTTTTAGATACCTTGTTATCTAAAGACTAACTGGTAATTTGGTTGCTTTCTCTGGTGAGTGTTGAAGTAGCTCTAGGAATATCTCATCAACAGTTATTTTAGTTCATGATAAGCCTAGCCTTTATTTAAATTAAAAAAAAACACTATCTGCACAAAATATTATCATAGTTAAAATTGCTGGGTCCAGTTTATGATATTTTTGGTGTGCACGTGTAACATTCAGAAGCATGGCTTTGGCTTTATTGTCAGACAAGCTCTGATGTGTCAGGTGTAAGTTAGAAAGTTGCACAAACATGCATTTTCTCAAATACATATGTGGGAGTCTTCCCTCACACTTTTTTTTCTTAGAGACATTAGCTTTTCCTGTTGGGAAGTCTACCCATCTCCTAGGGGAAGGTCTTCCCTGGGGAATGAGGGATCCATCGCCAACAAGAACTTACAAACCTGAGTCTTTGGGAGTTTTGTTTCCTACTTTGGTGAGTGCTGAGCCTGGCACCATAGGCTGGTCCCACACAGCACCCCTCAGGGGAGGGATGCCCAGCAGCTAAAAAGCATAAAGGCAACCACTGCACCTACCTGGAATTCTCTAATTAGCACTTTACACAGCTTCAGGCACAGTCAGAAAATCACTTGGGGTCTGCTGTGGCCCCTGGTGTGATAACTGTGCCCACAGCAGAGGGAGCATTAAACTCATNCCGCCAATTCAGCATTAGCATGTGTGTCCATGAACTCCCTCAGCTGAAGCAGTGTGCTAAACAAGCTGAATTTCTTCTGCAGTACACAGCTAGTGGTCAAAGATTTTATCTCATAATTTTTCTTTTATTTCCTTTTTTCCCCCCAGTATTATGGGTTTCTTGAACAAATCAAGTCCCTGTCTACAATGCAACAATTTCTGTATTTTAGAATTGAGTGCAACAAACAAGAATGACCTAAAATGTTTTATATAGGCTTTGACTTGTATTTATAGTTTCTTCATTTGTGCAAATGAGAGGGTATAATTCATCAAATTACACAGTTTGGGGTTTTTTGACTCAGTTCTCCTGCAGAGTCTTATGCTTTGGAATCATAGAAATATTGTTCATGTGCTTATTTATTCGGTGTCCATAAAATGAAAATTAAAGACAACTCTGCAGGTGGATTGCTGTAGATAGTGACATTATCATACTATCTTGAGTAAATTTTTCCATTCTCCCTTCTCTTTCTATTATCTATGTGTGTCTGTGGGAAAGGAAAGAGAGGATTTGTATTCTTATTCCCTGCTGTCAGTGAAGATTCACTTTCTGTTCTTTCAGCAGCAAACTGTGCTTTGTTTAGCCATTAAGTCAAGACCATATTTTGCTATTATTATTTCTATTTTTATTATTTACTTCTGTACAACAGAATGAGATTTGACACTGTCAGACACTGTACACATTAAAAAATACCAAACAAACAGACAGAGCATGCTCAAAGAATTCATGTCATTAAGATTAGAAAAACCTTAGCAGATAAAACACAAGGAGACAAGAGCAAGATTAATGATTAATGACTGATACAATAGTCATTTCTACATGTCAGTGCCAGGACCATGCTTTTAATGTACACACTTACACAAGGACCAGCAATGACTTCCAGTATTTGGATATGGAAAATTCTCTCTCTTACCTAGAAGATGTGAAGATAGCAATGAATAAAAGATGTACAAGTATATTCCTGGAACTGAGGGGCAAAGAAGACTTTTTACGGGAATGTCAAGTGAAGCTACCAATAAATACCACCCAATCATCAAAATAAACTAATTGAATTGACTAGTAGAGCTCATAACAGAGTTTACTTTATGGAAAAAATACTAAAATGTCATTCAAAACCTAGGCACAAACAAAAAACATTCTATGTCATTTGAAGTTCTTTATATATAAGTTTAATAATCTGTATTTCAAGACAAAGGATAAGAGGACATTCCTGTGCTTACACATAGAGGAAGCGTGCTTGAAGAACTTTATTATTTCATCATCTTTCTAAATTTCCTCCATAAGCATGGGGTGTTGTTCTAGTTCAAAAGTGTCATTCAGTTAGGGAATACAGGAGCTGCATAACAGCTAAAAGCGTTAGTGGTACAAATGACTAACTTTAGGGATTCATTCTTTCTCAATTTCAAAATCGAAGTACGAAAGTCTTCTAAAATCATAAATATATTTGAAGATGGTTTACTAATTTGGTTATTGTTAGTTATTATTATTATTATTATGGTTATTGTTAGTAGCACTAGCAATTACCAATGGGTGGCATTCATAGTCTACCAGACATCTACCATCAACTACTCTGAGTGCGATATTTGGGACTGAACTGTTTCTAAGTCTGTAAGAGGTGGTGATGAAATACTGAATTCTTTACAAGTGTTTTAACTCTAATACCCTTTTCTAATTGATATGTAGGGACAATTTTCACAGGTATAAAAGGATGATATCAATATCAATCCACTAGATGCTCCCTTCCGTTTGAAGTCTTTAAGGTGAGTCATAATTATCAAAAAGCTCTCACTTTTGCACAGCATTGGCACCAATACAACTTTATTTTCTATAATCCTTTTGTGAAGACTCTGTGTATTATTTTTAAAACCAGAGTCATGTTGGGTGTTCAAGAAAAAACTTTATTGGAATTGCTCTTTTTTTTTCCTTCACATGGGCATCCTGTGAAATCATGACACACTTATGAAAAGCATACTTACTAAGTGTGCATCAAGGCTCATGGTCCTGATGGTGTAGTTGTTCTGCTAGAAAGATGAAGGATCAGGAAAATGGAGAAGAATTGTCTTGATCTTGTTTCAATCCTACAAATAGAACTGATGGTATTTCACTGTACTACCATTTGGCATAAAACACACGTTTGGCAAAATATAAAGCTATGCTGGCGGATTTAAAACAGAGATAATGCTACTGCCAACAAACAAAAAAAGAAAGCCAGTACACATATTGCAATAGTGATGCTTGTGAAATAAATCCTAAAGAAATTAAAGAATGATTAACTGCTGGTTTATTTCAACACCTGTAAATATAAAGTGATGGGATTAAACTTTGTATAACCACTAAAGTGCTAATCAACAACATCAATGAAGTGTGAGTATTGATTCAAGTGTGAATATTGATTCAAGTGTGAATGGTGATCAGGTATGATTAGCACCAAAGTGCTAATCAACAAAATCAATCGAGTGTGAATATTGCTATTTGCCTGCAAGATGTGAAGCATTTGCTGCTTGCAGGAAGAGTATTTGGTCAGCAAATTAGAATGACTGACAGATATTTTCAGATGGTTCTGCTATGTAGAGAAAAGAAGAAATTTCCATTTTCACTAAGTTTCAGAATATGCTTCTTACAAGTACATGAAGTTTATCCCTGCAAAATGGATTAGCTGTTGCTGCTGAGATGAAAAATCTCTCAATGATTTTTCCATGCTTCTGGGAATCTGGAGAGGTCCCAGTTGACTAGAAGCTGGTTAATGTTGTGCCAATTTTCAAGAAGGACAAGAGGAATGACACTGGTATCTACAGGCCTGTAAGTCTTATTTCTATTCCTGATAAAATTTTGCAGAAGATCATTCTGGGGGTTATTGAAAAACACCTACCTAAAAGGCAATGCAGTCATTGGTCACAGCCACCATGAGTTCATGGAGGCAAAGTCCTGCTTGATGAACTTAATTTCTTCTTCTGACAAGGTTACCTACCTAGTTGAGCAAGGGAAGGCAGCTGATGTAATCTTTTTGGGTTTCAGTAAAGGTTTCAAAGGTCTTCCACAGTATCCTTCTGGATAAAACATGCTGTGACAGTGCAACTGAGTGATATGGAATGTGTAGAAAGGAGATGAAGACTTTGACAGCATAAGTAAGCCACAATATGGATAATTCATTTTTTCTGTATAACGTATGTTTATGGTAATACAGGAGTCCAAATCACTCTGTTGCTCTCACTCCTGCCCATCAGATTGTCCAGGAATCACATGGCTGATGCTCACATGCAGTGAAGGCTAGAGTTAAATGCTGAAGGTTAAATGTAGAGTTAGAATACAGCTGTACTAATACTAACTTTAGAAATTGTGTATGTTGCTTTTCTTTTGCATTGCTATAAAACATCTCAGAACTTTCATAGGGTCTCTGATTCAGCAAATTCTTAAATACATGCCTAAAATTTAAGAATGGAGGTGGACATCAGCTACAATGGCCAAGGTTTAGAAAAGGAAGCAAGGCTATGGGGAGTGAACTTTCACTAGACTAGCTGGTAACTGAACACTGAAATGGATTTTGTATCTGAAAGTTGTCTTTCTTTCCCTAACTATATCACTAGATTTATCAAAAGACATTACTCCTCCCTGCAATGCTTGTTTAACCTATGACTTCAAAATGTCAGCAATTCTGTTAGAGTCAGTAAAGATATTTACATAGTTACATTTCAGATGCATCTAGTCACTTTATGGAACTGTCACCTGAGTTACATCAGGCAGTAAACCAGAGAGTGAACAGCAGTCCTGTGAGGTGGACATCACCTCTCTGCTTTGATACTTACTTTAAAAGCCATTTGTTAATATCTGCATTCTGTGGTGTAATTTCCATGCTGTGCTTGCTACTGAAGCAAGTTTCTAAACTCAACAGGCAGCAGGCATCCCTTTATGCAGCCCCAAATTACCACACAAATGCAGTCATCTTTTTCACAGTCCAACTTCTCCTAAGGACAGAAGATACCTTCTGAATCAGGACTAGTAATGGAGCTCAACTCAGACACGCTTCCTTGCAGAAGGCTGGAGTTGAGCTAATGTTTCTGGTTCCTCACACTCACAAGTGCCAAGGGGAAAAATAATTTAAAAGTTGTACATTTAAAAGTAGCATGCACCATTAAGCTGAGTGTGCTGTTGTGGAGAAGCAGGAATTGACTGATTTATAAAGCACACTGAGCTTAGTGCAGCACTGTGGACCTGCACGTGGCTTGTGAGTCTAATAGGGAGGGGGAAGAGAGCTATTTGTTTTGTTATGTCAAACCATTCTGCTGTCTCTGAAAGGAAACTCATTTTGGGATAATGAAAGAACAGGCATAGAAGCTCAAACAATAGTTGCTGGGTCTTAAAAGAAACCCACATATAATTTATTTCCTTCCTTTTCTTAATAGACTGTTATGCACTAAAGTGTCCATAATGTTATTAAACTGGTGTATGCAGAATAATATGAAAGAAAATGAGATCATATTCGAGCTGACAGGCAGTTGTACTGAGAATAACCAGTGTTTCTTCCCTTGATCCCAAAGATGCTGTCTTACGTTTCCACTTTTTTCTTCATTTTAAGAAAAACATCAGTTCATTGTCTGTTTACAAGAACCTCATTGCATCTATATTCTCTGTAGTCTTTTGTCATTAAGAGCAAGGAATGAGAAATATTTCAGGTTCACAATGGTGAGTTTGAGATCAGTTTTTCAGCCCCACTTTTATTTGACACCAGTACAGGTTATCTGCTCTCCCTGATCAATCCTTCGCATGGATTTCATTCATGGTTTTTTAGTGCAGTTGATCAAGTGTAGGGACTGTGCACAAATGAGCCTCTTTTCCTCAGCTATTCCAGCTGTTACTGAGGCAGTCAAAGCCTAAACTTAGTTAGAATTGCTACATGATATGGGTAATGAAATGCAACAACCTTTTCTAGTTACTCTGTTGAGTGAACCAACTGATTTTATATCATACTATTTGCATTGAATGTAAATATACTGAAACTACAGTTTCTACCCCTACATTGTATAGAGAAATACCATTTGAGAACTCAATAGGCAGGAAAAACATCAGAGAAATAGAATAGGGAAAGCAGTTTTCACTGTAAGTATTCTACTATCTTACCAAAGGATAATTAAACCGAAATGATCAACTCCTTAACATAATAAATAGAACATTAAATATTCTATGGAGCAAAGAGGTATTTTTGGCATCTGGCTACAGCTTCTTTACAGATCCACTATCTAAAATAAGTACCAGTTCAGGAGTGCTTGCCAATAACATTGTGTTACTATTGTGGTTAACAATAATATCAGCATTATTTAAAAAAAAAAGATTTATTGGTAACATATCAAGGATAAGCTCTGAAAGCACAAGTTTTGTGATGGAGGTGACTTCCTAAGGTTTGATGCTGGCATTTGGTTATAATTCTACAGTGACAAGCTTTTGGTTTTGTCAACATTTTTAGGGAAATTGGAATTGGATTATAGGAACTCTACACTAAAAATGGAAAATTTGCAAAAGCAATAATGTGGAATATGGTTATTTAGCAGAGATTGTCTCATTCTTCTTTCTTTTCTTTCTCTTTGATTTATTCACAGTAGCTGACCAAACACTATGTTGTCCAGCAGGAGAATGGCAGTAAGTCCTGGAAATGCATTGAAACATTGAAATGACTCAGTAAGTTAGATAAAAACTGGACAGGAATTAAAAAGAAGAAAAACAAGAGAAAAAAAATGAGACTGGTGAAATAAATAACAGAAAAGTTTAAACAGGAGATAGCATTTTCAAATGGCATGAAAAATACAATAAACCATCAAATGGACGGTAACTTTCAACTTTCTTCCAGAAATGAACTGGATACTGTCTTCATTTGGGGCCAGCTGATCCAAACATAAACCAACCTTTTTGAAAAACTAAATACATAAAAGCGTATTTCATCCACAGCTGAAATCTATACCAAGGTTTAGATGTCTGTCTTGTCTGGAGAAATGATTGTAAAAAGATATTGTAAAGTACTATTTGACACTGAGGTCGTGCTGCTCACATACATTACACACAAGAAAGGACTCTTTATGCTTACTTGGTAGAAAACAGTTGCAGTTACTGTTTGAATTGATTAAGATATTGTTTTAAAAATGCACTTTTGCCTTTCAAAATGTTTTCATTAAGGCCAGAGTGACATAATACCACACGTCTGTAATTCAAATTTGTTACCACTGAGGCAATAAAAAGCAAGTGCTTTTTTTCTTCTTCTTCTTTTTAGTGTGTTAAGCAGATTTACTCTTTAACAGTGAAGCTTCAGTGGATGATTATGACATCAAAGTGTGACAGACAGTGATTATGTACTGCAGGAGGAAAAGAGGGATAAAAACAGACATTTAATTCCCTTAGCTTAAAGGGACATTATCCTTTGCTAGCAGGAAAAATAAGTATTCCATCTCATTTTCATTTAGGAAAAAACAGGTACTGATTCAATGGGCTTGCCTTGTATGAAAGATTTTCTTTTAAAATCTTAACTGTAAGCTCATTTCCTTTCTTCAAGTATATTTTCAATAAGTCACTTGCTTTTGTTTTTTCTTGACTTTGAAACTGAATGCAGGGAGCTTGTTCTTCTCCTTTCCAAAGAGCTCATCCATAACTCTGCCCAGGCATGGCCTTTTGTGTTTTTCCCCTCAGAAAAACCATAGGAGTATGGAAACAATTTTAAAAAGAATATACTGCATATAGAGGCTGAGCAATGCAAGCAATTAAACAATGATTTAAGAAGTTGAGACTTCCTCTGAAATTGGAAATTGCCAATTTCAAAAAAGGAAAGAGAAAATACAAAATTTGATGCAAGGAACACAGAATTTCATGGACTTCAGTAAAATTTTTTCATTAGATCAGGTCTTTGCTGCAGATGTAAGTAACAGATTCACCATTCTGATGTTTTAACTAATGGAATGTTTGGATTTGATTTTAAGTTGCATGAAATATGCAGAAGAACAAATTGCTGTCATCCCTTAAAAGGAGACACAGACACACACAATAGCACAGATTAAATTCAAAACAATTTTTGGCTTTATCTCAGAAAACTTCATCCCATTAAAGGTAGGGAAGGAGAAAGATGGGGTTTGTGAGGGGCTCATGGATTAGTCAACAAGGGCGAGGGGGGAAGACAAGAAGAATCTTCTTGGTCTTGAGCCAGTACATCTCATTTAAGTGCCAGATTTCAAGCACATGCTCTTTAATGAAGATTTTTTTTAAATTCTTCTCTGACCAAACAAAAGTGATAATTACGAAAGTAAACCAGTAAGACTAGTAGGCTATCTTCCTTTTAATGTTGCTATTCCTGTAAAAATCTGCACTTTTAACAATATTGTCTCTGGCTTCTGCTTTTCCACATATTATAACAAGTTAAATGGCTGAGGAAGGCCTTTTCTTTAGAGCCTGCTACTGAAAAGGGTTCATAAACAATTTGCTTGTGGGGAGAGGAGGAACAGATGATATGAGGGCAGAAAAACAGAAATGTGAAGCAAAAGTCACATCTGAAATTTTTGTAAGGGGCCTCCTGTCTCTTGGTTACTGAGATTCATGTTATTGTGTTAGAAAGCAAAAAAACAGAGGACAGGTTTCCAGTAATGTGCTTGTGAGAAGCCAGGGGAAAATCCTGTCTCCACAGAAATCAATGGCAAAGAGCTATTGATTGCAGTGGAGCCTTGATTTCACCTAAGTTTCTGCCAGCGGACAATGTGTCCAGCTCAAGTACTTGCCACTGAATCATTCTTCAAGATATGTTCTGATTTTAGTTTAAAACTTGTTGACTAAAGCTTTCTCTTCAGCCTTTGGGAAACATATAAACCTGCAAAGGATGCCTCTTCTGTAGTTCATGTAAATTTTACATGATTTTCCTTCTCCTCTTCCTTCTCATCCATCTTTTATCATGTCCTCTTGTCCTGCTCTCTTCAGGTCTTGTCCTTCAGTGACATAAAGAAGAAAAAAAGGGAAACAATTGCAGATGAACTGTTTCCAGTCTGTAATGTTCTATCTCTACAACCCAGTGTATCCTGAAACTAGACCATCATTCCACTCAGCTGGAAATCCCATGACCATTGAACACTGGATTTTCTAGCCATTCTGTGAACATCTGTGTTGTGCACCTTGCAGTGACTCTGAGTGAACATCCAGTTGGGTTTGTAGCAGTCCTGCAGCACCAGCATAATTTAGCTTAACACTCCCTGAGAAACATACCTTAGCATGGCTTGCAACACACACTAAAATGGCTTTATTTTTAAACAAAGAAGATAGAAACTGCAAATGCATAGTGTGCTTTTAAACCTTAGTATACCTAGTTAGGGAAAGAAAATTAAAAAAAAAGGAATATAAAATCTCTCAGAGCAGAGTGCCTCCAATGTATTAACTTAGAAGCACACCCTAAAGCCCTGCAGTGCCTGTGATCTTCTCTGGGATGATTGCAAGCATTTCCTACACAACTCACACTGCCATGGGGGAATCTAAAAGAAGAATTTGATCCCCTATATATAGATTGCCTGGAAGGCATTTATAGAAAAGTGTCACAACATGCATCTGATCTCTTCCCAAATGCACTTTTGCAATCATTATATATTTAGGAGAGATTTTTTTAGCTAGCGATTTTAGACATATAAACATGTCAGTTATCTTGTTCTAAAAGATCAAGACAGGAATAAAAAAATCAAAAAACATTCAGGTAGTAAGAAGAGAGATGCTGTATGTTATTACAAGGAACACTGAATTACATACATGCATTAGGAAGACACCTCAGAAAGATCAGAGCACCTCTCTCTGGTTCATTTTAATGTAGCTCTTTATATTAAAAAATTGGGGTTTTCAGGGCACAGAAAGCAAGCATGTTGCTTATGTAAAGTATTAAACCTGTCACCTTTGTCATTCTTGATTTTCCCTCTCATTATTTTATAGCCTGCCTTCTAAAAATGTTAAGAGTTTTGGCAGACTTAATGGAATTCTGGTTTTAAGAACACAAAACAGGGAACTATTTTCAACGCTCCCACTTGATCCATCTTTGTGCTGGCAGCACAATGCCTGTAAAATCCACCTGCTGGAAGTCGGGTGGTTTATGCAAAGGGATGTCATGGTAATTTGGAAACTGCTGAATACAGAGGGAAGCCTTTTCCTGCCCCTAAACCTGCCACACCAGTTTTTCTAGCTCATTACATGCCAAAACTTTTGATTGATGTCCTCACTTCAGTCACGGGTAATTTTAACTCCTATATTAAGTAGCTGCTGCTTCCACTCCATTATATTTCCTCGTATGGGGCAAATCAGAGCTCAAGCTTGGTTTGTATTGGGCTGACCTAAAAGCCAGAGTAAGCCTTTGTTTAGTTTTGCGTAGGCTGCAAGCCAATATTTCAAAACATCTTAGACAATCAAACTGCCTTAATTGTCAGCATCCCTTGAAATGGAGCTTTTGAGGACTACTGCATAGTGTTTTCTCTTGTGGGAGCCCCAGGGAGATAAGAAAGTTGTTAAAGGCTTTCTAGATACAAACTTTTTCACAAAATTTAAGCAGAATGTTAAGTGCAGCACAGAATAACCTGGGACTGTCTTGCACTGTTGCTTGTGGGATGGAGCTCTTATTTTGCACAGCCTTGCTGCATAATTCCCTGGGTGATTTTGGGATTGAAAAGAAGCAGAACAGAAATATTGTGTGTTTTCTCTCAGAAAAGAGCCTCCATGTATAGTCCTATAGAAACCAGGCTACATTTAAAGAGTGAAATGATTACCCAAAATGGGATTAATCTACCCTACGGCTGTTTGAAAGACACCTTATCTGAACAGAGTGGTTAGATTCCCTATCTTGCAAACAGGAAAATATCAGTACTTGAAGTTGGTCTCATCATAAAATTAACGTATAAAATAAGTGAGATGGTAGTGGCTGTGAAGGGCAAGAACTGATGTATGTAATGTTTCTCAAGTCTGATCTCTACCTTCAAGTTTAGAGCTATATATCATCCAGTCACTGAAAGATCTGAGATTGATACAGAATATAAGATCTTTAGACAGCAAGTGGATTGTCCTTCATTGAATCCTGTTTCAGACACCATTACTGGGAGGAATGCTGTTAGTTTGACATGTGGCTTGGCTTTTACAACAGGACAGTTCAGAGGAAATGGTACCCCTAAATGGTTTGTGGACCTCAGTTTCTGTATTAGATATGTCATTTAAATATCTGTGTATAGCCATTTGGTGGAACATAGTATAAAACCACAGTATAAAACAATATAAATAGTGAGATTCATGTAACTGAACAAACACAAACATCAGAAATGTGATATATCCATATTTGAGCTAATTATTAAGATTTACCTATTTTGAGCTATTTTTTTCATCATCAGAAACAATTAGAGGAGTGCATCTCATCCTAAAATAGTCAACTATATGGACCAAGATAATTCCTAAAATGTCTCTGTTTAGAAGAAGGAGAGATCAAAGTGTACAGCTTATAGTTTGGAGCATAACTCTATACTGTTGGTGACAAGAGTTAGGTAAGATTAATCCCTCCCAAAGATCTTTAGAAACCTAGTGCTGAAACACAAACAAGAAGGTACCTGTGGAATATGATTTTTTTTAGAATAATTTCTGGGATAGTTCATCTGCACAACTTCAGAAACAGATTGTAATGCCCACTGGATCAGTTAGAAATAAACTTGCTACTTCTCTTATATTTAAATTCCTTTCTGCATCCTCTTTCATCAATTCCAAAGTCACTTTATGGGAGAGAAAACTGCTTCTACAAGTATCTACTGCTTTCACGCCTTTATAAAGAAAGAGGAAATAAACTGGGTCCTGCAATATGGGAGTGCAGCAAAGATCCTGCCAAACCAGGAAAGTAAATGAAGGATCCATTCTTTATTAAGATGACAAAAATGAAAATCTTTATCAGGAAAAAGTTAGGAGAAGTTATACATTATACTCAACAAAAGGAAATCACGCTGCATAAAAGAGAATGAATTTGCATTGAAAAATTGCACATACAGTGGCTGATCTATTCTTCTTGCTGTAAGGAGCTCCACAGTATCTCTTGCATTATGAAAGTACACATGCCACCTTTTTCAAGGAATCAGATACAATTATCAACCTCTTCAGGCTTACAAAAAACAGTGGTAAGAATATTGACACAAGGATTGTTTATATCATCACTAACATCTAAGTGTCATTGCCTCCTGTAGCTACTGTGGTATAGATGTTCAGTATATTAAAATAAGGCTTTCTCATACAAAGATTTAGTAAGAAACAAAAAGCTTTCAAACTGACTTATCTTAGAAAATTCACTCCCAAATAGTGCCTAAGATGAGGCAAATGTAGCCTGTCTCATGGAAGAAAAGAGCCAAAAATAACATAAACATATGTAAGTTAATTAAAAGTCACTTAAGCAAATCTAAGCAGGTGCCACAGAGATTAAATTAACAACCTTAGAGACTCTATATATGGCACAAATAAAAGAAATAGACTCTAAAGGTAGATGCCATAAGCCAGCCTACTAAAAACTCAGAATACAGGAAGTTACTTGAATAATGAAATCAGAGAAATATGGCCTTCACTGTTATTAATGACAAAGTGAGGTTTAATACTTATTTCTCTTGCCATTAGAAAATAATTGCATTGGGTAAATAGTATATATTTGAATTAAGAGACTGCTCTTACTTTTGGATTAAGAAATTGCACCCTTATCGCACAGGGTTTGTTTATGTGTGGGAAACTGGGATGATGCTCTTATTCTGTGTTTAAATCAGGTTTGGTTCCATTTAATATCCAGAAACATCTATACTAGAAACACTTTACCATTATAGAAATACCAATACAGTAAACCAGCAGAGTGGTCCTAAAGGAGCCATTATCAAACTGAACCTTTGTTTCATTGTAATAAATTCACTATCTTGAAGCAAATCAGGCTGAAGGACATTTTTGTTGGTAGAACAGAAACTGTAGTAGGAATTTATGCCAGCTTAGATGTATGAGTTTAAGTTCACTTTCCATACCTTGGGTATTTGGACTGTAACAAAGTCTTTAAGGTAGACATAGTCTAAGTCAGCTGGGAACAAGCTTGGAGGAAATAGCTTAAACTGAACTTCAACAAAGCAGTGTGAAATTGAACTATGTGTGTTTAATGAAAATGTATTGGATTAAAAAGTGGTTTGAATTTGATGTAAATTTGGTGTAAATTTCTTGTTTGTATATACAACCTTTGTGCAGTTTGAATCTCAGCTGTCTCTTTACTAATTCTCACAGTTCTACCTCAAAATGTATTTTATTCCAGCTCAGATATCAGCTTGCCTTCGCATATAGCCTTCACATATAAGCAAATGTGTGTCAAGCAATTTAGGAATATGCCTGAAAGAAATATGATTTTCCCTCCTGAATCAATCAATCCTCTCTTCTTCCTATACTACCTATACAATTCTTATAAATGATACCTTCACAATTCTACTGGGAGGTTAAGTAAGTGAAATGTTAATGCAGTTCTCATATGAGAGAAAATGCATGTAGATTCCCAGTGCTCTGTAATCATAACACTTCAAGATCATATTCATATCCTTGAAATGTTGGCTGCCTAGGACATTACCATGTATATTTCTTTTAAGAGATTAAACCAAAAAGAAAAGAACCGAAAAGGAATAAACAGGTAGAATCAGTATCATTGTGTGAGAACTAATGTAATTAACTCACTGCAATTGGAACCTTGTGCAGGATTTACAAACAAAGGGGTGGGTTTGCAATTAACATGTTTCCCTGTCCCTGAGCAAGCCTCCCCTTTGATCTTTCCAGATGACAGGAGATGTGTCTTAGGAATTAGAATGTAATGCAGGCAGCAGGGTGATTGATGGAGGGGTATCAGGGCTGAGAGAGAGGAAACTCTTCAGGCAAGCAGGCATGTGCCACTGTATTTATTGCACTGCCCCTCCTCCTAGTTCTTTCCTAAAAGGAACCTTTTCACCTAGGTTCAGCTTGTCATTAGCAATGGCACTACAGATGAGAGTGTTTTTCTTTTTCAGCTATGATCTTTGGAAGCTGTGTTCTGTGTCAGGTGCTCCTTTCTTTTGACCTACTTTGGATTACAGCTTTGCCTTTAATAAGAACACAGTGCTCTTTTCACAGGTTGATAGTCACTAATGCAGATACAGCCTGGGAGGGAAAAAATATATAGACAGAATGTATTTAGCATTTAGGCTCCTACCTCTAATATAAAACAAGGCAGAGTAGAAATACTTTTTAGGTATATAAGTATCTCAGGTATTGGAAGTGATATAGGTGGATTTTGCATGGCTAGTCTGCCCTATTTCTTATTTATGAGTATTTATACTTGTCCACAGAGAATTTAATACAAATTATTACCAAAGACTCAGTCAAAAAATATCTTTAGCAGTCACTTTTCTCAGTCCTCAGAGCATACGACACGATGCGACTCAAGTCGCTTTGAAAGAATCGCAGGTGCTTACATCAACTGGACCTCTGGGTTATTCTTCAGTCCCTATGGAATGGGATGTGGAATAGGAGAATTCTGGAAGGAAGATGAGATGTTTACCATTCTGCTTTGCATGCCAAGTGTTGTGATTATCTTATTTTGGAGTTTTATGTCATAAGAATATTCCCATTTATGTTTGTGTAGGCTAATCCTACAACAGGTGAGTCAACAGAAAACATAAGCACATGACTGATTTTCATTATATATGTAAGTCAGTCCTTATTCAACAAATAATAGTATGCTTTATAATATACTTTATAGAATACATAAAGTTATTTTCTTAACTAATGTAAGTGATTTGCCATTTGGGATATGAGAAGAGAGCAAAATTATTTCTGTTATTTTGAGAAAGGAAGGAAAAACAAACCCTTCTGTTGTAACTAAAGGCGCCTAAGCAATTTATGTAACACTTGTAAAACTCCTACAAATCTAAAATAGCATTTCTTAAGTAACTGTGGCTGAACAGGAAATGTAGCAAGAAGCAGGAATCTATCAAACTAGTCAGAGCTTTTAGGAGTGGCACGTGTCTGAACCGCAAAAGGAGAACTCCCATGCCACCAAAGTGACTTTGTGGCATTAGTTCTTTCCGGGATTTAGCCTTCACTAACTAATTTTTTATTAAACTTTACCAAACTTCAAGGAGGTATCTCTCAGGTGGCATATTACAACTGCGTACAGCAGCCTTTTGTAGACTAAATATAATTAGGGTTAGCTGATTGCTAAGAGAATTAGAGGAAAAGCATAAGGACAAAAAAAAAAAAAAAAAGGATAAAGCCCTTGTATCTTAAAAGCTGTGTTCAAAGCTGCATGTGTGAGTATACCTAAAAAATTTAATAAGTACTCACTAAGGATAACAGATCTATACCATAACTAGTTAATTAAGCCATCATGGAAAGAATGCTGCAGTAAGCAGTCATTAGAGAGTCTCTCAACAGATTCACCTCTCCTTTTCTCTCAATTTATTCTGCTAGCCTTTTTATTACAGCTGAGAATAAGCAGGAAAAAGAATGTGTGAAAACTAGATCAGGATGACAGTTGCCTCTGAGTCTAGCATATCTCAGAATTTATTTCATTTGTTCAAAAAAAAGAAACAGCTTCATTGGCAAGAAGTCAACTTCACTTGGTTTTTGACTTCTCTGTAGCCTTTCAAACAAAGTTTTATTCAGGCTTTCAACCTTCCTGGCTATTTAAAGTGACTGACAGGCAAAAACTATTATGGCTGTTCCAAACATTTTATGTTGCAGAATAAATACTCAGATTCCTTCCTCTGCATATGTGTGTTTTGTGTGTGTGTATGGTGTGTTTATGAATGAGATTATTCATGGAAATTAGAGTGGTACAGCTGACTTGATGCTACCTAAGATTTAGATATCAAACCAAGACCTTTTTAGGGAAAATTAAGATAGAGGGTTGGACAGTACAGTGTACATAAGCATCACAAGGAACAAGTTCAAGCTGTTCAAGCTAGACTGATACAGAGAAAAACATCTACTCTTCTGAGAGCATTTTTAAGTCTGTGTTCCCAAACTAAGTCTCATGAAGTTAATTTTTTTAAGATTGAATGAGGAAGGTGTAAAGCTACAGACTTGTAGAAAGGAAGCAAAGCCATGCTGTACACTACTGCTATCTCTCATCATCAGACACCAGAGCAGTCAGATTAAGTTTTCAGAAGTGAAAGGGATATCTCATAGAAGGGGAATTTTGGTAGTGAAATAAAGTATCATAAATAATATCTGTTCTTAGAGAACAAGAGCCACTTCAATCCACTTTTATCCAGCATGTGGTTTAAAATGGGGTCTTTACAGGACCATGGTCCCAGTACTTTTTGAGTCTGCATTTCATTTTTTAATATTGATTTCTCAAGCTTCTCACTTTCAAAGGCAAAAGCTGATGTTCTTGTATTCCTCGCCCTCTTCCTCTCTTTCTCCTTTCCTCCTTCTCCCTCTACCACCCATTTTTTCTTTTAAATGCTCTGATTGTATCTCTATGGAGGGGCTGGTATTTCTTTTTTCCCAGCTGTCCAAACCCGGATAGCTGTGATTGTCCAGTGTGGTTCAACCCACATCTCTTTGCTCACAACTTACAAGAAGAATCTGGGGATACAGGAGGGTGATGTAAACCTGAGTCGTCTTCTGACATGTAGGCATGTTAGTAGGGGAGGCAACACTGAAGTCTTCATTAAATGGGCTGTGTTTGTGCTGCCTGTAGGCACACTCATATTTTCTAGACAGCAGACTTCTGGTTTAATAAAAAAAAATAAATAAATCTCCATTTGCTGATGTTACAACGTTTTCTCAAATATCTTTTTACTAGAAACAAGTTTCACTTAGTTCTTCTGATTTCAGTGCATTCAGACAAAGTTTAGCATTACTGCTGTTGCAGATAGAGTAACACTTATTAAAGCTAAGTCAGAAATCTGTATCCTGAATCTAAACAGGCCCAAGGACTGGATTATCTATGTAAATTATGAGGAAAAAAAAAAAAAAGTATGAGATAGTTCTTCATGGATTTGTCTTGGGTGAGCTACTTTCCAGACTATGTCCAGAATACACAAAGGCAAGCACAACAGGGTCTACTCCCATTGGACATTTTTGGTGCAGCTGCTCTAATTCAGGTGATAAAAAATTTAGCTTGATAGTGAAGCATCACTCCAGGACAGGTGCTGACAGAGACAGAAATAAATAATATCTGAATCTTTTTAGTTAGTATTTGGAAGGCAGAAATAGTGTTAACGATTGTGTCACATGAGTCCTAGTACATTGCAAACCCTCCCTAAACAATGCAGAGAAAGACTTTTTGGAGGTCAGAGAACCATTGCATTAGTTTCAAGTAGAGCCTTTGTTATGCTTTTGTCTTGGCTGGAGGCCATCGTGGTTTCAAGAACTGATCAGATTTCTTACTGATTTCTTCCTGAAAAGGCAACCACCAAATCCATCAGTTATACATTCTTGAGTGCCATCTACTGGCACCTTCTCTATTACAAGCACATAGACTTATTTGCATGTGTGTATACATATTTATATGGCTACATACACAGACACACATACATATATGCATGTACAGGTATATAAATATCTGTATATGCACATATAGATATAAATATATCTGTAAGTCAGGCTTGTAATAAGAAATTTGCAATGTACATTCACTCAAAGGCTCGCGTCTCATTGTCGCTGTGCTTAGGAGTTGAAGTTAAAGCTAAGTTAAATTAGCAGAATTAATGAAGCCAGTTTTCCTAAGAGACTGTATGCAGTATTCCTAGCCAATTCCATGCTCCCTTCCACATCCACAGAACTCACTGTTCTGAGCTCCCAGTCTCCCCAGCATTGTCATATCCTCTCCGAATTGGCCAAGTTATAATTGTTCTTTCCTCAGAGGGAACAATAATTTCTGTTCTTTGCTCTGTCTCCAGAGTTAGCAAAACTTTTAGAACATTCACATCCTTGAGCTACCTCTCTTTCTTCTCAGACCTTGCTGAAACTGATCACTAAAGATATAAAAGTTAACCAGGTAGGCCACTACAAAGTACAGAGGCTGTAATCCCATTTCTCGTTTCATTTTAATTGCATTCATTTTCATGTAGTTCATTTTAATTAATTGGTTGCCCTAATAATCATTAAACACGGACTGACAGTTAAATAAATTCATTATTTCTTATTGAAGTAGATTTGAAGATTCTTTTTGTTTGATTTGGGACTTCCAGGGATTGAAAGAAATATACTGCCATTGGCATTTATATAGAAATGAGTAGGTGAAAAAAGGGACAGAATTTTGCTTACAGTACTTCAGATATTTCACTTGTTACTTTGCCATTGCAAGTGGCATTTTCAGAGGATAAACACAGAGTGTTAGATTCTGGCCTGCAACCATTTTCTTCACAAAGCAATGTTAAAAAGATGGCAATTTTCTGAAGTCTATATTCAAAATTACTTTTTATCATTTATTTCTGTCCCACAGAAAATTCCTTGTACCTGATAATGACAAATAAATATGAAAAAATGTATGCACTCTCCAGATCAGGTAGGATTGCAGAGGCTACACATCTGTGCTCTGTCCAGATGATGAAATGTAGCAATAGACATTTACCAGAAGCAACTGTTAATTACCAACTTTCAAGTCAAGTAACAATCATTTGTTCCTTTTCAGTGTGGTCCTGTCTTACTCCATGTGTTTCACTCTATTGACAAAAAAAAAACAACCTGAGAAAAGAAACATTTCGTGCAGCCAGTTCTCATTTCATCTTTAAGAAGTAAATTTCAGTGCTGAGCCCAAGACTCAGACAGTTCCTAAATATCTGTAGAAATAACATTCAGAAAAAAAAAATATACTTTTAGCAGTTTATAACCATGGGCTAAACTGAAAAGTAAAACCTTGGTAAGGAATCACAAATCTATTGCAATATATCAAGGCTCAAAATGTTCTTTTTTTTTTTTTTTCCCAACAAAAAAATTCCATGAATAATTTTGGTCTGGAATTTTCAGAAGAAAGAATAAAGAAGAAACCATTTGAAAATAAACTATGATCTTTTGAAAAAATGTGCTTAAGTTCATGAATCTGGGTAGTTCCAGCAAAGTTCTCTGCGAAATATAAACACTGAGAAAGTTCAAATCTAATTTTAAGCTAACACAGAACAAGGAAATGTAACAAACAATGGGAAGAAGAAAAATAATGCAAAAAGAGATTAGCTTATACACTTCCCACCTCCCTTTTTTCTCTGCTGGTTTTATTTCTATATTAAACCTCTGCCTATTTCAAATTTTATGAAATCTCTGCTCTACTAGCTTTGAATTGATTGAGTGTTTTAACATTTGGCTACTTCTAATATTGTTTTAGGAGTTTTGTTTTCCTACAAGACATCTGTTTCTTCTTCTGAAATATGTTACATTCTGCATATTACATTACATTCTGCATATTACATTAGATCAAAATAGAAGAGAAACATAAACTAAAATGACTGTGTGGTTTCCTCTTATCCACTTTCATCCCTTCACTCTTTTCCAATAGTTAGAGTGCTCTTCTTACCCTATGTAAATAGCCACAAACTATGAGCAAGCAGTTAGGAAACTGAGATACCAATGGTTCTCTGTAAAGCTGCATTTGTGTCACACACACATCTACTCTGCTTATCCTCCAAAATAGCTCGTATTAATCATACTAGAGATCAATGGCAACAATTGATTTTGATGAGGTTTGGATTAAGAGCAAAAAAAGCTGAAACCTTTAATAGGTCGTTTCCCGGGGGTGGGAAATAAGATTTTCACCCACTGCTGAACCATAAATATCATGATTTAGTGTTTTTACCCTATCCTGGCTTGAAAACATCAGAGATTTTATTGGAAGTAGATTTCAGAGCATAATCTGTCAAAAATGCAAGCAGTAAAGAAGCAGTTCCATGCATTTTGACTTTGGAAATAGGAAAACTGTGAAGACTTATTTACTAAGTAAATGAATTCTCATTCATTTATCCCAAGGTATATTTAAATAATTTCCCTTTGCTCTAGAGTTGACTAAAGACAGCAAAGGTGATTTCTGCTTGGTATAATGGGATCTGTACCAACCTCTATTATTCAATGAATCATATTTTTTATTATAGTCCTTCATATAGGTTTCTGAAATTTTCAGCTTTCAGGTTCAAATTTTGCAGGCTTGTTCTTTTTGAATAAGATATTTATTGGTACTGTCATTGTCCTTCCTAGCTGATTATTATTTCCACGTGAAGATAGCTTTATGGAAGATATTTGGCTGGTTTTGAAAGTTTATCCAGACAGAACAGAGGAAGACTACTCTTTATTTAATCCAAACATTCCAATTTTAGGATTTTTTTCAACAGATTTAATGTTCAAATAATGACAATAAAATTTTAATTTTTTCACTGCAGTGTGTTTGTTGGCAATGTCTTTGAATGTTCCCAGAAAAAAAAGAGTGAAAATCCAGTAACAATCTAATATTAGACTGTGCTATTTGAGAGATATTATCTGAACCTGCAATTAAAGTCTGCAATTAAAGGCTGCTACAGAGACAAAAGTAAAGTTGCATGTTCCACAAACCAGATTGAACACTTGGCACAGCTATTTAGGAAACAGTACTATACAAAAACAATTAATTGTTTGACCAGTAATAGAAGTGATCCAAGAAATAAGGGTTTTCTGTGACAATATTAGCAATAAATGCCCAAGCTATAAGTAGAACGCATTATCCACCTCATAATAAGACATCATAAAGAATGTGTAACACTTAACATTGCAACTGTATCCATCTTTTATACATCAGTACTATAAAATGGAATAAAATTCAGGGGATAGTTTGCATTTCTGGTCATCCTTTAAACCTTCTCTGTAGCATTATAGCAATAGATGCCTTTTTAAATATTCCCAAATGAAGAGGGGCCTTTTTACCTATTTTTCTTTCTTCTCTTCTTTATTTCTTCTTTTTTCCCCTGCAATTCAATTTGCACTTTGTCTTTGAAGTTTACTCTCTGCCTTTAATTACCTTTGATGGACTGGTAAGACTCTTTCACAGAACAGTTCATACACTTAGGCTAATATATCATAAATGAGATATCTACTTGAAGTACCATTTTAAACCATGATTTTAAACTGGAAGGACACATCACATCGACATACACTCAATAATAACATTTCACAGCTTTTAACTAAGCTGGTAAGTGTGCTTTTTTTTTTTCCTTTCCCCTCTTGGAGACAGCTGCTCATTCCTGCACTGTTTCTGCCAATACTCTGATGTCTTTATTTAGAGAATTATAAGAATTGCTGGAGTCTTCTGCAGTTTCAAAAAAACTAGCCACTGAAGGGGAGGAGGATAAAACTTATCCAGAAGACAAATGACAGCTTTTCATCTGGGGATCATGCAGAAGGATGCTTCCTTCCATAAAAATAGATCCTGCAATGTTGTTTGCTCCTCACATTTCACAAAGGCAATCATTCTTAAAAAGAAAAAAAATGCCTTTAAAACTGTGAAGTCAGCTGAATCCTGCAATCCTCATTCAGCCAAACTGGTCTTTTTTTTTCAGTTATTACTATTTTACACAGCAAAGCACAAGAAGCTGGCTCCTAAAAGAAACAGATTGTTCCCACAGCCACCCCTCCTGTCCTTCAAGAAACAATTCCAGCCTAAGTCACATCAGTCCACATAAATTTTGTTTCATAAACAGGCCATTTAAATTGCATTTATCGACAGTATCTTTTCTGGTATCAAAAAGCTGCTAAAGAAGGAAAAAGGCAACAGGAAAAAAAAGGGAAAATTGTGATCATGATTAAATAAACTGTCATCCTGTTTAACTGAATGGAGTGATTTAAATGTCAGCATAATGAGCTGTTTGGAGTTTATTTTTTAAATTATAATCTGTTAATTAACAATTAATGTGTGCCTTTAAGACATAGCCCACTGCAGGAGGTACTGGAGAGGCATTCTGCCTCAGCAGGAGTGCTAGGCAGTAGTTAACACAGAATAAGCAACTGGGACAGATCTTCAGCTGTTTAGGATTTAACTTTGTATTTTCTGGATTCTAAAAGGAACTACACTTTCCCATGGAAACAGGTTGCAGAAGTGTCTTTCAGCAGATGGGGAAAGGGTAGGACTGGAATATGTGAGGGTACTGGTTAATTGTGTTTCTCAGGAATGGAAAAGACACCCAGGGCAGTGAGGAAGGAGCAAGGGAAGTACACCAGAGCAGCCATTCCTCTTTGACTGATGGTAAGATGACAGCTGAGCCATTGCAGCCCTTAGAGATCAATGGTAGAGAAGAATTCTACCTGCAACCTGTGGCAGAGCCCACAGTGGAGCAGGAGCCTGATCCCAAAGAAGGCTGTGACTCCGAGGGGGTCTGCACTGAAGCAGTCCATCACTGGCAGGGTTACAGCCTGAGGAAGAGAACCACACTGGTACGAAACGTGGTGGAGGACTGTCTCTCATGGGAGGGATGCCACATTGCAGCAGGGAAGAACTGTGAGAAGTTTTCCTCCTGAGGAGCAAGGAGCAGCAGAAACAACACAGATTGGGCTGGGACTGAGAGCAACTCCCATTCCCTGCCCCTCTGCACTGCTGGGGGGAGGATGGAGAGAATCTGGAGAGGACCTGAGGGGAGAGGCAGGTGGGGAAAGTGCATTTCTTATCACTGTCCTTCACTGATTCCATTAGTGACTTGGTGGTGGTCTTGTTTGAATTAAACCAAATCTGTTTTCCCAAGTCCAGTCTGTTTTTTGCCCATGACCATAGCTGTCGAGTGAGTCCTCCCCGTCCTTTGTCTCAACCCTTGAGCCTTTGGTTGTATTTTCTCCTGCCCTTCCCACCAGGGGAGGATAGGATTGAGCAAGCAGCTGTACGTGTGTAGTTGCCTGCTGGGTGGGCTTAAACCATGACACCTATGCTAGCTGCTGACCCATCTCCAGAAAGCCTATAGGAGAGGGCTGGGTGGCTTCAGCCAGAACTGCTCAAGAACTGGTACCAATAACATGAGGTCATAGGTGAATAGAAGTTTCTGAGAGCACAACTACTTGGTATTTAGAAACAGAGATTCTTCTGTGGAGCTGTGGTTTTTCCCCCATTTTCACGTCTGTGCTGCAGCTGCCAGTAGAGCAGTACACTGTCTCTAACTAGCCTCTCTCTCACCTGTGTGGTTTTGAAGTTGGAAGTTGGATCATCTCAGGTGCTCTCTGGATGAGCTCAAATATACCATCAAAATAATGTGTAGACATCATCTTTGGTTTCTTCACTGTCAGATGGAATATAAACATGGTATAAAACTAGGCCCATGGGCTATCTTATATATTCTTTATTCCCTCATGGAAAATTTGATTTTTTTCTGGAGAGGAAAGCACTATGTATTGTGTTAGAAATAGTAATTACAATTCTTTATTGTAATAAAAATTATTATATCCTTCCCTCTTCCTAAAAAAAAAAAAAAAGTGTGTTTTTCTTTTCCTTACCAGAAAGCCTTATGCCACAGAGAATTTCACATGATTATTTCCAGCACTTTGCTTACCACAATGCAGTCTTCAAATAAATAAAATAACAATTTTCCTTCATTCACTACAAAGGGTAAATTCAGAGATAACAGTGATCTGGGGATTTAGAAATTGTGCTAAATTCATATGATAATGAACATCTGTGATGTTTTGGTGACTCACTTGCTCAAAAGGATACAATCCCCAGGTTTCATTATTGTCTTTGAAAACTTGCAGGAAGTCCCACACTGAAGGTTGGTGACAGACAACACAGGACACTTTTAAGCAGTCTCCCAGTATGATATAGGGCAATGCTAGGCTATATGCTAGTGTGATACAATGGCTAATGTCTAATACATGGAAAACTCAGTATTTTAGTGGTCTAATGACATCCTCAAGCATTAATGAAAACATAACTTAATGAATCACCTTGAGTGCTATTGTAATTTTTTGCTTGCTTGTTTGTTTTTCTCCATTTGCTGAAGTGGCACAAATTGAGCCACCTGCCAGGAAACTCTTCTGAATGGCTTCATTCCTTTCTTATACTTCTCCTCCCACTTCTCCCTTGACACATAAGACTTTTTTCATGTGTGTGCAGAGAATTTTGGAGCATATTTTCCTAATCAACTCTGTTAAGACACTCAGACATCTACACTGCAGGATTTTCTTTTGCAAAAGAAGAACACCTCCTTCTCAAGTTGTTCTGTGACTGGGCTTGCACCAATGGAATTGAATATGCTCAATGAATTCAAAGTGAGGAAAACACCGAAAGCCAGTTCTGAAAGGGAAGGCACATAATATTTGCTCTTCAGAGAGTTGTGGAAAAGCCAAGAAATGGTAGGATTATACAGAAAATCCAAACACACAGAGTAGGAAAGGAAGGGCTTGGGAAAGGTACTGATATGTGCGAAGTATGTTGCGGGTGGAAGACGCTGAGCTCTTGTAGTCTGAAGCATTGCATCTCTGTCAAAAACACCTACACTCCTTGAACACAAGGAAAACAGTGCATGGAAAACAGCAAGGAAATTCCCATGCAAAGGCAACCTGTGACGTATTGGGTTCACAGGAGCATGTACTGAAAGGGGTGTGAATGTCAGCTGCCCAGATGGGGAAAGATAGATGGACAACAGCATCAATGAACCAGTGCTATATTTAACCATCTATACTTCTATATGGTCTTGGCCACCATTAATCCTAACAAGAAGTCTGCAGCAGGAGTTTTTTCATTAAGGCTTACCAAATGCTCCTTTTGTACAGGGTAATCTGTGTCTCTTAAGCCTTGTTAAAAGGAAATAAAACATGTTTGCTTCCTAAGAGGAACATGAACTCAACATATGCTGCTTTTGAATCTTTTGAATTAATCTTCTTTCCTTGCTTGTTTGTAAGAATCGTTACAGTAACTCAAGGGATAATGAACTTATTATAGGGTTAAAATACATGTAGGCATATTATTGGATAGGTGAGATATTTGGGTTTTCTAAATCTAAGGATAATTTACCTTATGAGCCTCATAAAGTGATATTCTGGTTGTAGCAGGACAAAGGATCTGGAGACACTGCATTTTTGTGCACATTTTTCATCACTGCTGATCTTATCATGCATTAAAATTTTAATTTGTGCTCAGTTATCCTGCTCTTAGTCTTCTGGAGACTGTAGTTTCTGAAGCAATAATCTAAACCAAAAAAGATGGACTTACAGATTGATAGCAAGAGTACATAACTTTCATAAATAAAACCAACTCTATTACAGAGATCTTTACCTTCAGGCTTCAGGGTTTAGCTTGCTCTGATATCAAAAATCAGGAAGAGACATAAATATAAATGCAGATTTTTCTACAGTCTCTTGCTGTAAGGTTGTTAGACCTTTTTTTTTCCTGAAACTCTTTGAACTTGCCACCATGTGAGACAGTCTATCAAACCTGACAGATTTCACTTTTGGTCCATCATAGAAATTTCTTTTCCCAAGAACGCTTATGAATCTGTTTTAACTTTGTTTAACCAAGCCATAAATCTCCTTTCCAATCACTTAGCTCTCTTAAATCCTGGGTAGTTTAAATTGTTCTAAACTTTCTTGAAGGGATTATTCTTTTAATTGCAATTATACAACAAGTATTTCATGATCTGTAGTCTTTGTACAATCTTAGAAAAAATTTAATCCTAAATAAGATGTTGAATAATAATTAAAACTACTGAAGAGTTGATTAAGAGTGTTCAGGGATTAGAAATGAGAATTAAAGATGGCTGTTGGGCCCAGGGGTAAATTCAAGGACTTCAAACACCTTTTCAAGGAAAAGAAACCAAACCAACCGCACACATCCCAAACAAAACAAAATGAAACATGTTTTTCAAAGTGATTAAGAAATTTATTGGACTAAGGATTTCCTCCAGGAAGCAGTCTAAAAAAGTCACATAAAAACAATAGAATGTACTTTCTGAGCTCCTCAGAGGGTTTGTTGTGTATCATGGGGCACACAATCGCTGATTAGCTTCAGAGGGAGTGTTAAATGGTTGAACTGGTAAAGAAAATTAGGGTTTTATTTGGTCATACCTAATAAAGATGTGGAGTTGAAGAAAACTTTGAGCTAAAAGAGCAAATCAGGAAACAATGCATGAGTTTTATTTCCCATCATAAATGTGACCTGTTTATAAAGGAGACAGATACCTAATCTTCTTTGTCCCCCCCTCTAAAAACTTTCATTATAAAATATGCTTTAAAAATACCTCTCGTGGAGGATATTGTGCATAATATAACAGATCTATTTGAAATGAGTGAATGTGAAGTAGATTGTCCTGACTACAACAGAGCCAAAATTCATCCTCTTAAAAAAGGTAAGAAAGTCTTATTTTTCTAAGCAATAATACATACATTTTTACATGTAAAAAGCTGTACATAGGTGTACATCTATGTGTCTGTATTTTACTTTATACAGCCACTCTTTACATTTCCTCATCACAGATGATTTCTACCATCTAAAGCTCATTAAAATATCTGAGTTCTCACCTTGAAATTACACGTGGCCATGCCCACAGAAATGCTCACTTCCTAGCACAAACAGGCTGAGAAGTCATTCCCCTAACAACAATTGTACTGCTGACATCTCTGAGGTAGTCAGGCACTTAGAGGCATCTAGCTGGAGAATGTGGCAAACAAGGTCTCTTTATCATTTTCCTGTGTATAAATTTACTTGGGAGACACAATAAATAGCACTTGACTACTTTGAAATTGAACTCTGCTACTTTTTGCATTTTCAACATTTTGGTACAAGCTATTCAGTATTTCCTCATCAGTGGATATTAAAAGCCTCCTGGATATGCAGCTGAAACATTATATAAGTAAATGATGAAAATACTCATAAAATCAATTAATTTGCCTCTAGTAAGGCATCAATTTTACATGTGAATAGAAACACTAAATCTTTCTAAGCACTGCAATTTCCCTAATACCTTCCTTTTTTTTTTTTTTCTTTTTCCAATTCTAGATGGGAACAAAAATTGAAAAGGTTAACATTTTTGATTAGAAAACAATCAATTTTGATTTGATCAAAAGTGTTGCTAGAGAAGAAATAATANAAATAATATATATATATTAATATATAATTACATATTTTTATAAATATATATATATATTATATATTTTTAGAAGCATAGTTCAGCAAAGGCTTTTGTAAATACAAACCAACTTTGATTAAATTGTCCTACAGGTCATGATTTGATTTAACTCTATGAAGCATAGCACAAGCTTTTAAGGTCATGCAAGCTTCACTTGAGGATCTCTAACACAAAGTATGTAGATATGTGGCTAACACTGGCTGATAATTGCCTTTGCATGTTATTCTGAGAAGGAATTAACCTGTCAATCAACAGGAAATTAATTATGATTGTTTTCAGTGACCTTACAAACTGGCATTGCAGGTTCTTGATAGAGGAAGGAGATCATTGCTCAAACATCACACTGATAGGAGAGCAGGAAAGAAAATGCCTCTTTGCTTTTGCAGTTAACTGTAAAAGGAAACCAGTGTGCTATAAAGCAGAACAGTGCCAGACCAGAGCATACAGATTACTACACACTGCTAATTATGCCTCACATGTGAGAAGTGGGAATGACAGCATCACTGTGAGTGACAGCAGAGACTTAAACTCCCTGTGGAAAGACACAGTCTTAAATGATGTTCCACAGACAGATGCAGCAGTAATACAGGCCCTGTGGTTTGAAATTAAAATTCAGAATGCTCTATATTAGCTCAGAAGCTGAAGTTGCCTGAGACTGAAAAAAAAGTGTATCAAGCATCATGGCAGCACCTTTAGGCAGCACCCCAGGCCTGTATCCTCTCTAAAACCCTGTAACTTTTATGAATTATTTAGTATTTGTCATTATTCCATCCAGTGTTACATGCGTTTTTAAATACTAACCATGTAATTATTTGTTCCTCTGCACTTCATCAGCTCAGACAATTATATCTATGTTCTTCAACATGGCAAGAAGCAGGTGTTTATCATGACAGATTTCAAACCACTGATGATAGTTTTACAAAGCAATTACAATAAAATAATTATTTGTGTGAATGCATTAGTGTCTCCTGCCTGATGACTTAATTCTGGCTGCATACATATGTCCTTCTGCCTCTCCTCTGGAATCAGCTCTTATGCATGTGCAGAGGCAGGTACAGGCAGATGGGACATTACAAGTGTTCTGTAATTTGCCTCTGTGCACTACTTGCTAATGTAGGTGGGTTTGAATTTGCATATTCTCTGGATAAAGGAGGGTCATGCGTGTGTTTTTTATGGCATAAACTGTAAGAAATACCTTTTGAGTATGTCCAATGAAAGCTGAATACCTGATCTCAAGACATTAAAAAAAATAAACTTCAGATATCTAGAGGCAAAGTTAATAAATAAATGAGAAAAACCACTCTGTGTATTAAACTACAAGGATGGCTGGACCTCCAGCTTAAGATAAATACTCAAAGCTCACAGGCATTTAATTCACGATTCAATTTCATATCCAAATTTATCTGAATTACTTGAAGCTCTGAAGCTTTCTCAAATGTCATAAGAATAGGATTTTGTATGAAACATCCTGTCTGTACTCCTTCTCACCAGCATAGTAACAAAACCAGAAGTGGGTTGAAGTATTTTGCAGAAACATATAATTAGGGCTTTCTATTTATTTATTTACTTACTTACTGAATACTTATCAAAAAAGGATTACTTCAATGGAAGTTTTGTTTCCACAAGATTTAGGAAAAGCTGACTTTCAGGTTTGATTTCAAATGAAATCCAGATTTGCAGTTCTAGAGCTTGATGCAAAAGCAAGCAGATCTGCATTATGTATACTCCAATCAATATGTTTAAAGTAATGAGAAAAATTGCAAATCTGTATAAGTTTTTTAACAGTTCATTTACATATTTTTCTTTTCCTTTTATTGTAATGACTGCAGTTCACATGTAATTCTGAATTAAGAAACAAATTATTAAAATACTTAAAATAGATTCTGGATTCTTCCATCAATAGAATTTACTTGCTTGCTAAGGCGTATTTCATTCTATATTANTGATCAAAAAGTGTTGCTAGAGAAGAAATAATATGAATGTGATTCAGGCATATTGTGTTTTCCGAGCTCTGTATTGAAATATGATTTATTTGCAAAGAATCAGTTCTAAATGAAAACTTGAAGTAGTCCATACAAAATGTAGAAATGGAACATTTTTACATTATTAATAAGTTTTGATTGTTTTAAAGTGTCATCAGATGATAGTTCTTTCAATTTGACAATAGAGGATTTGTTTCATTCTTCTAAAAATCCCTCATAAAATCAATATATATATTTATATATATATAAATATATAAATAATATATATATATTAATATATAATTACATATTTTTATAAATATATATATATATTATATATTTTTAGAAGCATAGTTCAGCAAAGGCTTTTGTAAATACAAACCAACTTTGATTAAATTGTCCTACAGGTCATGATTTGATTTAACTCTATGAAGCATAGCACAAGCTTTTAAGGTCATGCAAGCTTCACTTGAGGATCTCTAACACAAAGTATGTAGATATGTGGCTAACACTGGCTGATAATTGCCTTTGCATGTTATTCTGAGAAGGAATTAACCTGTCAATCAACAGGAAATTAATTATGATTGTTTTCAGTGACCTTACAAACTGGCATTGCAGGTTCTTGATAGAGGAAGGAGATCATTGCTCAAACATCACACTGATAGGAGAGCAGGAAAGAAAATGCCTCTTTGCTTTTGCAGTTAACTGTAAAAGGAAACCAGTGTGCTATAAAGCAGAACAGTGCCAGACCAGAGCATACAGATTACTACACACTGCTAATTATGCCTCACATGTGAGAAGTGGGAATGACAGCATCACTGTGAGTGACAGCAGAGACTTAAACTCCCTGTGGAAAGACACAGTCTTAAATGATGTTCCACAGACAGATGCAGCAGTAATACAGGCCCTGTGGTTTGAAATTAAAATTCAGAATGCTCTATATTAGCTCAGAAGCTGAAGTTGCCTGAGACTGAAAAAAAAGTGTATCAAGCATCATGGCAGCACCTTTAGGCAGCACCCCAGGCCTGTATCCTCTCTAAAACCCTATAACTTTTATGAATTATTTAGTATTTGTCATTATTCCATCCAGTGTTACATGCATTTTTAAATACTAACCATGTAATTATTTGTTCCTCTGCACTTCATCAGCTCAGACAATTATATCTATGTTCTTCAACATGGCAAGAAGCAGGTGTTTATCATGACAGATTTCAAACCACTGATGATAGTTTTACAAAGCAATTACAATAAAATAATTATTTGTGTGAATGCATTAGTGTCTCCTGCCTGATGACTTAATTCTGGCTGCATACATATGTCCTTCTGCCTCTCCTCTGGAATCAGCTCTTATGCATGTGCAGAGGCAGGTACAGGCAGATGGGACATTACAAGTGTTCTGTAATTTGCCTCTGTGCACTACTTGCTAATGTAGGTGGGTTTGAATTTGCATATTCTCTGGATAAAGGAGGGTCATGCGTGTGTTTTTTATGGCATAAACTGTAAGAAATACCTTTTGAGTATGTCCAATGAAAGCTGAATACCTGATCTCAAGACATTAAAAAAAATAAACTTCAGATATCTAGAGGCAAAGTTAATAAATAAATGAGAAAAACCACTCTGTGTATTAAACTACAAGGATGGCTGGACCTCCAGCTTAAGATAAATACTCAAAGCTCACAGGCATTTAATTCACGATTCAATTTCATATCCAAATTTATCTGAATTACTTGAAGCTCTGAAGCTTTCTCAGATGTCATAAGAATAGGATTTTGTATGAAACATCCTGTCTGTACTCCTTCTCACCAGCATAGTAACAAAACCAGAAGTGGGTTGAAGTATTTTGCAGAAACATATAATTAGGGCTTTCTATTTATTTATTTACTTACTTACTGAATACTTATCTCATCAAAAAAGGATTACTTCAATGGAAGTTTCGTGTCCACAAGATTCAGGAAAAGCTGACTTTCAGGTTTGATTTCAAATGAAATCCAGATTTGCAGTTCTAGGGCTTGATGCAAAAGCAAGCAGATCTGCATTATGTATACTCCAATCAATATGTTTAAAGTAATGAGAAAAATTGCAAATCTGTATAAGTTTTTTAACAGTTCATTTACATATTTTTCTTTTCCTTTTATTGTAATGACTGCAGTTCACATGTAATTCTGAATTAAGAAACAAATTATTAAAATACTTAAAATAGATTCTGGATTCTTCCATCAATAGAATTTACTTGCTTGCTAAGGCGTATTTCATTCTATATTATCTATTGCTTTGCTTATGGATGGAGAAATTTAAATTAAGTACTATGTTTTATTTTTCCAAATTAACATGGCAATTGCAAAAGGATAAACTGCTCCGTGTGCAGGAGTATATCATACCCCTAGGGGCACCTTTCTCTGAGTTCAAAGGGAGATTAATGCACTTGTTAGGATGTAAATTACACTTCTAGCACTGACATGTAAGAATTGCTGTAAAAGATATACTGTAAATATATATAACTTTGGCACCAGATAATACTTACATGTAATTACTTTAGAATGTATGTTTCCCTCCAAGAGGATGCAAACATTTTTTAACCTGTGTGTCTCCATTGTTCCCTCCCCAAAAGATCCACTGTTTCTCTATTACATGGCAACTGAAATGTAATTTAGAAATCTGCATCTATCTGAATCTAGAATGATGGGGAGAAAAGTTAACTCCCTATATTTTGCTATTCAATCTGCTTTTATGTTGCAATATATTAAGTTTACATATGCAAATGTTTTTGTTATCTGTTTGTGCAAGTTTAATGGGGTTTGATTTTCCACAGAGACAAAGTGTATTTGATTTCCATTAAGGATTTTTAAAACATCTGGAAATAAAACCCAACACCCAGGGTTCATTATACATTTCCTATTTTATTTGTGTTGATAAACTGAAAATATATCCTCAGTTGGCATTTTTTTCTTCTCCTCTAAGTAGATTTAACACTTTAAGCTGGGTAACCTATGACCTAAGGTGTATGAGATCATACAGATTGAAGCTTGATAACAGACTGAAGACATAATGAGGTAAGCAACCTGAAAGTTTTGCTGGAATGGAACTCAGATCTAGACCATTTAGACTGAAAAATTTCATATCTGGTGTTCAGTGTAAAGTAAGAGGCTGAGACCTGAAAAGAAAGAGATACCTGAGTCTTTTGGGAAGCCTGAAGTAGCAATAAGTGGAAAATCTCATTGCTAGCTAAGCAACACCACTGAGGTTTGGACAAATATGAGGAATAGGAGTGGGAACTATCAGTTGTAAGGAAGAGAGTCTATTAGGCATTCAGATGGCTCAAAGACACAATGAACAGGTCTTCAGCATGAACAAACAGACATCACAGACTCAGGAAAGCGGCAGGTAGGTGAAGAAGAAAGGAGGAAAAGGCTGTGTAGGAGGATGAAGGTAGAGGTACAGAGTATTAGACATCAAAGACAGAGGAATTATTCTTAACATTATTAGCACTGAATAGTGTTTTGGGGCTGCAGGCTTGTGACTAGGCCATTAACTAATGTTAAGCAGCAGAAAAATGGATCTTCCTGAATGAATCTTCCTGATGTATATGGATCCTGTTGGAGCAGGTCCAGAGGAGGCCACAAAGATGATCAAAGGACTAGAGAACCTCCTCTATGAGGACAGGCTGAAGGAGTTGGGCTTGTTCAGCCTGGAGAAGAGAAGGCTTCAAGGGGATCTCATAGCAGCCTTTCAGTACCTAAAGGGGGATTACAAAATAGAAGGGGAGAGACTTTTCAGCTGGTCAGATTGTAATAGGACAAGGGGGAATGGTTATAAGCTTAAGGAGGGGAAATTTAGACTGGAGATTAGAAAGAAGTTCTTTGCCCAGAGGGTGGTGAGACACTGGCACAGGTTGCCCGGAGAGGCTGTGGATGCCTCATACCTGGCAGTGTTCAAGGCCAGGCTGGATGTGGCCCTGGGTGACCTGGTCTAGTGATTGGCATCCCTGCCCATGGCAGGGGGGTTGGAACTAGATGATCTTGAGGGTCCCTTCCAACCTGGCCATTCTAGGATTTAGCAGGAGCAGAACAAGTTTTTGTTCTGGAATCCACCAGGATGCACCCCTGGTACACTACTGCTGCTGTGGTGTTGCACAAGAAGCAGTTTTAGGCAGGAGCAGCTCCCCAGTCAGCCACACCTACCCTTTCAGAGCTGTATTTACTAAACTACTGACCTGAAAAGTAGGTCCCTGACAACCAACACGTTCAGAGGAAAATCAGCTTCACCAGATTGCCTTGGCCTATGAGCATTACATTAAATATAACACAATACTGAAAAAGAGCCAAAATGGGTCAGGAAATGTTTGCTCTAGATAGTGGCAGTGTAAACAGTCACTGTGAAAGTAGCAGAGAGCTATTACACTGTGTAAAGTTTTATTAGGTTTAATCTCTCATTAAAGTTAGTTCCTTTGCAGTTCAAGAGTAAAGAATTATTTTATAAGCATTGCAGATCAATATAAAACGGAAGCTTGGTTTCCAGATAATCTAGTTCTCAGGAAACAAATGCAAGCTTTAATGGGAAGAAGAAGAAACCCAGGATACTCATTCTAACATTTCAAAAATCACCAGTGGTTTTACAGCTTCAGCCAACAATGTGAGTTAAAAAAAAAAAAAAAGGAAAGAAAAAAGTATTTTTCAATATTGCCATGCCAAAGATTGTATTAAGAATTACAATGGCAGAAAAAAAAAATAAGTGCAATTTTATAAGGAGATATTTATCATACTTGTTTTCGAAAAGCTGGATTCCAGTCGCAGAAAATTAATTTGACTAAATCTGACATAAATAGATATCTTCAAAGGTTGATACCTGGCCTCTGGGAAGGCAGTGGGACAGCATCTAGTTCATTAAAATCTTCCGTGAAGAGAGGTCATCATCTCTAAAGACCTATGGAGGAGGATCTATCCCCTATAATCTGAGTACTTTGCATTTTCTCTGCCTAGCAAATGCAGAGACCCTCAGAGGATGATCTAGCTGGCTAAAAATAAATACCTGTCTCTCTTTTCCAAACAGGAGAAAATTGACTGGAAGTACTATGTGTGTCTCTTCACTTAATATCTAATTTCTTTCCTGTGATGACACAGAGGAGAGGTCACGTCTCTATGCTTAGAACATCTGAATGTGGGAAGCTATGGGGTCTGAGCTCCAGGTTCTGCCTTTAAATTTATAGCTTCACTTAACTCTAGTTTCTAGTGAAAGATGTGTTCTTTTCCTATTTATATATTTTAAAAGAATTTTTTTTAACCCAATTTCCAGGCAACTTACTGAGTTGTCAAATTGGAACAAAAAACCCTCTAAAAATCGTGATCAGAATTTCAGTTGTAAGCTTCTAGGTCCTGTAAATGTGAGTTAGATTTTAGATGGCTTCTGAGCTAATAATTTTCCTCATTTTGAAATAAGCCCATAAACGTATTCTAATCTTTCTATTATTTTAAACTTGGCTTTTTTTCACTGACTTCAAGTCCTGATACAAAACAAAACAGCAGGAGCTCTCCATACAGTTTCTTTAAGTATTGCTTTCCCCTTCGTCTCCCAACACTTTGAGTGTAGTCATTGTTAATTATGTTTTGATAACAATCCCTTTAGTTTAGTCTATAGGTAACTGCAATAGTATGGCTACAGTTGTGACAGTTCAAGCTGTAGAGTCTGAAACTCTTAATCATTTGTAGGAAGAGAACTTTCTCACTTTCAGGGCCCTGAAAAGCTTCTTTTCAAAATTTACCAGAGTACATATAATGACCTTGAAACTTATTCCCAGCCAGCAGAAATCACTGAAGGCTGTAAAATGGTCATGATTTATAATAGCTGAGTTTCTGTCTTCTTATCTTTCTAATGTTTTTTTTTCTCCTAGATAAGATTTTTGATACCACTTAAAGCTATATTAAGATTGGAACTTTAATTTTCTCTACTTTTCTGTTCCCACTCCAGAATTTAATTGAATGGTCATGTTGTTGTCAATCCCATGATTTTTAGAATTATTCTTCTTGTTCAGTCTTAAGGAAAATGTGTTATGTGCATTTGAACCTAAAATATATTTCCCATATTCAAATATTAGCTGACATTTTGTCATGTATGTCTCATCTGACTAACAGCATGTACATATTCACTGCTGCACTTGGATCTTCTATGAAACTTGACATGCCTTTGTAATCATCATCATCATCATCATCATCATCATCATCATCATCATCATGGCCAGGCTTCACAAACACAGCTCCGGGGAGGGCTCTATCCATGCCCTTCCCAAGTGCTTTTTTCCAAGCGCTGCTGGCTGCAAAGGCCAATTTGGGACAGACAAGAGCAGTTGCAAAAGGCACAGCACAAGGACTTCTCAGGAGGTAGANTCCGTCAATCTTACCATCCGAGGAGATGAGGCTGCCTAGGTAATTAAACTGTTGGACTGATTTAAGTCCAACTGATTTAAGCCTTTGTAATACATATCCAGTAAACCACTAAATAAGATGAGCTAGAACAGTTCATGGAAATAACAGAGAAGTGTTTCCTCATCCTATTCATCTGGACATGCAGAATTGTATTAGAGTTTAAATTTGAAACTCTCATTGCAAAATATTTTGACATCGATGCACTGAAGATTTGGGTAATTTGGTAGGGAGGAATGCTGTCTTGAATTTTGACAGTATTGTGTGTGTCAGTGCAGCTGATCAACATGTTTGACATGAGACATTCTTTCACTAGAATGCTTCCAGATATTTGTCAGAATGTATTTCCTCAAAAGAAGTCCAACTGCTAAATTCATTTTGTCTTCTAACAAGAACCATCCACACTTCAGTAGCAAAGCCAAAGCTCCTGTGTGGAAATAATAGCAGGAGATATTCAATGCAATTTTACACTCTGGTTATTGCTGAACACCACTGTGAGTAGTGATGATTCGCAGAACAGTTTGCCTTAGTACCAAAGTACTATTGTTTCAGGGAGTCATGTAAATGAAAAACATAAATCTAAGCCTCCTCTGGGGAAAAATGTTATATCATTTTACATCTGCTTCCAAAATCAACGTAAAGAAAAATTAGAGAAAATGTAGAGTGTGCCTAGAGAATGGAGGGGAGTTATCTTGAAATACCTGTGTAACTTCAGTCAAAATATTAGCTGTGCCACATGCTAAGTTTTATCTTCATGAATGAAATAGAACTTGCATGTTCTAGTAGAAAATCTGCCTTTCCACTGTTTTCATCCCTTATACTCATGGTAAATATTTGGGGACAGAAATGTATCTCTGGCTACTTTTGCTTCATGTCATTCAGTACCTGAGTGACAATAAATACCAACCCATTATGACCTTATTAGGGATAGATAGCTACTTTGTGATTTTCAGTTGAGAGAAGCTTCTATAGCTCAGTTGTCTTGCTGGAAAGAGAATTATGTCTTGGCTTATTTGACAGAATTAAGCAGTAGCCTTGTTGTATGTCCAAAGAGATAACGATGTTTTACAGAAGACCAAAGCACAGAGACATTGAGATAGAAGGCACTTGTGGAGGAAAGTCCTTGTGACTTAGAAGTGAACAAAGGAACTCATTAGCACTGACCTAGGACTACTGCATTCAGTGGACTGTATTCACAGTACTCCTTGCTGTGATAGCCTTGTCCATAGTCTGATTTGGCTGCTGATTGATGAAACTGAGGCTGTGCTCCTATATCATTTAATATAGGTCACAGATACAGACTGAGTCTCTACTACCTGCTGTTGGCTAAGCCCTAACTCGAACTTGGCAGTTCATGTTTTTCTTCCTTCAGTTCAGTTCATTAAAATGTCCAGCTGCATTTTAGTAGAAATAAGGCAATTATCTCCAGCAGTGAAGCTACTCTCCTCTCTCCATGCATACACACCTCTCATCCTCTGTGAGCTAGCCACAAATGAAGTCTCAATCTCTGTACACCTCGGTGAAGGAAATATTATCACTCTTCTGGCCACTATCTGTAAACAATCAAATTCTTTTAACCTAGTTGTTAATTTTTGTTGAATATTTTATCTTAGAATTAGTTCTATTGTTATGAATTACATTGGACTGTGCAAAGTGATTCACATGAAGAGCAAAAAAAGAATGAGGAGCATCTTAAAGTAGAACTCTTTGTATATGTTTAAAAATATGCATCCTCTAGACTTAAACAGGCATAAAGGTTGTCTTAGGCTCTGCTGTGGTTTGAATTCAGCCAGCATCAAAACAATAAACAGCTGCTTACTTACCCTTCTCTGCCCTGGGGGATGAGGGAAAGAATTGGAGGGGCAAAGGTGAGAAGATTCATAAATAGAGAATAAAAATTATTTAATTACAGAAACAGAATTCTAGGGGTTAGAAGGGACCTCTAGAGATCACCTAGTCCAACACCCTTGCAAAAGCAGGATAACTAGAGCAGGTAAATGGAAATAAAATAAAATCATAATAATGATTATAATAGTAACAATAGAATACACAAATGAGTGATGATGCACCATGCAATCACTCACCATCTGCTGACTAATGCCAAACCCATTCCCAGACACTGAGCCTGGAGGAAAGAAAATACTGAAACTGCAACCCTGGAAGAGCCTCCTACATGCACTACATAGTCAAATTTATAGTCACATCACTGAATCCTGATAAAAATGTTTGCAGTGTTTCCATACTAATCATTGCCTCTTTGTGCCTCATGGATTAAATACTCACACACACACACACATATATATATGCGTGTATGTGTGTGTATATATATATATATATGTATATTTCTAGTCTTATTTATAATTTCCTGTCTTTAAGCTTACACTAATTAAAGAGTTTCAGAGAACTAGGCCCTGATTCTTAGACTGAAAGACTGGTTTTGCTCTAATGCTATGAGACAAGATGTAGAAGCTAATGTTTATATTATTGATTAATCAGACACTGAAGGGATTAGGTTCTAAGATTGTTTAGCACATAAAAATCCATAGTTATTGCATTAAAACAGATTTTGAGACCTTGTTTATTGGCTATATCCAGGGTCAGGCCTCTGGGATTTATTCAAGCTGAAATGTCTATATTATATGTGAACATAAACCAATCTGTTAAGAAGAATATCTAATGCTGGTGATACAAAAGCAAATAATTGTAGTAAATTACTGGTCAGTAGTTGAAAAAGACCATTTATGCAAACACTTGCAAATTTAGAAAACTGCCAAAACATTAAATATATTGAGTAAATAAAGATGAAGTTTGGACTAGGACACAATTTGGGCTACTGTTTTCTTTGCTTAATGGATTTTCTGTTATGTATTCCTTTTGTAATTTTCACAGATAAAAAATTTCATTGACTTGGCCACAACTTCCACATGTGTATTCAAACAAAGCATTAGGTCTTATTGCTTTTCAGTGTATAACATATTGGCTAGTGCAAGTAAATATTGGTTGTTCTTTGAAAGAGAAACAGCCACAGCTATTCAAGTCTGTGGAGAGGTGGGTCTTTGGGCATGTGTTGGTGCATTTTCAGCTGTGTATGTGTGTGATTTTCTGAGAGTGAGACAAAGTATTACAAGAACTGCTTTACTAAAATGCATTTGTATACTGCATTATGAAAATATTTAGTGAATTTAAACCTGTGCCATATTTGTGAACCATCTACAAACAAAATAGTGTGTTTTCAAGGTTGTTCCATCTTGTTATATGATATTCCATTTTGACACTTCAAAAAACATGGTTAACACAATAACTTTTTCCAGTTTCCTGAAAAGGAAGTCATGACAATCCCAGAGCTCATAAGTCAGGTAAAAAAAAATAAAAATGTTTGGGGTTCTTAAGGAAAAACTTGAAGTATTGACCCAAACTTTTTAACAGCTTCACTGACTTCATGTTCAGTCTCTAATTGTCATATTAGAAACACTTGCATGAATGTACATAATCCTACTTCTAAAGAGTATTCTTTTTTTTTTTTCTGTATCTGTTCTCTGATCAAGTGATTCGAGGAAATTTTTTCAGTGATACTTCTCAGAGAAGGTTGAGGGGAGACCTCCTGGCTCGCTCTAACTACCTGAAGGGAGGTTGTAGAGAGGCAGGGACTGGTCTGTTCTCCCTGGTGGAGAGTGATAGGACAAGGGGAAATGGATGGAAATTGCACCAGGGAAGGTTCAGGCTAGACATGAGGAGGAATTCCTTTCCTGAAAGGGTTGTGAGCCATTGGAACAGGCTGCCCAGGGAGGTGCTTGAGTCTCCATCCCTGGAGGTGTTTAAGAGACAGGTAGATGTTGCATTGGGAGGCATCATTTAGCAGGTTGCTAGGGCTAGGACAAAGGCTGCACTGATGGTCTTCAAGGTCTCTTCCAGCTGTAACTGTTCTGTGATTCTATGATTCCGTTCTCCCTGGGTTTATTTCTGTTTGAAACCATAGTATCCTTACATAATAGTATTTTCTATAATAGTGGCCCACCTTTTCTTATTATTTTTCTTCCTGTCATCAGTAATTGACTGTCTAAAGCAACAATTCCACAGTCCTTCTAGCTTTCCATCCTTCATTTTGTTTCAGATAAAGAATATTTTTCTCTTCTCCAGAATGACAACGTTTTGCACATCATAAACATTTCCATAAGACCTCTTTCTGTCAAGCTCTGTCTTTTTCAATCTTCTTCTTCTCCTTAAATGGTCTGTCTTTAGAAGTATGCAATACTATTGTCCAAGTGTGCATGCCTAGTTTGAAGTTTTGCCATGCTGTAGGTGGTGTTGGTTTTGACAATAGTTTCTAGCTGCCCACTGCTTGCTGCTCCTGCTCATTCCCTTTTATTTTTCACCCACAAGGACTTCATGAAATGGCACATGCATGCACCTCATGTAAGTAGGTGATTGTATGCAAGACACGTTTTCTTTCTACAGCTGTTCTTGCAATTCTGTTTTCATTTCTATTAATTATTGCCAAGAAGACTCTAGACATCAAGTCATGGCTCATAGCTTGTCGTTATGAGCTCAAAGTCTTTTAGTTCAAATGCCTTTTACACTGGAGTGCTCTGTTCCAATTCCTTACCTCTGATATGGGAGCTCATGTTATGTTGCTGGAGGCTTTGTTGACAGAAAAAGTTTTACTCCTTATACCAATATAGTTCTCAAGTTGTTAGAAATGCATCCCCCATGGTAATAATCTTATTTAGAAATAAAATTGTCTCTTTAGGTTAAAACTTAAACTGACTCATATAAAATAGAATGATGAAAATTTTCCTTACATAAGGTAAAAATGTCTGCATAGAGAGCTAGCATTAGTATAAAAATGTTGATTTCTGTTAACACCCAAGGTTATATAGAAAGCTATAAATTTAAATTTGTTCAGATGTAGAAATATTAAGTTTTAATCCATTGTTTGAGGGGCAGGCAAACAGATTGTAGAACTGCCTCTTTAGGAGAAGGATTTACTGTCCCTCTATCTAACTTTTTTCTTACTCAAGTAGCTGTGGAGGCTAGAAAGAACATCATTCATACAGATCAAAACTATGTTACTAATACTGGACTCTGAGAAGGCAAATAACTTTGGAAAACTAAACATTGCACTGTAGTTAGCTCATATGATTCAGATAAAATGAGAAGACAGACTGAACCTTTGCTGTGGCATGTGGTGTACAAATTCTGAACATGTCTTCTCTGTACTCTTTATCTTTTCACTATTATCTATGTTCCAGTGTCAGATTCTGCTACACTTTCTAGCTGATATGCAACGTATTTTCTTATTCCAGTATCCTTCTGTTTAATTCTAATAGAAATGTTGCTAAAATTGATTTAGTATTGCTTGATTTTCCAAGTGACACACTATTGGCAATTCAAATGGTAGTTAATGACATTTTATGAATCCTTTTTTCAGTTTCATGTAACTGTTCTTTTTGGTAATAAAATAAGCATTTAACACATAAAAATGTAGTGAAGTACTTTGAAAGAGAATATCAAATATAAAAGACTCCATAAAATGCTCATTAGCAGTTTTATTAGGGAATACTTGAGGTTTATTTTTTCCATACTCTCCTGGCCTAGCAGGAATTTAATTTGTAGGTTCATTTACAAAGTTGAAAGCAGGAGCAAAAATCCTTTTCACATCCTGAAATCTTTGCACTCTTTTTTTTTTTTTCTTTTAAGATAAATTTGAACTCTCGCTGTAAAAATGCTTCAAGTGCTAACTTTTGATGTTTTACGCTTTTTGATGACTTGCATTTCAGGAACATTATACATTGCATTGTCCTCTACAAAGAATGCTTTTCCCTACTGTGTCATTGTGTTAAGATTGATCTTGTGGTATGACCAAAGTCCTTCCCTCACACCCTTTCCAACTAACTGGTGAAGGAAGATGCACTTGGGGCCTGGATCAGGTCTGTTACAGGGCACAGCTACTGCTCTCTGACTGAGTCAACTCTCTTTAAGCGGACAGAGAGAAGACAAACATGAAAAAGGAGTCAGCAGACCTTTTGTACCAGTCCTACCTTTATTCTCTGACCACAACAGATTTATCGAGGACTGCAGTAATTTATTTCTATCTGCCTCTTCGCTCCCATTCCCACTCCCCACACACAGTAACAGAAAATCCAAGCAGGACAGGTCTCTCTGAGTCATCCATACAGAATCTGGCCATTTCTTCTACTCCTGTCATGCTGAACTCGATCTAACTCTTGCATAATATTACCAAAGCTGAATAGTTCTATGCAAAATAATCAAACCAGGAAAAATTCCAGCAATTTTCCTCCCCAACAAACAAACAAATTGCATTTGTTTCTTCTTGGAAGTTTGCAGATTCAGAGGGTGACAAAGATGGGCACAGTTTGTCTTCTAACAGATTATGAATGCCATGTGTGACATTGCTTGAGAAGAAGGAAAATGTTTATATAAACTGTCAGAGATGGCTGAGCTAATTTGTGGCATGTGGCATGCATGTTTTTGAACCAAAAAGTTTGTCACACACCTACTGTTTGGCTGTAGAATGTATGAGAAGACAGATCTTGTTGACACATCGCAGCTGCAGCTCAACTCACTGTGAAATGCTTTGACTTCAACAAAATTCACAACATGCACTGAAGAAGAAAAAGGATTGTTATAGTCTCCTTCTCTCTTTTAGTGTCTTTCACTGAAGGTGAACTATGATTTTGCAGCTGTAGTACACAGGGTGTAGCACCTCCACGTTTTTTTTGAGTGCAGACTCCAAAAGGAGGTAAATCTGACCTGTTTTACACTCCTGCTTCACAGGAATGAGTGATGGAAGTCTGCCACAGCTAGAGGTTGTCTAGAGATGCACTGGTAAGGAAAGTGGGAAGAACTGGCAGGTAGCAGTGATGGTGAGGAATGCAGGTGGGGTACAGATGCCTTAGGAATCAAAATACTTGATATGGCTTTGCACAGCCTTTAACAACACTGGAATGCAAAAAGAATTTATTAAACTCTTTTAAAGTCTCTGTCTTGACCAACAGACTTCCAAACCAGTGAGTCTTTGTCCTTCTCTATGAGATAAAATGCTCTGATGTAGACATAAGTAGTGAAGAGAAAATCTACAAAATCATAAGCTGAAAATAGTCTTGTTTAGCTCAAATTGCAAGTGAAGTCCTGACCATATATAAGCCATAAATGAGATGATGTTCTGCAATCTTCTTGGCTTCCATTATTTCTCATGTCTCTACATCAGCATTCCCAGGAAGACAGTCCATAACTGGCACCAGATGTTATCTAGTAAATTACTTTTGTCCTGCACACTCTGTATGCTTTTCTTATATGATGCCATTTGGGTCAGATTTGCTCTCCGTCTGTTATGTGTTTTTCTACTTTCTCATTTTGCTTCCATGAAACTGATGATTAAATAAATAGTAAGTAAATAGATTCAGAAGTTAAAGTATCGTTTCCATTAATTTTAAATTAGGTACATAGAGTTTTTTGAGGAGCAAGAATACTTTTCAATTATTTTAAAATGTTGTCAACTTGTATGTAGGTAGATTTCTTAGTGCAATGTATCCTGGGCTATTTTGTAACATAGGTTCATGGGTTTTTTGACCTCTCTATAAATCTGAATTATTTTCTTAGTAAGATTTAAGAAAAAATGGACATGACTGTATTGCAATATCCTACTGCAATGCAAGCAGATATCTGATGGAAATCATATACTGTTTTCTATTATTATAGAACTCTTATTATGACCTTTTGTACCAAGAACCTAAAGTGATGTCTTCCCTGTGGTCAGGGATTTCTATATTCTAAGAGTACTGGTTAGTTCCACTTAAACTGATACTACTAAAAAAGGTTTCTGAGTCTGTCTTGACCACATATCTGGCATCATAATATTTGCTAATATGAAGTGTTCAAGAAAATTATCTGGAATCATTCAGAGTAACTATAGAAATAAATACAAAGACAGTGATGCTCAAGATGCTTAGATTAGGATGAGATACAAGAGTTGTCAGAAGGGGATAAGAATATAAATGCTCTGCTTTGTAAAATGAAAACAGACTATGAGGTTGGGAGCTACCAGGCTGCAACATTTACCAGCATTTCTTCTCCACGCTTCTTACAGCAGTGTTGCAGGTGTATCTAAAAAGAAATCCAAAGTCCCAACTCTACATTGATTGCAAAGATCAAGGGGCTATGAAATCCAAACTCCTTCTGTTGTCCTCAGTGCATAGGCAGAAGTTGCTGGGACAATTAGGTTGTTTGATAGCCTTGGTGTCATTTATATTTGTGTGTATCAGTGAGTGAAAAGAAAGAAAAAAGTAAGTTTTGAATGTGAGAAAAGAGTGCAAAACTGATGGGACTGCTTGTGGTGAAGAGCCCCAAAAGCTAAGGATTTTGATAGTCTACTCTTTTCTGGCTGTTTCTCCTGTAAAGGCAAGGGATGAAAGTGCTAATTTATCTCTTGGTGGTCTAGCTGTCCTCTGGAATATTACAAGTCACTGCTTCAAATACAGGCTGTCACTTCAGATGGTAGAACAAAGGGAAGGAACTGAAAGTAAATAAAAATTGAATTTACACAGGTATAAAAGGACCTTTCTCTGTAAGCAGCAAGTTATAAACATCACTGAATGGTTTGCAAGGCCAAAATAATGGGCTTGTTTGAGAAGCAATTGAGGTGCTTTCTGACTAAAATAGTATATTAGGAGATTAGTCTCCAAGGAGAGGATAACCTTTTCAGATTCTAAGTATTTCTTCTGTTCTCATATGTGAGTTTACAATCTGTTAGTCTCAAAATATATCTCCAAACCCACAGGCCCACCTTCCTGACAGCTGCTTGAACAACAGAGCGGAGGAGCAGAGAAAAAACTCTGCACTGTCACCCACCCAGCAATTCTGAAAAGCTTCACAAGTTACTCACACAATCCAGAAATGCCAGGGAGGGCAGGACGAGGGATGGATGCAGTGAGGGAGAGAAGGCTCTGAAAGTGCAACATTTGCAGCACACACTCGAAAACCAAAGGGCCCAATTAGTATAATAGGTTTGAAATAATTTCAGCACAATCCTAAAGACAAAAGAAAAATCGTTCTTCAGAAATGGGGCTTTATTGTTCAGACTAGTATAGAGAGGAACAATGAATTCTATCAGTTTTGGAGGCAACATTCCTTCTCCTTCATACCCGACCATACATTATTAATGAGCACTATTTCTGAGTGTGAAAGAACTGTTTGAAAAGCATTAACATAGTCTATTGGATGTGATTGACACTGTCATCCCTTTCATTTTGCTGTTGGCAAGAGGCATCCCTGTAGATTTATGTGCATCTGGACATTACTAATATTCTCCTTGTTATGCACTCTGGGCAGCTGTGATATGGAAATTTTTAGCATGGATTTTAGGGAGGGAGTTTACTGTTATCTGCACAAAAAAGGAATTCTTTTTTTTTTCTCTGAGAATTTATCAGCCAAAAATATTCAATGTCTTGTTCCTTAATTACTCTAATCTCCTTTCAATTTGTGCAATTTTTAAAGGAATTTCATCAGGATTATGCAGATTCCTCAGATATTTCCAGTGACTCTTTTCCAGACAGACAATTTAGTTTCCAAGCCTCAGGTCCACTCATCCTCCTTCTGTTTTAAACTCCAGTTTTCCAACTTGATTGCATTTTTAATTGAGTTAGTGCATCAAGGGCTGCAGCTAGTGTCTACCTGCTCTTTAGAACCACTGAACCTTTTCTGATTTGCCCCTGTAATGGTTTTTCATCCCAACAATTAAGAGCAGTGAAATTAAGAACCACTGAAATAATGCATCTAAATGCCACACAAAATAAAATTACCAGAGGTTATGGTATAGTGGGGGGTTTTGTTTGTTTGTGTGTTTGTTTGTTTTTCATGGTAATACTGTTTATATTGGTATTCTATGTAGATTTATGATTATTATTTATTTAGAATTATTTTAGTTTTTCAGGCTATATAATTTACTGTCAACCTGAATTTATTGTCAGCATTTTATACAGATGAATATTGTAATGTATAACAAAGAAGAGAGGAAAAACATACAGAACAGGGCGAAGACTGATACTGAACGTGAACGGTCATGGAGACATTGTATGAAGAGAAGAGTTACCAATAGGGAGGTTTAATTTCTAATCTAGATTTTTAGTGTTAGCTTTTAAGTATCTATGTACCAGTATATAAAATATGTAGATACACACAGTCTATTTTATTCAGATGGCTTAATTATTGTTTTGACTACAATATTTGAACCTCTTTTATGAAACATCCTTTTGCTACCTAGTCATCTCATGAATAAGTCCTGACCAGAATAGATCTCAATGTTAAGGATCTATTGGAAGTGTTGGGGTATGAGATATGGTAATGTCATTGAGCTAGATGATAATAAATCAAGGCTGTATTATTTTAAAATAGGTTTTAATCTGTAGATATTCTATGCAATGAGGCAATGAGTTTTTACCTAAATGCAGTTATCTTCCCCTCCATTCTGTTCCAAATAACCTATCTCCATGTTCATGAAACATCTCATCACTGTTTCCTTATGCATCTACCAGTTTGATCCAGCTATTAAAAGCACATGAGCAACTGCTTTCTGCTCACAGTCATCAGGTCTGTTGTTTGAATGACATGTCCATCACCTTCTTCAGAGGTCAGAGCCAGCTTCTCCATGGCAGGTTCATTGTTGGCCATCACAGGCTGTGAGAGTTCAGCACTGAGGTCCCTCCTGCTTTGCAGCACAAGGAACTGCCACTGCTCCACTAGACCGACTAATTACACCAATCAATCATGAAAAATAATTCACATGGCTAGAAGAGGAAAGGTTATAACTCATAACTTGCCAGCTGAAGAGTTGGGGAAAGAAAATGTGAAGTCAATGTATAACTTAAAAAACTAAAATCAAATATGCTATCCGACAGAATACTCTTAAACTGTTCCTCTTAGTCACTTTTGTTTCTTAGGGCCAAAATCTAAGTGGCATTTATAATATTTATTATTATTATTTAAAAAAAAACAACAACAACAAAAAAAACAAACTAAATAAAAAAACACAGATGCTGTTAAAAGCTACCTAAAAGTCAAGTGTTGGCCATTAAGTTCATGAAGAAGCTAGTGGGGGGCTATGAAAATACTGGCTTTGAAATTTTAGACATATTTAAAACCAATTAAAGCCCATTCTGAGGAACTGGAATTTCTTTGTTTGATAGTTTTCTAATGACTAGCCAGATGATGCTGTGACAGCATGCTTTTGACCAGTGAAGATGATTAGATGTTAGCTAGAAATGTTCTACAGCATTTGACGAATAATGTTTCTGTGTCAATCACATTATTTACCAAGGCTGGTTATGAAGAATTAAAGTTAATAAATTCACTCTTGTTAAGGAGGTGTATAAAAGCACAGTCACATTTTTAAATGCACTGATTAGTCAACCTGGCAATTCTACAGTTTTGAAATTGTTTTTAATTTCAAATTGTTAATTTACAGTGCTTTGATATTTCCATACTAACTACTTAATATTTAATTTGCTTTATAGCTTTTCTGTGGGGAGTGTTTCTTGCCACACAGTCCAAAGTAAACTCTAGGGCTTTCATCATAAGGTTTTAGTCTGCTTCTCCTGAGAACTTCCTATGAAGCAGTAAATACTGCACACCAGCAAAATATTCCTATGGTTCCCACCTCTTTTGCTGCTTAGTTAGGTTTGCAGAGAGTTATTTTTTTATGTCTGTAATCGATATGCCACGGCTGATGATTTTGATTGAAGTAAAAAGAGAAAAGAATATTTCCCACAGGAATCTCCAGGGAGAGTAATGTTTGAATGTATATAAAGGATATAGAGTGATTGCAGTTATACGCCTGAGGAAATTCAGAAACAGAGGATATTGTAGTAGCTATTCCAATCACTGCAAAATAGTTTTCAGTTAAGAAAAAAATAAATAAATAAAAAGTTAAAATACCAAGCTTACATAATACAGTGTAGTTTTGAGTTGTTGAGGTCCCTGCCCACTCACTTCTCTACCTCTTTTTTTACCCCTATCTGCTTTCTTTTTACCTCTTTCGTAAGGGTATCATGCTCAGCTACACAAAGAAAAAACAGAGTTCAAATGACAATTCTACTATGTACTGTTTAAGCAAAGACTTGCAGATTATGTGACAAAATAAATAAAATTTACTGTCTCAATTTCCAGCTATTTCCTCATGTCCCTGCTTGATGAAGTTTTGTATATGCCATCAAAGGTAATGTCTATACCATGAAAAAGCCTGGTTATTAGTAATAGGTCATATGGGTCATTAGGTCCATCTGCTTCAGAAGGGTGCCCAGAATACTCATTTCACATGCTCATATGCCAAGACAAAAAATGTCCACAAGCTGTTTAGTAAATGCAAGTCTTGCAATAGAACAGTATGAATTTACCATGAGGATGATAAGGTCAAAATCATTAGCAGTATCTTGCTACTATGGAAAAGGATTAGTTGAACTAATCTTTGAGGAAATAGGCATGTCACATACACCTTCTTATGAAGCAGGTGACTAACTCTTCCCCTCAACTCAAATCCATTCTTCCCACTTAAAAGCTGGCAAAATGTAGCTCCTGACTCCTAACCTGATGACCTAAGTATAAAGAAAACAGATGATTTAATAGTATTGTATCTCGTTTCTAGCTTTACCAGTCTCCAGCAGAAGTTTCTCCTCTTTTCTAGGTTCCTTCCCAAATTTTCCAGAAGGCAAAGAAGAGAAATAAATCCATCCTGGCTCTGAATGGTGCCCAGCACAGCTTTGAACAAATTAGTTTTCACACAAAACAAGTCTGCAGCATAAAATGTGGTGAGGCCATTGTAGTATAGTCTTCTCAAATTGCTGTGGCAATAGCAGATACACAGGACTCTTACTGCAAGAAGGAACTCTGTAGCAACTACTCCACAGCTGTTGTTTCTACACTTTGGAGCATTTCTTAGCAGACAGTTCCCCAACACAGGGGAACTTTCAAACTGTTCATCACAGAAAGTACCCAATGTATCCCTCACCATGAGCTGGAGTCTTTTTTCCCCCCTTTGATAAAAAATAGCCTACATCAACCATTATATTTATATTTATATTAAAAATCAGATAGTTTAATAAATTGTCCAATTTTGTGGGTTGCGCTTGAAATATCTGTTCAAGCTGCATCTTTGACTTTTGGTTGACCATTTTTAATGAGGAAAATATTTACATGGTTGTTCATGGGATTAAAACAGATCTTGGAGTACTTCAGTATTTACCTGCTCTACTTAGAAACAAATAATTTAACAATTTGATTAATTCTGTGGGAAACAAACCAAAAGAAAACATGGTTTGAAACAACTGAATTTCTAAGGAAAAAGAGTAAGTACAGCAGAAAGTTGTGTAGTGTGATCTCATGAAGCTTCTCCTTATTTTGCAATATGTCCACAAACCAGTCTGTTCAATAATGTACACTTGAGGTTGTCCATTGACCCACTAAAATTAATGGGAGTTTTACTACCCACTTTAATGGGAACATGATGAGGCCTAATTTATTGTCTTCAGGAAGCTAGTCCTTCATGAAGACAAAGTGGAAAAAGTGAGAAAGGATATGAAGAATTGATTCAATTGAACTTTGCCCAGAGTCCCACAAAGAACTTATTGGTCTTACTATCTTGATTTTGCCCAACCATATATTTTTCCTTCCATTCATCTTTTTTTATTCCTTTTTTTTTCTGTTGCTATATATCTTTTTGCCATTATTATAATTTAGTTGTGATGGAATTCTCCTTTCTTTCTCTGAGTTAGCAAAAATTAAAATTTTCAATGTTTATGACCTTAAACTTTTAATCAGATAGTATTTCTACTAATAAATATACTTCACAAGTATAGATCCTTTCCACCTAAAAGCAACCAAAGCTCCTCAAATATTCATTCATTTTCATCAGACTCAATAAGTCACTGGTGCTAAATTAGGATATTTTCTACTAGATATCACTGTGGTCAGCTAGAAGCATGGAAATTATCTAGTCTTTCATTATATCCAGTGGCGATTTAATCAATGCAATTACTGGAGATTAGAGAGCAATTAATCTCATCTGAGCATAAACAACTAAGGTGGGATTTGTTTGGTTAAATATTACTGTCTTGTGCCGTTCCAAATGCTAGATAATATCCAGGATATGTGCATAAGTCTGACTGATAAGTCACAGCCATTTTAGATGATACGTTACCATTCAGCTGGAGACTGGGCTGGATACAGCTGCAGGGCAGGATACCTCAGGGTATCTGAAATAAGTGTTGTATTTAACAGAATATCTCCCCAGGCTTTATTACTGTTATAGCTTAATTCTCCATTGACTGTGATAGAGTTTCTGATTACATAGGTGACAGACACCTTCTGACAACCCTGTGGAGAAGAATTATTTTTTATGCTATCCTGACTACTCAGTCATTCTCCAAGTTATTAATTATTAAGATAAGTTAGTCATTTGGGACACAAACTAAAGATATTGGTTTTGGGTTTTTTTTTTTAATCAGTTCTTCAATTCAGAAAAAATAAACCAAACATCGTTCAGGAAACTCTGTAACCACACTGCTGAGTCAGGGACTTGGACCCAAACTTCTCACAGATTCTACTACCTTAATGATTAGATTAAATGCTTTATAGCACAGATTTTCTAAGCACATGCCATGAGAAAAGAGGTCTGACTCCAGAAATGCAAAGTCTTCCATACAGAGTCAGGTTCCTCTGAGAGATTCAATTCCTCTGAATACAGTTTTCCACGCCATGCAGTGAAGTTGTATGAAATCAGCATGTTTGTTGAGTTAATAACTGCAGAAGATTTTCACTCACATATCTCAACTTTTGCAGAGTGTTATAACTACCAAGGCATGAGCTGCACGTTAGTGACAGAAATTTTTATGAGTTTTAGGTAAATAGGTTTATCATTTAACTGACTGTGACCCAGCAGTTCTGACTTCCTTTTGTGACAGTTTATCTCGTAAAGTTTTTCCTTTCTGTTATGCTTAAGTATTTTATTTTCTCTCCCATTGTTTTTTCCCAACATATTTGTTTTATTTTGCTCACAGTTCTTCTGGTATGATGCCAGACTAATTTTCTGGCTTCAGTGGAATTTCTCCAGATGTATATTGGTGATTAAACTGAAGGAAGATTTTGTCCATAAGTCTCTTCCTCCTTTTGTAGTTTTTGATATTTTGAACTTTCCACTATCTTACAATAGTCCTTCAGCAAGAGCTTCTTAAGCCCCAGGACAGCCCTCAAAAGGAATCTAATGTGGTTTAGGCAAAAAGAATGCTTGACCTATTCCATAATGGGAGCATGCTATTTGCAGATAAGGAAGCATGAGTTATAAATTTCCTGCTGGCAGCTCATGATACATTTGAGAGTTATATATTCACAATCTCTAGCCAAAAAGTGCCTCCTTTATACCATGGAGAAGGAAAACAAACAATTAAACAAGCATTTTGTTTCCTATTAATGGGACATTTGAATGGGTTGCCACTGAACACTAGAAAAGGGTAATCTGACATTTTCTGATGGTTCTCCCACTGTAGAAACATACTATGGGTATTAATTGCCTCACACAGCTTTCAAGTGAGTTAATAATAAGAAAATTCATAGGTGGAAAACAAACTTCATTTGAAAGTAGGAATGAGGATGGTGGGAGATGTTCCTTTGGGAGAAGTTACTAGAAGATATGTGTCATTGTGAAGATGGCAAGGCTTAAGCTTATGTATATGGTAAAATAGCAAGCCATAGAATTGGCTTGTGTTGCTCCTTTCAAAACCTGCATTTCTCACTCCTTGCATCTATTTATCCAAATAGGTCATTTCAAAGGCAAATTACTTTTTGCAAGGAAGGTAACACACAAGGTTTCATTTAGTGCTTCTCTGATTCCTGTAAAAATCTTACAGCAGCATTTATTAAAGCAACAATCCTATTTCTTCATGTTATTATAGAAAAGCTTTAATTTTAAGGAAGAAATGTAGGCATATTTTGAGAAGTGCTACTAATTCAAATTCTATCCATATATAGCTTGAAAGCCCTTGAGGGGTTACACAGATGTGATCACTCAAGAAGAGCAGTATGCCATCTATGAAAAGCACACATCAAGTTATCTCAGACTAGATTTGCAGAAAAGAGTGCAGAGACCTAAATATCATTTAGATAATGGTGCTATCAAACCACAATCCTCTAATTGTTCCAAGGACAAAGTTGTGTTTAGAAGGAATAACACTGGTATTGTTTAATCCTTTTTCCTGGAGAAAATGGAGGCAGAGTGTGTGAAGTGGGATTCAAGAATATACTGTATGTTGTAACTATGAACATTGAGATATTTTTTCCTTCAGCTACTGCAGGAAGGTTGTTTTCTCTACAAAAAAACATAAATTGAAGAGAACAATGAATTTTTTTTAATGACCTTTAGTGGTTAGGATAAAAGACAGACTTGAGCAAAAGGTATTAAAAAGGGGGTTGTTGCTTTGTTAGTTGGTTGTTTTTTTTCCATAGGAGTATATTCCAAATTGGAAATTGGCTTAAGTTACATTAAAAGTAAGGATAGGCTCAATTCTTTCATTATTCTATTACTGGAGTGGCCAGATAGAGATATGTGATGATTTTCTAAGGTGGCTTGGCCTTCCAGAACATGATGCAGATTCATAAATGGCATCACTTTGAGTTCAGTTCCCATTTGTGTTGAACGACAAATATTGATTCTTCAGGAGAGTCATACAAAAAGTTAAGATGAATTGAAAATAGATTGCTCAAGTCTGTACATTTGAGTCAAAGGATTAGGCCAAATATTTCATCATTCCATTTTTCACCTCCTTTTATTACAATAATTATTTATATAGTTTGTTTTAAAAAATGCTTTTTCCCTTTTTAAGAAGGAAAATGAGAATATTTTTGGGTGAGATTCTGCCGTAATTAAGTCTATACCTATATATAAATATATTGAAAATTAGCTGTCCTGCTGGAAAATCCTGTTAACACATCAATAAAAAAGAGAAGTCAATTACCTCTGAATGTTGGAATACTACAGGATCCTACAAACATTTCCAGCTTTAGATCTGACTAAGGATTTGAGTTAGTACAACTTAACATAGTTTTGTGAAACATCAAAGCCTTAGATGATATCACTGTTCTTACAAGAAAGTTTTTAACTTTAAAGTTTATTCTGTCCCAGAAAAAAACACAAAAATATAGAAATTAAAATACAGAACTAAACAGAGCAGAATACATAATTAGTTCCATCAAAGAAACAGCCTGTAGCTGGAAAGAAAAGCATAAGGAAATTTTTTTGCCTGGGCAGTTTTAGGTAAGATAGTACTGATGAATGTAATGAGCACAAGTTTAATAGAAGGACATATGAATATTTACAAGTTTAGTAGATGAGGAATGGGTTTTTTAGGAAGTTTGAAGCATCTTCAGACTTCTTATACTGAACTTAATCCAAAATCCACCAAGTCAGCTAGTGTAAGGGTCTCACTTTTTGACACTACTGAAACTGGAGGTAGATCTGGAAGCCTGAATGCCACCCGGTATTTTGTGCTGGAAAAGGCATGGCTCAACTGCATTGCAAGTTCTGTCTGAATTGAAAGTTGTTCACACTAGGTTTTATGTTCTGCCAAAACAGACCACAGGTATCTGTGGCCTCCTGTGAGCATTCAGAAGACTGGAATGCCCCCAGCAAGTACCAGAGTGAAGGTCAAATACTCTCTGCAGACAGTACTGCACAGAAATCTTGAATGTCTCTCTGACATTCAGGGATTTAGCTTCAGCCTTGAATGTCACGAAACAAATGACATGCAACACTCAGGCTGGAGCATGCCTCCTGCATCAATTCATCTTAAAATGCTTCTGGGAATTAGGCAGAGTTAGACATAATTTGCACAGATTCATTTATGAAACCTACAGAAGAATTTTATGAAAGAAATGTTATCACAAAGCATTGCCTTAATGAAGAATTAGTGAAAAAGAAATATAGCAAGCCTTCTGCAGTAGTGTGTAAATCATTCTGGCTTCTGAGTTCTTAAGCATAGCTCAACTCACTCCAAAGCTAAAAGCAAGGATGCAGAATCTAAGCAGATGTAGTTACATGGAGAGTTCATGTTATTCATTGTCTAGAAGCCATGGTTATCCCTCTGCTAATAGAGAAAATACACATAGATGTATGTGAATACACTGGACAGAGGGCATATTTAATGAATAATGCACGGGAAACAGGGTAATACTATTATTCTGTTGTAATATTTCAGTTATAAATGAATTAAACACTCAGGGGTATCCCATAACATTTTCTATAGCTCATAACTAAAAGCTTTACCATCTTTCCATAAGTTTGAACTTGTGTTAAGCAAGATGTAAATAACTGTCAAAACTTTCAATGTGATTTTTCAAATGGTTACTAATTACTATCACTATCACACTCTATTTCTGCATTTTTCTGGGCTCCTGTGTCATCCTGATGCCTGGAACTAAGTAAACAGGTGAAATCCATGATTTGTATCCCTTGCTTCTCTGTCTTTCTTTATAAGATAAAATTGGTCCTTACAATACAAAACAAGCTTAAAAACTATGAGAAGGATTAATTCCACTTAGACATCTGTTAAACTGCAGACTAGGTTGCTATTTTATTTAAAATATCCATTACAATATTTTATCCTTATGGAAATCATTTAGTGGTGACTCAGCTATATAATATGGATTTAGAGCAGCTTTTAATCCAAAACACAATCTGGAGTTGTCCATCCCTGTCATTCACAGACATAGCAGAGAGGTCATTAATGCATTTAACTACCACATCAGTTTCCACAGTTTATCCTATGCACCCAAAGCAAAAGTGCCTAAAGTCTCTAATAAATCTATTTCCCTCATGCTTTAGAGGAACTGATCCTTGACAGACCCTTTCTACAATTACTAATTATCATAGTAAAGTAGCAGTAATGAAAACCCTGAAGTTCATAGGAGCTGTATTCCCCCTCTTGCATGCAGCACTTGATGTTTTGCATCTACCAGTTTACTTTCTGCTGCAAACACGTCTTCCATACCTTCTTCTTCTTCACTGATACAGATTTCCAATCCAGAAAGCAACAGCACTGTCATCTCCTAGCTGTCAGTGGGTAACATAATGGTTATCTGAGCATCGCTTCAGATGGGCCATTCTAATAGGTGTTGATGTTGATCCTGCTTCATTCAACAACTTCTTGTTTCCCTGGAAGCAGCTTGCATCTGCTTGGGCAAATTCTGTCATCACTGCCATTTCATTTGCAAATGCCATCTGTCCTGGAACTCCCTTAGGAAACCATCTTCCTTATTGAACTCATGAGAGACATCCACATTATTTGCACTTTTCCAGCAATACTTTCTTGAAGTGCTGTACACCATGCAGAAGAGTCACCTCAATGCCACAAATGAACAGATACCTTTGAATTACCAACTTCACAATTTCCTGTTTGTAGCTCTCTACATCATCTGTTCCACTGATATTAAATATCCTTTTAGGGTTGACTTCAAAATACCAAGTTTTCATATAAAATTCCTTCATTTCTCTACACCTGGAAAGTCTTTTTCTGAACGCTGAGCCAGATTCAAGCAGAAGATGGTAACTTTCTCTATTTGTGTTTCTAGAAATGTGGGTAGAACCCTAAGAATTAAGCTATTCACTGTGCCCAAATAGTAAAATAAATAGATTGCTAGTTGCCTTATAATCAATACATGCAAATATGGCTGGAGGGTTTTTTAATCTCATCATCCTCATCTTTGGTCAAAAGCTGATAGAATTTTATGTTCATTTAACTTCAGGGAAAAGTTCTTCTGTAGTCTTGAAGAAAATGTCACCAACTGTGACAACAATGCCTACATATGATATCAGGAGTTGGCTGTCTTCCAGGCCTATATCTCAAAGACAGCATAACCCAATACCATATAAGTGAAGCTGAATTGTAAATATGTTTTTGGCAGCGTTATGCTGATTGTTACAGTTCCTTGCTACTTTGCAGACATTTCCATAGCTCCTGAGCAGAAACAGGAAAATCTACATTTGGACTCACTGAAACACTGTGTCAGACAACATTAAGATTGATTTAGTTTAGCCCAGGATTCTGTAGCTAATGTTCTCCACTGTGCCTTTGTTTCACAGAGGCAGAAATGAGCTGACAAGGAGTGTACAACAAAACAAAAACACCTAAAATCACAGAATCATTTAAAATAGCTATAATGCCAGGAGGGGATGAGGTAGGACCTGCCCAGCCTCTCCTCTGAGGGCAGGACATCCTACACAGATCCATGTTAGCCTTCACTTGTGGAGATGACAGTGTGGGCAGCAGGTAATCATGTGTAATGTCTAAAGATATGTATATATAATGCATAAGTTCATATATAATGTAAAAATGCTGTATTTATTTCAGCTGTGTCAGACTAATCAGTGAGATTGCAAAAAAAACCTTTATCCAATCTCTGTTTAAAACTAGTGCTGAGCATCTTCTGGAAGGTACAGGGACTACTTTCTCCTTTTCAAACAGTTAATGCTAAATAAAACTGTCCACAACAACACAGATCTAAATATCAATCTTATGGTTAAAGATGAAAACTAGATCAGTTTGCTGATCTTCTGTTGTTCATAAGTAACATCAACTTGTCTGTATTTTTGTGCACTTAAACAGTCAGGACTGTCTGTCCAGGGAGGACATGAGGACTGAAGGTACTGAGGCAAACTTCTTCAAAGGAGAATAATGCAAATTTTTGAAAACTCCAAAGCAAATGAAGTTATTTGGTTCAGCAGTAAGGAAAGGTCACAGATTACTTTGTGATGTCCAAATGATAGTTTTATTCACTTGTGTTTCTTGTAGCTTCTGTGCCTGCAGTAGCAACCTTTGTAAATAAAATATCAAATCTCAAATCTAATATTATAGACCAAGCATAAGTCAGCAAATATGTTAAAAATATACTTACATCTACTGTACTGTAAATATACTAGAGAAAAGAAGACATTGCCTTGAATCCTATAGTTATGCCAGTGATTTCATGAGATTGCTTGCAATGAATTGTTACTCTAGTGTGTTCCTAGATTCAGTCTTCAGTACTGGAGTAGAAATGAACACTTAGTTTGGCTCTATGACAACTCAGTAATCAACATATATATATAATTTTAAAAATTGAACAGTATTTAGTTTAAAATTCCAACTTCTGTGTATATAGAAAATGTTCTTTCTCCATTCTCTACATGAGAGGACAAATCAAGCAATTACAGATAAGCAAGAATCTGACTTTTCTATATGCAAATCATAGAGGAAGTCACAGAATACACCAAAGACTCCTAAACACATGTCAAAAATCAGTGAGAATTTTCAGTGGAAAAATTTTGTTTATTTTAAATCTTCACCACCTGGTTGTGTTTAGCTTTCTTTTCCACCTATGGGAACACATCCCTGTGTAGTCACAGCTGTTAGTCAAGATGGAAATCAAAGGCCAGTCTCTAGACTAAGTGGTCCACTGGGCTACTAGGCTCAAAGCACTGGCATTTCTGAAATCAGTCAGTGATAAGAAAACAACATTTTATTCAAACGCTTCTGACATTCCAGGTGGGAAAAGCAACTATATATCTACAGCTAGGTCAAATAGGAGGGCACAAATTATTCCAAGGTCTCAAAAATATGCCTGTATATCTGGAAGAAAATGCCTGAAATACATCAGTGCCACACTCTGTGAACATTCAAATGAAGAGAGAAGGGTTTCTTGTTTGCTTGGGATTTTTAATTATTTGTTAAGTTGCAAAAGCGAAATCCTAACACAAAATAAATGAAGATGCTTTTTTTGTGTGCTTGTTTTTCAAGGTTCACAGGATGAACATATCTTCATCAGCATTTTTAAACAATAATTTGTCACAGTTACATAAATATTTAGGTAATATTTATTGTCATAAACTAATTTATATTCTTTTATACATGGAAGACAAAATTCACTGCACTGTTAGAAGGAACTCCAGTTGTGATTTTTAAGTGAAGCAAATTTCTGTGCATAGTCAAGTAGAGATTTCCTTGGAATACACCCCAAAAATAATAAATGAGTTATTCAGAAAAAATACACTATTCTGAACACCAAAGAATATCTAGCTGTCCACAGACTGCTTAGCAATTTTCCTAATATCATCTCTTTTCTGAAAGCTTTGTCTGTTCCTCGTATAGTATTAAGTTACACACCAGAAGATAAAGAAAACCTTTATGCATTTATACAGTATTTTCCTTCTTTTTATATCATGGAAACAAATAGCCAGATCGTGTCTGCTTTCTGTGGGAATGCTTTAGAGATGCAGAACTGCAGGGAATCCCCTTCTGCCATGAAGTTCCTCCCTGCAGAAAATAGGACTGGATTGCTGTGCTCCCAGAGGTCAAAGGCAGAGGACGAGGGATGCTGCTGGCAGTGAGGCAGGCTTGGAAAAGGGCATGCCCCTAAGCAGGGTGCAGCATCCCCTGGAACCAGCTGACAATTGCGGAGCTGTAACTGAGAAAGCTTCTCTACATGTATTGTACAGACAAAGTCAGCAACATTACCTAGCGTATAGCATGCAGTACCCTTTGAAGCTTTATTGAGTGTGCTGAGCTGGTGTGCCCCAGAAATCTGGTAGAAAAGTGAGGTCCAGCTTGCCACTGAGATGGTACAACCTCAAACACAGTGTTTCCAGCCCTCCTCTAGCTTTGCTAAAGCATCTGTCCTAAACTGCCATAAGCTGGGTCTGTGTGCTCACAGGTGTGCAGATGCAGACCTGTCTGGCAGTGATGAGCCTGTATGTATGCACACATATAGTAACAAGACACATCAAAGTAGTGAATTATCATTAAAGTGAACTTTTTTTCAGTTGAACATTCCTATGACAGCACGTAATAATTGACTAGGCTTGGTATTTTGCTTGTCTTTAGAAGAAATTATCCAAACAAAACTTGTGATCAAGTAGAGTTGACAGTACTGGTACTCCTCCAACTACTGTGTGGTTAAAAAGAAGTTCAGATCGTATTCCAAGAGAGAGAAAAAGCTCACCGATTTCACTGCTCCAGGATTTTGCCTCTAGTTTTGAAATACACAGTTGAACTGAACACTTTTTATCCTTTTGTTACAATCAATTTACTGTCATTTTTTCATTGTATTTTGAACACAAATATTAACGCTATTTTATGTGAAAGTATTTCTACTCATTTACTTACGTATTTTGAGTCCTCTTCCATGAATACCTCAATAATCTTGGAAGTAAAAGCTTCCTGTTTCCATGCTAGTTCACGGGATTTGCTTATCTCTTTCCTCATTTATGTTGCCCTAGATCTATCATTTTACTGTAGGGAAGAATAATGTTAATATAAAATTTGTCATGCAATATCTGTAGTAGAACCTCACTTTTAATCTTACATTAATTATATTTAGTGTAATTACAAACAGCAAAGATGATGAAAACTGTCTTGAAAGACTGATTTGCCTGAAGAAATATGTTTTCTGTGTCCAAGATGGGATTACATTAAAAATGTCATTTTGGATATGTGTTTTTATTTATGCTATTTATATTATCCATGTTATTTATGTTACATGTAATGAAATATATTTCTACATTTTATATTTATACTTATATTTCCTAGTGATCAGCTTCACTTTCACTATCATCTCAGTTAGTTGCAAGCTGATTAAAGCAATGAATCAAAGCAAACGTGGATATTGTATACAAAATGGCCTAAACTGTTCAATTTAATTATTTTATTCATTTAGTGCTTTAAATAAAATTTATTAAATAATAAAATTATAAAATGATTAAGTATGGTGCATGTAGTTGTCAAGCAATCTGGGGATTTTAAAATGTTTAATGCATGTTTGTATGTCTATTGCTTATGTTCTATTCATAACAAGAAGTGCACGTTTTGTTCTGATGTGTATTTTTCCCCGGAAGACTTCCCTATATTCCTGTACTTTTCCTATCATGTAGAATATTTTGAATGATGACACGAATAACTATTTAACATACTTTGTTGTAATTTCTTTCTTCCTTTTTTCTAAAGGACACATATCTTTCTTAAGCAGAAGGGATGGCATGAATTTTGAATTCTCTGTTCTTAAGAATACGTTTGTGTAATGCTTAAAATTTTACCCAGAATGTGTGAGGTGGAAGGCAACAACAATCTTTCAGCAAAATGTTGTGATTTATCCCTCACCAATCCATGATGATCTTAAGCAATTTAATCTAAATAGACTTTGCTATTTTCACACATGAGTGGGTAACAATTGCCTCTGAGGTGCAAATGTGATGAACCGTTGACCGTGTCATTCAAAAGGAAAAGAAGCCACAAAAGCCATAATATATGCAGGGAACATAAGGCTAAATTGTTATTTTCAGATAACAAGTTATTGAACTTTTTTTAATGTAAACTTTACCTACACTATGATCTTTTCAGTAAACTAGATAGCTAAATAGACATAAAGGTAATTATTGGAAACCAATTGCAGTGAACTGCAGAACAAAAGCCATTCCTTTTTATGATGATAATTGAGCAGAGCACTAGGCTTAGTAGGATAAAATGATTTCAAGCCTCTTTACATTGTGTTCACTAGGAGATTGAAAATGTGATGTCTTCATAAAGAGAAATGTACGGTTCTAAAAACACATCTTTTTTATCGTTATCTTAAATATAGGTATTTTTCTCTTTGTCTTTCACATAAACTGCAGTGCTAAGGGCCAAGTCCCACAACTACAGGTTACTTTCCATGGAATCCTAATAATTGCCCCAGCACAGCTTTGTTAACACTCAGTCCAGGGAACCAGATCAAGTTGATCTTCTTTCAGTGGCCCACAGAGCTGCATCTCTTCCCACTTTCTCCTCTATTTCCAACACAGAAGTCCATGTACAATCTTATGCAAACTGTGTGAGACAAAAAAAGTGGAAACTCTGAATAGTGTTGGGTAAAGGTGGTTCCTCTGTTCCTTAAAGGCATGGAACATTGCAGGTCACAGACATCAAGAATGAACATATCTTGATGTCCTGAGCATGATGGCATGAATCTCCATCTGTATTATTGTCTCCTAATTCCCTTTCTCTATCTTAGATAGGGGTATTTGCTCAGAGAAAAAAAAAACAACAACCAACTAACAAAAAAACCAAGCAAACAGCAAATCTTGTTGAGCTGGATTGTTTTATTTAATCATAGAATCATAGAACAATCAGAGTTGGAAGGGACCCACAAGGATCATGAAGTCCAACTCCCATTAGGCACAGGACAAAACCCCAAGATCACACGAGGTGACTAAGGGCATTGTCCAAGCCTCTCTTAAACTCCACAAGATTTGGAGCCATGACCACCTCCCTGGGGAGCCTATTCCAACGCTCCACCACCCCCTGGATGAAAAACTTTTTCCTAACATCCAGCCTGAATTTCTCCTGGGACAGCTTCATCCCATTCCCCTGTGTCCTGTCACTGTTCACTAAAGAGAAGAGCTTAGCCCCGACTCCTCCCTCTCTGGTGAGGAGGTTATAAACTGCACTGAGATTCCCCCTCAGTCTTCTCTTCTCCAGACTGAACAGGCCAAGTGAATTCAGCCTGACACACGACACAATGTGTGTGATTGCCCCAACATGAAACATTTTTATATTTATAATTATTTTGAAAGCTTATTTGGCAGCTGTGGATTTCCAGCTGTTCACTTGTACACAAGTGAAGGGAGATCAGGTTGGAAATACTTCTGAAGTCATAAAACTATGCACCTTTTGTTTCTGCTGTTTTGTTTTGGTTCTTATCTTTCTGTTTGGAATTGAGTTGCCTACAGGCAATGGTTTGGAAATCTGACTACAGAGATTTTCCTTCCTATAGACTGTCCTTAGGGGATTTCTGACCCAGATCCCATTTCATCCCTGCTTAAGAGCTACTTGCATGTGAGATGTGGAACACCAGTGTCACACAGGACAGTTCTGCACAGATGTTGGCTGTTGATAATGATACGCTACAAAGCTATCAGTAGGTCACAGTTAAAAGGAGAGGGTTTTTTTTTTACTCCACAGCAGACATGGCCTTCTGCTTATTCACACAGCTAGGAGCTCTTCTTCTTCCCTTTTTTTTTTTTTGATGATTTTGTCATTAAGAGATAACATCATTTCTTGAATTGCAGCAGTGTTTGCTTGTCAGAGTGCAAAAGGGGCAATTCCCTCTCCCCATCAAATGCAAGGCAAAACATGAAGCAGAAACATTGTGTTCCAGGTGAAAAAGGGAAGGACAGATGGCTGAGCAGCATCCTTCCTCTGTGGATGTGACTAGGTGCAAGGCACCTCAGAATTAATGCTACTCAGGGCTATTCAGACAGAAGAGATATCACTGAAAAATGTAAAATTGTTAAAAATAAACCTTGCAAAGAAATACATATAGTTCAGTGATTATTTTTGCTTGGAAATTTTTCTAAAGATTTGATTAAAGGTTTTGGTCAAAAAAGGGAAAGAGAGAAAGGAAACCTCCACTAACTAATTGCCTCATGGTTAGGGAACTCACTTGACATAAAAGACCTGAATTCAAGTCTATAATGTCCCATAAGATGCAGAGTTGTAAACCACATTGTTTAAAATTGAAATGCAGTGCCCTTACTATTAGTTATTCTGTCAATGAATTCAATTTTGAAAGGTCTCATTATAGTCCCACTTAAGAAGTGTCATCAAATTATAAATATTTTCCAAGAAATGATGAAAACATGTTTTCCTGCTTGCCTCCCTCCCCCCCTTATTCATCTATTTATTTTTCTATGTGTTTATATATTTATTTGTTTTTATTACAGGCTATGTTTATTTGGTTTCATCCCAATTCTGAGTCTCTGGGTTCTTCCAGTATATGTCATCTCATGCTGTAGTAGTACCTGATCTTCCACTATACAAACACAACTTTTCTAGTTGCAAAGAAAACCTTCAAGCTGTGAAGTGAATGTATTTACTTTTATCAACAATATCTCATTTGGTCTGAAGCGTGAAATGAATGTAATCTTTTTTTCATTTAACTGTTGAACATTCAACTGTTCAACACTGTTGAATATTAATACTAATGCTATCCAATTTTCAGTGCCAATGAACTATTTCTGTGATGATCAAAGCCTTCAAGAGAAAAGATGAGAGGTCCTAGTGTATGTTCTATGCCTTCTGTGAATGCTCTTTGCCTCCTCTGTCTTGAAGAGGTAAAGAGTGGAAGTGAAAATAGTTTTGACCACAACAATCCTCCATTTCTGTCTTAATAATGAGTGAAGCTGTTGTCCTATGATATCCATCCAATTTTCTGCACAAAATATACAACTGAAATTAAATGCTAGAGTAATAACATGAGCTGGTTTGGGGTGGAGGTGTGGGAGAATGATGGACAAAACTACAACAGCTCTACAAAACCCTTGTAATATTTCTAAAAATAACCTGCAATTTTTCATACAGACTGGGATCCATTCCCTTTCACAGAGAAACTCATGTTTCTATTCTGATGCTGATGTACTTTCCTTCCCCTCATTCTATAAAAATCACCTTTTTCTGTAGTATGAAATTACCTTTGCCTGCACTGTGGCATAAATGCAGTGATTTACATGAGAGCTCACAAGAAATCTGTAGCAGGGAAATTCACTGAGCTTCCATTCTGATTAAAGGTGTGACCACTGACTTATTCCATCATCTTCTGAAGCAGATGCTTGCACAAATATTTTTTAACAGTTAGGCAGATAAATAAATAAACCAGTAAAATAATCAGCACTTAAAAATGTATTGGGTAGGTAAACAGTTTGTACTCACTGAATTTGGGGTAACTCCATTTGTTTTGGTGAGAACTTCAGCTGTTTAAAATCAGAGTTGCTCTACAGAACTGAATAAAGCAATTCTGATTAATATTCCTAGGTAAGGATCTCATCTTTCTCCCTCTCTCAACTATTAGCCTTGTTAGCAATGAATCCTTCCTTCAGCTCTGTGTTTTAATGAAACTCTTGATTGAAACTGTTATTATGGACATATTCCTTCAATTCAATGTGACCATGCTAATTTACCTCAAGTTAGAACCTGGCCTAATGTTTCCTGTGAGAGGGTATCAGGCTTCAGTTGTTTGTCTCCAGAGCTATGGCAGCTGGGCTTTCTAGCTTAGTTTTAAAGGTTAAAAATCTCCAAGTTGTATGCTGAAGTGAAAATAAGACACAAAAAAAAAATAAAAAATGGAAGGACAGGTTATTTGAGAAAGACCTAGGAGCTTACACTTTTGATAAACCATGGGAAGTTTAACAGGTAAGTAACTGGGTAAATGTGCTCTATTTTATAATCATCTCAAACTAAATGAGCTAATTTTTTCCTGTTTAATATGGAGGATACACTTGTTAAGTGACCTTGCTGTAGATAAACCTCTCTCATGCTTCAGTGGGTAACATTTATTTTTGTATTATTTTTATCATTGTGAGTGAAACAGTGATTTAGTTAACTCCAATGAAGGTTTGGTGGATAACTACTGTGCGGCTGGAATGCTCCCTATATTTCTGTGTCAAGCTGCAACTGAGCTGAAGAACCTTACACATCACACCTTCTATTCTATATTTCCCTTGGACAAAAGCAGAGAGTGTTAGTATGAAATAATTCCAATAATTTTCCAGAAATACAATATCTACTGATGTCAGATCTTGCAAATCCTCTATGAATATTTGCCTCCAGTACCAGAAATGGTACTGCACACAGAAATCTCAGACTGAAGCTTAAAGTAGGTCATTTCCCTGGAAATATTTTTTGTGGATTTTCAGTGAACATTTCCCTAGGTACAGCACTTCTTTTACTCCTTTCTAAGGCTATATGAAAACTACTGACAGGCTGGTTTTTTTTTCATAAAGCAATCTGTAAGCAAGCTATTTGTAACAATGGCAGATTTAAAGAAACATCTCAATGATTGCCCATTTGCTTTCACCTACAGTATGATTTTAAAAGTTTATTTTCCCATTAAAAATACCCCAAAACAAAACAACAAAAACAAACCCTAATTCAGTTCTGCTTCTCTAAAACTAATCTTATAAAGATTTGTGCTTGGACACCACACATAGAGGAATAAGCTTACAAATGGTCCTTGAGGAGACCTTGAGAGCATGTTGTTTTGATGGACTCATCCAGTCTTTCTGGAAACACCATAAGGGTAACAATATTACACATTACAGTCAAAAATATTTCATCTTTTCAAAATCTTGAAAGGTGTTGAATAAATGAAGGTGGAGTGGGTTTTTACTTGGAGCACAAGTAAGTTTGCTAAGTTGTACACACTCCTACCTATCTACAGTAGAAAGCAGACTATGTTAGGCTCCAGATCAGACATGAATGTGGAAAAAAACCTGAAAAAAACCCCAAACAACTCCACAATGGTAAAGTGATGCAGTTTTGGAGCAGACTTATTGTGTCTTGATGGTATCCAGATCAAGTTTCCAATGTAGGGAGTTAAACTGTCAGACTTTCAGGCTTGCTGTGGCTGTCAGGCAGTGCATGAACTCTAGCAATACCTGACTAAAGATTAGACTTTACACACTCAGCCACTCATTTTCAGTTTTATCAATATCTCCAAAGTATTGTTTACTTTATAGGTTTACTGTGCAAAATATTGTGTGATAGGACTGTTAAATGATATTTGCATCCTCTCTTTTAAGCCTTCAGCTTTTGGTGCTGATGTTAGGAAGCCAATCTCCCTATATACCTGTGAGATCAAGTGGAAGAAACAAGCTTATCCAGAGCTCAGGAGTTGGCTCTGTCTTTAACTGTCCTCTAGAGGACTTAAGGTACTTTTAGAGAAAGTCATCTAGATGCCTAAACAGCCCAGGTTATTTCATAGTTCATCTCAACCTTTTCCCATAGAGAGACAATTTATGATCAGGGGGCTGGAACACCTCTCCTATGAGGACAGGCTGAAGGAGCTGGGATTGTTCAGCCTGGAGAAGAGAAGNTCAGTCGATGTTGAGTTTGACCAAACTATCAAAAGTCTGTTCTCCTTTCAATACCAAGACACTGTATAAAGATGATAAGTAGTTACGTTTACCAGGATCTAGCATAACTTGTCTTACTCTGATGGAAACTTGGTGGGTATTATCACCATAGGAAGCAAGGATAGTTATGCAAGACTATTAAATATGTGCACCAATTAAAACCAAATAAACCACATCCCCATCCTATCTCCCTTCAACTACTCCTTTCAAATCAATATTCTCAATTATTTTTTTCAATAAAATTCTTGGAGCTGACCACATTATGCCACTCAAATTATGTTAATGAAAGCAGAGAGGCCAGGAGAAATCAAATGAATGGTTTTATTATGGCACCTGTGATCAAATGATGAGTAAAGAGGGAGCTTCTCAAACTTCATTTAGCCACAACCCTTCTTCCTCCCCTGATTAGAACAGTTTGTGTGCTTGGGAAGCAGCAGTGTAACACTGCCACCCACTGCCCTGCTTCACACAGGTAAAGTCATGAGGGTAGATAAATGTTCAGGAGCAATCAAGTCTTTCCAGGTAGAGTTGTGACATCTTTATTAAGCTTTGAAAGCTCCTCAGGGTAGGTTGGGCAGGATTTACTTACTTTGTTTTGAATCAGATGGAGTGTGATATTCACCTGCTGCAGTGAATTTATTTGTTGGGTTTTGCTTACCCACTTCCAGATGTCACCATCTTCCTCTACAGCCAAATGCTGCAGAGAAACTCATCCTCTGAGCTATCTCCAAAGAACAAGCAATATCTCTGTGATGAGCGTGCACCTTATCTAGCATATTTAGACAAGAAAAGCTGCTGCTATAAAGTCATAATGCATGACATGAAGAGCAACATCTCAGTGAAACTGAAATACTTACTGCTCCAAATTTTTCATTCTACCTTCCTGAATCCCTGCATTTGCATATTTTACATTTATTTGAAGGAAACTTTTGCATTTCTCTTATCAAAATGACATTGCTTTCACTTTGCTGATGCAGGAATCATTAAAATTCTACTCATACAGACTCATGGATGCTATTTGGTTTTAGTCATTCATTAGTTAGAAAAAAGAGTAGAACCACTTTAAGCTCCAAATAATATGATTAATTTTCTTTTTTCTTTTTTTTTTTAATTGGCATGTTTGTGTGTGGTTTTAAATCATGCATACACTTCTGTTTAAAATTGTATTCTGATTTGAAACTTACAGTCTCAAAAGCCAATTGGAAATCTTAGAGATTATATCTCCCCCCCCCTCAGTTTCCAGAAAACCTTCAATCACTCCTGGCATTCAAAGTACATGAGGCATAGGACATGAGGTGCTGCAGTGTCAAGATATAAGAAATTACTGCAAGGTCTTCTCATTTGAGCTTACACCACCATGCCCACTTCTAGACCTCTTGATATTTATGAATAATAAAGAGGAAAATTACTAGCTTTTTCTCAAATACTCAGCAAATTACTAAGCACTGCTTTCACTCATGTAAAATGAATGCACAGGCTTAGTGCCTAGCATTACTTTGCTATAAGAAATGGCATTGTATCTCACAAGCCTTGAATATAGGACTTCAGGAAAAAAATAAAAATCAATAAAAGAAATTAAATATAGCCAGCCTCCCTCAAACAATAAAAATCAATGCTGTGTTATCAGGTACCTAAGAAACAGGTTTATTTCCAACATTAATCTGGATAGTAGTTTCATGGTAATTGATTTTTTTTTTTATACTTAAGCTGTCAAAAACTATAACAAGCAATGATTACTTGTTATTTTCCAAATTCATAAAAGAATTGATTCTATGGGGATTGTGGAGGATTTTTCCCCCTCTTTCTCTAGTATCGAATTAGTTTTGTCACTGAAACAATTGCTAGTCTTTCTTGTAGTGATGACAAAATTGAAAAATAAATATTCACTAGGCCTTTAATGGAACAGCTTTACAGCTGTAGTGAATTTCTGTTTGTCAGTAAAAAATAAAGCAACAATATCTTCATTATTTTGATTGGTAAACATTGCTGCAACTATTATGTATGGCTGAACTAAATGTTGAATTAAACATTAAATATGATGTTTCCATGAAATGAAAAAGGACTTATTCCCTGAAAAATTAAGCCAAAACCAGACTATAAATTTTTCAAACATTGTTTATCTTGCAGAGCAATACAGGAAAAAATACTTTTATTAGAGATTTCTCTGGGAATTTTGAAATGCTCTGAAACCTTAACGTAAAGTGAAGAATGAATTTAGGGGTGTTTTTTTCTTTATTTAATATATTTAAGAATGAAGGACAAATCTGTAAATAACCTAGAAATCTAGAAATAGAAAAGCTAAATATAAACTAGGATGCAAATCAAAGAATGGTTGTTGGAAAATGAAGACATGCTATCCTGTTTCAGGGATTAACTTCAGTTTTCAGTAGGTCATTGGAGGAAGAAAAAAAAGGAATATATCTATTACTCCTTGACAAATTTTCCTGGTTATTTTACAGAAATCTTATCCCATTTTATGACGTGCTTAGAGTAAGAATATTATTTGGAGAGTAATGAAAAAATGAAACAATCTTTACACTCTCTTGATTTATTCTGACAATCTACATGTAAAATTCCTTCCAGCTCCCCAAGACAAATCAGAGCGGTAGCAGTCATACTTATTCCAGGCCATTTGTAACTACGCAAGAGGTTTATTAACACAAACTTCCTCTCCATAAATAGCAGTGGCAGCTGGAGCAGCAGCCAAAGGGGAGCTGGCAGAATTAAGAGGGAGGTACAAACCCCTTCAGTAGCATCAGCATTGGCAACAGTGTGCACGGGATCCCATCACATATATCATCAGGGTGGCATGGCTGCTGACAAGCTAGGAGATGACATGTCATTAATATTGATATGCAGTTCAGCCCCAGCAGAAAAAGGGGCAGACACAAAATTCCTCTGTAAGCATTGTATTTTTGCTTGTTAGAATCTGTAGAATGAAGTACTCCAGGCTGTTTTGTGTTATTGTAGATGGATAGCAGTTAGATGTAGAAGATAGATAGGAGGTTTTTGACTCCATCTCTCCACCCAAACACAAAAAACACCCCTCAGCATGTTTGTATCATTATTGCCCAAAGTGTCCAAAGCTTTGTAATTTTCAGGACTTGCCATGGAAAAATTCCAATAGCAAACATGATTAAGATTTCATTCATTCCCACTTTCTCTTCAGACATGCAGCTTAAATCTCTTTTCTTGAAATTTCAACAGTAATTATTCGTCCTTTCCCTTTTGTACTGATTACAGACTTATGCTAATAGCAGCTTTTTCTCTCTTTCAGCTAGCACACATCTCATCTGGATGTGTGAGTCAATTAGTGTTTTTTAATAAATTTTTGATCCCATCTACTTAAAACATTCCTAAATTATCACCTTCCTCCTCATTATTGCTGAGGTGCAGTATTCCTTTTCCTACCATTGTATTTTAATCTTTTCTATTCCCTGATCATTTTTGACACTTTTTTTTTCGAGCTGTCACAATAATTCATCACTACCCTACTGGCAAAAAGATGCCAAGACTCAATCAATACTGCAAGCCAGAAATATAGGGACGTTTATAAATCTTTTGTAAATAATGCTGCCAAAGGAACAATGCATATTATCATTAACGTATTAAACTATAACGCTATGCCAGTATTTAAACATTCCCACATTGTTAAAAGAGCCTGGAGCCTTCATCAACCATGAACTTTTTTCTCTTTTTTGTATCATATTTTTCCCCCTCTCTGATGTGCAGACAATTGTATTTTGATAGCAGAAGTTAAAAGCCACAGGATTTCTCTTTGAACAGATTACATTTTTCAGTTGAGATGAGAATGTTTTCCTTTTGACATTGTCCTGTTTCTGTGTATTCCTCATGTTAGACATTGTTGTCATTATTGCACTAGAGCCAGGTATCTGCCCTGTAGAAAGAGTAGTAAGACATTTTTTTCATGATGACTTACTATGTGATACAATAAAATGTACCAGCGGTGCAGGAGGTTATTAATTTCAATGGATTTCAAACAAAAAGGAAGAAAGAAATCACAAAATGGAGAATCACTCCTTAGATGAAAGGCATAGAATGTCACTTGCAGATGTGGAGGCTTTGCCAGAAACTACAGAAAATCTCAAAGGTCTTGCAGAAGGTTCTCTATTTATTAGTCAACATCGATCAGCATCCTAAAGCTCAGCCTCTCAAAAGACAGACCTATGGCTCATAGAAGGAAAAATAAAAGTTAAAAAAAGTTTTAAAAAAGTGGGGGAAAAAAGCACCATTTCAGGGTATTTGTCTGTATTTCTATCTTCGTATAGTCACTGTTGTATCTTCCGATGTTTGAACCCCAACTGCTAGCAGAGCTCCATTGTGATAGGCACTTTATACATGCATACAACAATAAGAGGCAGTCCTAGTTTTGAATCAAAACTCAGAATAAAGCTGTGTTGCAATGTCACCTGCTGAAAGTACTGCACCAACAGTCGGTAGCATGAGCTGTAATTTTCACTCATTTCTTCCAAGCGATTATTAGGACACGAAAACAAACTGTTTAGTGTTTAAGAGTAGTGAAACCTCCATAAAAATCCAATATCTTTTCATTTGGTTTGACTTCCCACTGCTTAAAAGCATAGATGTTCTTAGTATAAACAGGTAATAGTTTCCCAATACAGGGAAATCACTTCTCACATTTACTGACTATTTTCTTTAACTACCTGCAAGTCTGAAAGCTTAAGTGACAAGGTTAAGTGTCTAGTTTTGCACTCTTTTTGTTGATGGTGTGCTCTGAGGTTTTCCTTAATGATAGGATTAAATATGGTTTCCAGCTACAAACAGTTGCTTGTCGTTCCCTGGAGGTTAGCCTCTATAATTTGTGCTTATCACAAACAAAGAGGAAATAACTTTCTCCATCTTTACGAGTCTCTTAAAATGCACACGCTTTGGGGAAATCATATTTTCGTGAAGGAAATGAGGCATGACCAATCACACAAAACGTGAGAAAATCCCTTGATAGGTGACCTTTGCCACGTGTAAAAGAAGCTGTTCAGTGGCTGAGGTTTCATGGATTTCATGCATGAAAATCAGATTTTCTGGCCACCAGTGCTGTTCAGTAAATAAATAATCCATCATTGTGTCAAACAGTGGAAACACGAAGGTACTGGTATTGCCAACTGAATGGAGGCTTTTAGTTAGCAACTTAAGCAAACCCTCTGTTTTGTCTTCAGGAGCAGTGCATGTCTTTTTTGCAGTGTTTAGTTTTCATTACTTGAACTTAGGTTATTTATGTTTAGGGCAAGTGTGAATTAAGTCTGTGGTAGGGCCTCTATCACCAATTTGACTCTATATACCCAGATGTACATGTGTAAAAAAGAGTAACTAATACTATCATACAGTAGGTTCTGGGAATACTTTTTGGAGCCTTTTGAACTGGAAGAAATCCTTCTGCACTAGACTGGTTCAGCAGAATGCTAGATACTTTTCTGAGGTATATTAGAGGCACAGAGAAGCACATAACTCAACATAAACACATTTAGCTGTGTTTTACCTCAGTCTATGATGTATATTTGGATGAACTGGTAGAATATGGTTTTCTCATCTATATTTTGTAATCTCTGATGAGATCTGTTATTTATTAATGAGACATTTTATATGTAGAAGATACCTTTGCGTGTTGTCTTCAGCCAAAACCTGTGCTGTTTTCTTTTTTCCTTTTTTTTTTCTTTTTTTGAAAAAGGAGAGAGAAACTGGTTATTTAGTAAACTGGTTATTTAGTACTAAATGACTGCACAAAAGGATTTTAAAATCCATTACATAGTTGTGTGTTTCTTTTCCTTAGGTGGGACATTAGCTTTAATTTTGTGTATTGGAAAATATTTAATCAATCTCATATCCAGAATTCTAATTCTTTAGTGTATTTTGCACAGTTTTAATTGCCTCTATTATAAAATCAAGAAATAATAATTCTAATTAGGCAAAATTCTTAGCTCCCTGGAACTCATGACTGTAATGAACAGCTCACTTTTCCCCATCCACCTTCTGGTTTCTCTGAACAAGATTTCATGACTGCTTCAATCCACCACGTAACTGGCACTGACTGTCTGATTTACAACCCCTCACCTTTCCCAATGCTGATATTAAATAAATAAACAATAAAATATGCTTTTTCCATTCTTTTCATGTCATGACAAACATCTTTCCTTTACTACTTGTGTCCATTTGTTCTTGGGAACAAGACATTTTTATCCAGTTTACAGCTTCTTTTTATTTCTCAAATACAACTGCAGATAGGTCACTGTAGTCACTTCTTCATTTTAATATGCTGCAACATGGACTCAGTATGCTTTATCAACAATATCAGGTGTGATCTACAGTTCCATTAAAATGCATTAATAATATAAAACCAGGTAAATAGATAAGTCGAAATATCACTACTTTGTATTTTTGTTGTTGTATTTTTGTTAGAGCAAATCCACTTTTTTTTCCAATTTCCTGCATCGTATTTCAAATCCACACTAAGTTAGCACTTGAATATTAAAAGATTTATTAAGTTTCTCCTTAGTACTGTTTAGAAATTCACTCTTGGCTCCCATCTATGGATAAAGTTACAAAGTTATTCTGGCAGTAGGAATGTTGGCTAATTTGCATTCATAATCATATATATCAAATATTCCAAAAGTTTTAGCCATTCAATATTTAGTACTGCTGTTTTTCTTTTTTATTATTTATAACAAGAGGTTGCATCAAGACAAATACTGGAATCAATTTCTGCATTTGTGAATGTTCACACACACAAACTCACAATGTTTTATTATGAGTTATCCATGCCAGTGTCAAGATCAAGACAAAAGTGTTTCTGATACAGTTGGCATAGGACAACTGTGTGTTCATGCATATATAATATATAAAATTAAGTTCTGTTTTATTTTAACTTGATCAGATTAAGAATATATGTATAATTGCCTCCTAGATATGCATGTCTGTTGATTGGAAAGAGAACCCAAGTTGACCAGTTCAGAATCAGATGGTTAATTTTGGATATATTGATTAGTCTGAGATGAATCTTATTAGAATTTTAAAGGTCTGACCACAGCCTATCCAAACTAAATTGTGTATTGCATCTGTGCAGTAATTTTCTCTTTCTTCATTATAGTATACTGAATGATAGAAAATAATTTGGGATTTACTCTTCATGCATGGGTGGTTCATTTAGCTATGCATTCAGAAACACTAGACAAGGTTTTATCATCAAAAGTGATTCCTTTATTACCAGCAGGTATCTTAAGATGTGAAAAGAATGAAATAAATTGAACTAAGTCATTGGATGCAGGCTTGATTTTGTCTCTGGTTCCAGAGTGCTACTGGAGCAACATTCACAATCAAAAGATGCTGTATTTGCCAAAAATTAATGGAAAAGATACTCTTCTAAGATCAGAAAACATATGTGTATGTGCAACTGAGTTGATAGTGTGATTTGAACCTTAGTTTTACCTTTGTGATATAAGACTTCTACATTCAGAGTATACTCATCCTACAGTGTCTTTATAGCCCAGGAAATAGATACCCCCAAATGAATTAAATTATTTATTTCTGAAGTGGACTGACCCTTTCTTTATCCAAGTAGCAGCCAAGAAAAAAAAAATGGAACAATTAAACTCTTAATTTAGTTGGTTTAAAAAAGATGCTGAGGCTAAGTGAAATGAATTCAGGCTCCAGTCCACAGCTGGCCTTTAGCCAAAGCTGAGGGTGAAGAGACAACAACTATTTGCACTCCCTCTAGAACCCCTTCTTTACCTAGCAATGTCAGCAAAGTTCCTGTTACCATTTCACCAACAACACCATGGTATCTACCTTGTCCCAACACTTAAGTGCTCTTCTCCTCAGACACACTGTGCCTGTGTGTTGCTCTGTAAATACTCAGGAGCTCATTGTGAGCTGGTGATGCCTATGACTCTGCCACTCTTCACTCCTTCCAAAGGACTGGAAGCTTTTGGAGAGGGACCATCAGTCTTGCTCATCCTTTATCTCCAGCCAAGTCTCACTCAGCAGCCATGAGGAAGATTGTGATAGATGGGCCAGCAAAGATAGGTGTTGAGAGGCTGCTGCTGACAGAAGCACAGCTAGCTCTGAGACTGCTAGGTCTTCCTTCCCCTTGCCTTCATCTCCAGATCAGGGTGGTGAAGTAGTATTCCTCCACTCCTAGCAGAAACATTCAATCTATTCTCCCTATTTCCTTCCTTTGCTGGTCTACTAAAGGCAGCCAACTGTTGTTGTCAATTGCTTGTGTTTATTTTGTTTAGGGAAAAAAGAAGTTCTTAATCTCATGTGAAGGAATTAATATACATTTTATTCTGTCACTCATTTTTCTTTGGAAATGAAACAAACCAGCAGCTTTTCCTTTGGCTCCATTTCAACAGTATTTTTATTTTGCTTGTTGAAAATAAGAATCCTTTTTTCCGTCAAATGACTGTGCTGAAAATTCTTTATGAAGAAAAAAAACTCTGAAAGATTACTAAGAACAAAAGAAATTGAACTTTTCTTACACTGCATGTATTTAAAAATTAATTTGGATTTTCTTGTCCAACTATCTCTTTTCTCCTAGCGCCAAAAACATTACTTCTTCTCATAGCAGTATAAGTATAAAACTTAGAAAAGTCAGTTGCTGAATGGATAAAATGTTGAAACAAAACATAGTTTCTCCTCTTATGTGTTGTGAGTATATATCCTTCACAGGAAACAGTTTGTAAGTTTGGGTTTTTTTTTCATTTTTGATAGTTTTAATTTCAAACCCAACAATTGTAGTACCAGTTTTGAGATTCACAGCTAAGCTTTTGAAAATTCCTATTTTAAGTTTAAAAGCATATAGGTCCTCATAGAAATGGTAGGATATAGTTTACTCAAATTATATATCTATTTTGGTGCTTTGTGGTCAAATGATAGATGCAGATAAACTAGTGGTATTCTATTTCTGTGTCCATCAGCATGATAGGAAAACATAAAAGCAGGACTTTTGTTACAAAATATTGCAAGATATCTTGCCTTTATCAGTTATAACCAGAAACCTATGTAGAGAGTAGAAGCAGAGCAGTGATGAGATTTTAATGTCATTTTCAATAAAGATTATTAATTTCAAGATTCAAATTCAGATTATACTTTATGCAGAAATCAGGTCTGGTTATTTTTGTAATAGATAAAACAGCAAGAGAAAATAATATTTTTTTAATGTCTTTTCTGTGGACCCACTTTTGGAACAATGAAGGTTTTCTTGAAGCACATTGTAACATTAATCCAAGATGTTACGGAAAGAAAGAAGTGGGGAAAGGGCTAATATAGCTATTCCTGTATTTCTTTGAAGCCCAGCAGTATAGCTGAAACATTGCCAAGATATGGCATTTTTTGAGCGTTTCTACTACAACTGAAGTATAATCTAAGTAAATAAACCTTTCCCTCACAGGAATGTTAGGAGATGAACAATTAGTCATATAACTGTAGTTAGATCCTTTGGAGCAATTCAGAGAGCAAACACTGCTGTACTACTCTAATAAAGCCCTCATTTAAAGGAGAACTTTAGGAATTTCCTGTAGTTTCACTGCATGGGAATGGTGAGATAGACTTTGATGAAGTTTGTTTGGGCAGGAAATCCCCTTTGTAAATGGCTAGGTAAAAGAGTCTTAGAGTTTTAAAGGTTCTAAATTCATAACTCAGTTCAATCATATAACCTCAATGAGTCTGGAAGTATCCTGACAGCAGGTCTGCCTTTCCTCATTCCTTCTTTTTAGGTCTAGGGAGATAATGTTCATCTTACATTTCCTCTCATGTACACTGTCTGATATCAGCATTCTGGCATGATTTTAACTTAATTTGAAGTCTTGGTAAACAGCTGAATCCATGGGGTTCAGGAAAAAAAGGAATACCTTCTAGGAAAAGTGGACATATTCCCTTGAAGTGTCCTTGTCTGTCTGCAGCAGTGGAGCATTGATCTCTCTCTCAATAGGTAGCTATGGAAGTAGCAAATCTGGAGCAGCTCTGTGTTTTTCTTCTGTCCTTCTGACTGAAGCAGGCAGATTATTCCAAATGAGATCTGAATTTGCTTACCACACTATTGTTGATTTTATACATGGCCTACACAATTCAGGTTTTCAGAAATTGGCTGTGCCTGTTTCTTCTATTTCAGACAGTGCACAGTGTATAGATTAAGATACTAGAATTTGTAGAGGGAATCAGGACCATTGCTTTTGACTCTGCAGCTGGTAGAACTTGTTTGGTGTGTTCATTCGTAACATATTACATATATCATGTAATTTAATTTTTGAAAGGGTAATATAGGTCTTACTGCTGACCCGTAAAAAGGTATGATAATTGATTTTCAAGCCAACACCTGTTTCAGTACAGAAAAGCACTGAATGCACACAGACCAAACCATACACTTTAATTTTTGAACTGAGGTAACTTTGAAGGAAAATTACTGTGGGGGAAAAGAGTTTTCTGTGGTAGTATTTGCAAGTTGTTTATAAAGTATTCAGGAAGATGTAATGTTACATCAGATGTGATGGCAGGCGATGACATTCTATTTGTGTTGTTTTGTATGTTGCTATTATATTTTGGATATTACACATAAGTACATAAAGTTATGCACATAATAGAGGTAGAACTGGTATTTGTGTAAGTTGAGTTTTCAGCTGTTCTCATTGCAAAAGCTGTTTAAAATTGAAGTGACACAAATACCAACACATTCTTTCATGGCAGCCATCAAGTCACAAGATAGTGTTCTTAAAAAGCAGTGACTCGTGCCCAGCAATTTCTCATAGCAGATAAGAAAAGTCACTTAATGTAGGTGGGATTCCAAGTGAAGAGGTTGGGATTTTGTCTGCTTTTTGTTTTCCAAAGATCTTGTGTGATTTCATAATGCACCAAACTAAGAAAACAATTCCACAATCAAAAAAAAGTTACAATACCCATAGCTCCAGTACTCCTAAGAGTCAGGGACAGAGGATGATAGGCAGGAAGAAACCACTTTGAAATGAATCCAATGTCATGTCATTGAAAACTCTAACCACAAAGATTAACTTTTTTTTTTATTTTTTACTTTTTCAGTCTGAAATGATTTACAAAGCTTCAAATGCCCACAAATCTACTAAGCCAGGCCATTTAAAGAATCTAAATAAGCTTGCACGGTTTTAAGCTTTCTGACTTTGAATATTAGCTTTGAAGTCGTGCCAAAATCTGACTGCAGCAGAGCTGCTTTAGAACTGAATTCCTGACACTGGAATTAGTGTTGGGTGTGTGACATGCCTAATGATAATCTTGACCACGCTCGCTGTAGACAGCCATCACACATGGTGCCTCTGAGTCAATAATTCTCCTAAGATAAGATGTGGAGCATCTTAGTTTTTTTTATTATTACAGACTGGTGTTTTGGACACTGTCCATTCTGCAAAGACAGCTTGCCTAATGACACATGGCATTTTTCCACAGGACAGAAAGATTGCTTGCACGTTCCTTTAGTTAGGTCCTGGTGAAAATGTATAGCAGGAGCTTAAGAAAAAACATTAAAAGTTTAGATGGCCCACATATAAGCTACGACTACAATTAATTGTACTCTTAAGCTTCTTACATTTCTAAAGTCATTATACCATCAGTGTTTTGTGTACAGGAAAGCTTAATATTTATATCAACACAAACATGGTCACTGTTTAAAAGACATAAATTAGCATGCTACTTCATTTATGTAACAGCACACACATACCATGTCATACAAACTTCTTTTTGTTCTCTGTGTTGCAGTGGAGAGTATATTCTTCTGTTAGTGAAGACTTTTGAAGTAATGTAGTATGTCAGAGGTAAAAAGAAAATCACACACAAGTAGGTGGTGTACTTTTTTCCTAAAACACATGTACATATGTCACTGTCTTCCTAACAAAATACTCAGAAAGGTAAACAACAGCATTTTCATTGAATTTAGTGGAGCAGAATCAAACTCTTGCTTCCCAGAAAAGAAATACATCTTTCAGTCAAACATTAGTCACTCTGAAAGAACAGATAATTCATTTGAAATATTGAACTCTTAAAATGCATTCTTCTTCCTGGCTAGATGATTTCATTTAACTTTTATGACATGATTAGTCATCCTATCATGATGCAGCACAATGTAACTGAGCACACAAGGCATTTCAGATAAGGATTGCCTTGCAGATACAGATGTTGGCAATAGTTTCAAAGCACATTTTGTCTTGAATGTGGGAGGAGATTAGAGAAGCAAGGCAAATATTAAAAAGCGATGGGTGTATTCTATACATTCTGGACTCTATATGTGAATTTTCCTACATCTCAAGTGTTATTTCAGTCCTATCTTTAGAAAGAATAGAAAGGAAAAAAAAATCCTGCAATATAAACTTTAAACCTGTCACCAAACCTCTTGTTTTGAAGACCCTTGACAAGTATAATTCCAAGTTTCTATATTTCTATGAAGATTACATGTTGGACTTTAGTTACCACTGGTTTATTACACCTTGTGAAGTTATTTCTACTTTTACAAAGAATGAAAAATACAACATTTAATATAAATGAATTTCGTAAAAAAACAAATCATTATCTAGAACACTATATTTTAACCACAAAGAGGCATACAAAAAATATCAAAAGAAAATATCAATGTCTATTTAAGTTGAAAAAGCTAAACATAGATAAATAAGAAACTTTTTCATTCCCAGAAGTCAGGTTAAATTCTGTTCCTTCATATTAACATAACAGTCATTGGTTAAATTTTATTCTGATATTCTGAAGTAAACCCAGAAGAGCTGTGTTGCTGCATCATGGAATACTTGATGTATGAAAAATTTGGTGAGAATTCTTAAGATTCTGCTTGAAAAATAGTCACCATTTTGTATCATCTATTGAAAGTTTGTGAAATGCTTCTTGGTTTTATACCTATCAGCTCTAAGATTTCTTTCTATTTTGTTTGAATGGTCTAAAATTTACTTATTTAGAGCAAGTAATTTAGAGCAAGTGCTCACAGATTTTGGCTAATGCAGAATTTAAGAGCAAAGAGGATCTCTCTTTTTTTTGTTAATTCTGTGGCAGAGCAGCAGCATTAGCCTCCAAACAAACACTTATGGGATGAAAATCCTCTCTCTGCTGAAGTGGTGACTCCCACTGACTTCACTCCTATCAAGAGATTACAACTGATTTTATACCAGTGTGACAGGAAACTCAGGCTTCAAGATTTTGTCTGAAATTTAACAAACCCAAAGTGAACAGCTTCACTCAGGCCTAGCTACAGACAGATTTGTTCATTCCTCTGATTCTTACATGGAAATGTCAGGCACAGTCTGAAAATCCCTTGTGGTCTCCTGTGGCCCCTGGTGCCATAACTGTGCCCACAGCAGAGGGAGCATTAAACTCATTGCCCACGGGAAAGTGTGGGCAGTGATACCCATGTTCCTAGAATCCTTGGATGGGTAGGATGAGCTCATTAGCCTTCTGGCAGTCATCCTAGGAGAAGGACAACTCTGATTCCAAACCCGGGCACATGGAGCTCGTTTAGCCCTGTAAGGCCTTCCAGCTAAGAGGTTAAACCTCCATCCTAAGGACTTGGCTGCCAGCGTCCAAGCTTGCTAGGCCCTGGCAGATGAAGCTTAGGACTAAAGGGTGGGTCCAGCTCTGTGCATGCTGTGTCTCACCTAAAAAAAATCCCTAGTGAAGGATCGAGGGTGCTATCTGCTATCCTCTTTTTATCAGTGTGCTTGTAAAGGGCACTGATGAGAAGCGTGGGTGGAGCCCTCCCTGGATCTTCGTTTGCGAAGCCTAGCCACAACGATGACATGGAAATGCCAAACATCAGTTGCTTCCCAGGCTGCCATGTGGAGAGCCTGGCACACCCCAGTTCAGAAACTGGCCCTCAGAGTAGAGCAAGTGTGTTGAGAATGCAGCCAGCTTCTTCCTCTGTGAGAGTAACATAATGAATTCATCTCATTTTTCCTACATGCAAACTAAACAAAAGGAGATTTGAATTTGAAGTTACTATAAGATCAAGAAATCTGCATCCAGTAGCTCTCTGTAGAGCTCACTCTCTACTTCTGGCTGAGGATTTACCACCTTGAAATAGGTGGAGAGACAACTTTTTCATTGACTGCAGAAAAATAGAAATGTTCTATTTGTCCTCAAATTTTCTTGATGTGAACACATGTATTTTTCAGTAAAATGTGGAACTTTTGAAATGTTTGTTAAAGACAATTGTATATGTTAAATCCCAATGTGTATACATGCATATATCTGCAAGAAAAGTTTGCTAGGAAAGCAAACATCTAAAGAGAATCTGTTTCTAAGACTTATGTGGTTTATTTTGTAGAATCCTGGGTCAGATTATTTTTCCTCCATACATTATTTCAATTTCTGCTTATACCATAGGATTTATGGTCCTTCCATTCTAATCATGTAGAGGGCATTATTTCAACATTCTAGCTTTAAAGCTTGAAATACTTGGACTTCCTGGGGCCACAATTTTGCATTTTAGGAAAAAAAATCCCAAACTCAACAAAAGACAATTCTGAATTTTATTCTTCTGAGATTATTATTTGGGATATAGGAATTCATTTTACTTTATGTTCATAGTAGGATGGTGTCCTGCTTTCCATACACTGCAGTAATAGGAATAAAACTCAATGATTTAGCTGAGAAAATAGGTTTTTTTGGAAGGGAGTAAGTAAATGTACAGTAAATATGAGTGTGAATAAAGTCTGAGGGGATTACACTTTGTTTCAGCAATCTATGGTGTTCCTTGGAATGAAAATCACTGTACAAATGATAAATATTTACTTGGTCAATAGTTATGGCACTAGGTCAAAAAAAAACCCCATGTGTTTGTAAAAGCATGGATCACAAAACCAAACTAAATACTCACAAAATTGTTCCAAATTACTTTTATAACTTTTGGATCTTCTTTTTTTTTTTACTGTTTAAAATTGATAACACAGCAATAGGAGCAAAATGAAGACTAAGCCCCATATTTTCTCCCTTTTAAACTTCCAGCTAGATCTCTTGTCTCTTAACACTTTCCACAGGCTTTGAAATGACTGAAAGTAAATCAGACATCAAGCACTAACCTTTACCTTCCCAGAGATATAAACCTATGAAAAAATCAGTTTTGTTTGGGACCCAAGAGCCAGGCATATTAGAAATTACTCCCATCTCTGTATTATTAGTAAAAGCCATGGCTGTGCAGACAGACAAAAGATTTCTATCAAAGCCAACAAAAAGTAGCTAATCTGCTTTCAAGTTTTGAGCTAAATCCCCCTGAGATCCTGTAGCTCTAGAAAGTGTTGGTTTGGGGTTTCTTTTTAAGTATGTTTAAAACTAGGAAAAAACTATAGATATCATAGACTGTGGAGTGTGAAGCACTTTTCAGTTCTCTTTTAAAGTGCTTGTTTAATTGATTTTTTTTGTTGTTGTTGTTGCAAATGGAGATTTCTCTCTCGACAACAGCTGCTGTGTTTTTTGTGGAGTCTGGTAAGCATCAGTGCTCCAAATGAGCCTGTGTCTCAGGAGAAGGAAGCAAGGAATCAGAAAGAGCATTGTGCCTCTTTTGTCACTATTCTGTTAGCAGCCTTGAGTTAATGTATGCCTGCCTCTCAGGCAAAAAAAAATAAAAAAATAAAAAAGCTCAACAACTTGTCCTTGTTTGAAAGGATAATACACCACTGGCTCAGTTTTGTAAGAATCAGTCTGCTCAGCTCTGGCTACAGGCATGTTTTTTTCTGCTGTGTGATATATGCAATGAGTTATCATCATGCGCCCAGTACTTGGAGGATAGGATTTTAAATGTCAGGAAAGAAGTGAAAATATCAACAGTTTGGCAGTAGGAAAATTTCTGTTTAATGTGGACCTGACTTTCTGAGAGCCTTTTTGTGAAGCTTCTCCCTGCAATCTAATCTGTGTGGCTTGATTTTACATTGAAAAATGACAGTAGATTTGAGTTTGCCTGTGTGTGGTGCATCACATTGAGGAAGAACCAGAGAATTGTGTGTAGTTGTGGGCACAGAGAGAGGAATACTTGAGGCAAGATTAATTCTGTTTCACAGCTGAATTTGTAAGATTAATAGAAAATATGCATTTTTCAGAGCATTTTCAATTCTTGAGGTATTTACCAATATTTGAGGAGATACTTTATAAAACTTTCTTACTGAATATTGTCCTGGTTTGTTTGGTTTGCTCGCCTCAACATTCACACATACATACACTCTTACTCATTTACTTTAAAAATAAAAAATACTCTCCCCTTTCATAATTATTTATTTAATAATTATTTATTTATTATTATTTATTATTAATTATTTATTATTAATTATTAATTCTCCCAGAGTTTCTGCTGAAATCCAGCTGACCCTCATTTGCAGTACTGCCTCCTGATGCCCTAACTGAAGGCAACATGTCTGTGAGAAGCAATGTGTTATTTTTTTAAACAAAAATCCACATGTAGGTGATACCTGTTTTCAGTGTGAAATCTGAGAAAAGTTAAACATGAGAATTTGTAGAGGTTTATCATGTCACTAGTAGGGAAAGTTATAAAAAAAGGGTAATAAGGTCATTTATGAATGAATGTTTAGCAAGGTTTTAGAGCAAATAGAGGGTGGGAATAGTTTGGGTGAGATATATATTACTGAAAAGCTATGCAAGGCCTTGCATATGGAAAGGCATTCCCCTATACAAAGATATTTGCTTCTGTTTCCATTACACTATAGGAAAACATGAAAATATCAGTCACCTAAATTGGAAATAGGTCTATGAACATTTTTCCATGCATGAGAATGAAAGAAATGACATTGCTAAGGCTTCCATTCACCTAACATGTTATTTATTTGTCTTGTTGTTTGTTGTGGAAGTGACAGTATAGCAATCCTTCCTCTGCATGTATGTGCACAAGTCCATGCATATCTGTGAATAAATGCATTCAAATACACACATAGCAGGCAGCAGTACAGCCAGCAGTGCTGAAACTGAGTACAACCCAGACATTCCTTACATTAATTGTTTATTCTGAGTTTGAGGCAAATCTATTGTAATATTCCCTTCAGCCATCAGCATCCTTGCTCCATTGTAATATAGAGCAGTGAAGGTCACTGTTGATAGATTCTTAGTGTGTTTTGAAAAAGATTAATGCTTTGCAATGAACTCCATATGAAAGATTTCCTTTCAAACAACATCTTAGGTTCACTGATTCAGGGTAAAACATGAGCTTGTATCGTAAAGGTCACAGTTAACACTGTACTTGGCTGCCAAGTCCCTGGTTTAATATAAGCTGAATTAGATCCCATTTTTTTCCCCATTACAGAAATTTAAGACTAGTCACCACTGAAGCAATAAGGTTTTTTTCACCTGCTACTTAGATGCTGACAAGGAAGGGTGCTTCATAGTGGCCACCCAACTAATAAGGAATTGCTTTATTTTATCTATAAAATATGTCAAAAATTGTGATGTGGTTGGTGTTTAACAAGGACTAATGGTTTGGCCCCAAGGCAATTGGGGAAACCTCTCTCCATCTGGAGTAAAAAAGCCTGAGCCATTTCCTGGGGTTAGGCTTTACACACTCAGTTCAAACTGGAAAAGAAGGAAAGGCTCTTCCCAAACAAAGCTTTCTGGTTCAAGTTCTTTCTTCTATTCTGCAAAGAATTGAAGTCCAAATCCCTCTGCTGACAGCTGGGCTTGAGCCTCAGTGTGAGTGTCTTCTTGCCTAACTAGATGTTTGAAACGGAGACATTGAAATCTGAACTAATCTATCTATCTTCCCTTTGTAGTCACTGGTAAGAGGATGGGGTCTTCTGCTGATTATCCCAGGCAGCTATTCTAGGGGGTATCTCTGGATGTGTCTATTTCTCTATGGATTATAAAGTCAGCCTAGGGTGACTACTTCAGTTTTGTAAATGAAGGTTAGGGCAGATGAATCCCTCTCCAAGTCTCTAACCTCAATGATAAAGTACCCTAATACAGTGAGTCTTGGTTAAAGCTGAATAAAAAACTTTGCAATATTCACTTGGGGGGGGAAGGGGGGCAGAGAGAAAGGCAAAGAAAGACTTCCTTGCCAACTGATTAAGTCATAGAAAGCTGGAGTGTCAGCCCACTACATGTTCTAATGAATATGTATATCAGGAAGGATAACAGAAGCAGGAGACAGTGACAAAGGCTCCCTTCACAATATGTAAGAGGCCAGCAGGCTTAAGGCTGTGGGTGCCCACAAATCAAATCCATATAAAGACATTAAAGAAGGGATGATGTTCTAACCACTGAACTTAGTTGTAAATGGTACGTTTTCTCTTCTTTATGCATACATGGACTAGGCCCTAGAGGTGTGAGTGGTAGAAAAATCCTTAATGTTTTTAAGTTCTACTGATGTTAAGATTTGAGTCAGACATCATCTGCCACTGCACTATCAAGAATTTAAAGCTTCTGCCAGTGTTCAGGGCAGAAGTTAAAGTGCTTATCCTTGAGAGATTTATGCTACTAGGAGATTTAGGAGCTACAGGGCTTATGCTGTTCTTTTGAAAATCTAGCACTGCAAAGGGAGTTTGTGATAAAACAGATGGACACCAAGAGCTCCAGGGACAAGCTAGAATTGTGGCATTTCAGCAGAAGACTATACTGTACAGGAACTGCAACCATAGATTTAGCCCAATAAGAAAGACAGGATTTTTTTTTTCCTTTATTCTTTCATGCTTGGTATGCAGAAGTCTGCCTTAAAGGTGAAAATGTTGTGTTAATTCTTAATACAAGCTTAAAGAATGGCTTCTTACAGTCACTGAGCAAACATTTTGTTCTTCTCCAGCTTTTACACTGCAGTAAATTCTGTGAGGTCTAAGGATAACTGTGGTCCCCAAGCATCAAGGGCCTCGTCACAGCTTTTCAAACAGACATGCTCTGTAGTCAGTGGAGAGAAAGGGTTCCTGCAGAGAGGGATTCATCTAGCTAGCAAACCACTTCATCTCCAGATAGATGTCTAACTGAGCTGGATGGATTACCCTCTGGAGAGGCTAATCTGTTCTCACTAAGTGACAGAGGCAGCCTAGGTGATGAGTTGAGCTCATGTGGCCAGGCCTTCCAGTCACTCAAGAGTAGGGGAGATGAAACACACTCAACCTGTCCAGCATCCATGCAGTCTGTCTGCAAACACAGGTCTTCACCTGCTTTGGTTGGTGGTTTGGCTCTGTTTTTTATTGATTTTTTTTGGGATGACATTTGGGGGAGGGGGGAACTATTGTGGAGAAAGATGGGAATGGGAATACAGTAGTTGCTTTTTTCCTGAAAATCTAAGTAAATATCTGTTTACATAATGTTTTGTTCCTCCATTGGATACGTTTTACACACAAGAACAATCTTGATTTACTGCCAGTAGCTAAATGCTCACCAGTATCTTCTAATATTAGGTATGGTAAATCTTTCACCATGCATTTCCTCTGCTTCATAGAGGCTACATCCAGACTAGAGACTGCTTGACTGTTTCCACATTTATAAAAGTAGATAATCTACTGAGACAGTCCTAAAGAAACCATAAAAAATCCAAGAGCATTTATTATGCAAACAAATTCATAATAAAAATGGATTACTGTCAAAACACAGACATTGAGTGTGTATGTCCACATCCATGAGATCTGGAAAAAAAAAGGAATTATGAATGTATGTCTTAATGACTTTTCCACTTACTGTTACAGAAAACATAAATTATACACTTTGTAACCATCTGTAATGTCAGTATCATCAGCTGCTCCTAATTTTCTCTGTAGTACTATTGTACATATTATCTGCTTTGGAAATTACTTGCCTTTTTTAGAACTACATCTTGAGAGTTTGATTTTTTTTTATTGTTATTGTAAATGCACTCCAAAAAAATCTACAAAGCTGTAGCTCAATAGCAAGAATGACTCTATAGTAACAGTATTTTTTTTAGTAATGATTTCCTTTTTGATATCTTCCACCAATGTTTATTTAATACGTTAAATACATGAGAGTGGTGTTTGAGTATGTGTATATGTGTAAATTTACATGCTGGCATACGCTGACATAGTTTGCTTCCCAGATATTTGTGGAAACTGGTTGCTAATCCCTTCTGTTAGTCTGACTTCACATCATTTAGATATCTTACCCTCTTAAGGTAATTTCCTAACTACAGGGAACAAGAGTGATGAAGAGAAGAAGAACACTGAAGAAAGCAGATATAACACCTGTTTAGAAGATAATACTTCAGGAAAAGTTGAAGAGGAAGGAAGGAATAATTACACTGAAAAAAAAGTTTCCAGTGATTTCAACTGTAAACTTCCTCAAAGTTGAAAGAGATGGAAATTATGGGTTTCTTTTAGGTATCAGTCATATTCTTACTTCTTGGGGATGAGCCAGCCTAGTACAGAGGTTAGAAGTGTGTTTTGCCTTGTATCCTGGCTGTCATGAGCAAGGAAAACAAGCTTGTATTAAACAAAAAGTCTAAGACATTTCTCACAGGAATGATACATTACTCAGAGTGTGTGAAAAGAAAGGAAAGCTAATCATGACTTTGAAATTTAGTCATTTTTCTCCATTCTTTATCAAAGACTGTAGCATTAGGCTCTTGTTGTCTGACAAAATAACTGATGAACTGGATAAACATTCAGTTGTTTTCCTTGAATATATCAAGAATGTTCATCTGAAACATATTTCTGTAACGTTTTCAGCCTTATACCTTTGTGACTCTGTGGATGGTGGCTGCCCAGGCCCTTAAATATCAGACCTTCACGTTCTTTCCTTTTGTACTCAGCAAGAAATATTTTACCAAATGATGTCGTAATAGATGAGAGAGCCTCAGAAGGTCTGTTTCACTAAACTTTTAGAAAGTTCACCATTTAAATCACTGCAAACTTTGTGTAGTGTAATAATTTCTTCCTTTCTGCTTTACTTTCAGAAGGTAACTTGTGGAAATTTGATCATCTATTTTCTTATACAGTGTTCTCCCCCAAGTATCTTCTCTTTCTTTTGTCCTCACTCTCTTCTTTTTTCTTCCTTTCCTTCTTTCTCCTTCTTACTATCAGATTTTATTTTTGTTTTGCCCTTTTTCTCACATTCCACACTCTAGTTTTACATTTTATCTGTGATTAGGTTTTTAGGCTTGGAATAGCTATAAAGGATTACTTTTAAGTTGTTATTGGCTAACTAATACAACATTTCATAAATATTCTCCCAGAACTTCATAGAAGCAAAGTATTTGGTGAGTCAATACTTGAAATCACTACTCTCAAAAGGCTGTAAGGGTATTCTTATTTATTTTCTTTCCTAATGATCAAATCTTCCTGAGTCAAAAAGATTCACTGACTTTCAAGTGTGCTCTGAAGTTTTTTTGGCAGTTTTGAAAGTGTTTTTTCTCGTCTCTAGGATTTACAAGACAATAAATTTTACAAAGAATAAATGTATTACAGAAATATTAAATGAAAGCAGAAATATTAATTGTTGCTCTCAAAAAAAAAAAAATAACAGCAGCAGGCTTTGGGGGGGAAAAAATGCTTAAATTTATCCTGAAGACAACCTGCATTTGCACTTCCTTTTGCCTTTCCTAGAATTTCAGTAGTTTAAGCTTTGGTTTTCAGGACAAACCAAGGTGATTCAACTGCCACCCCCTTACATCCCCTCTGTTTCATGCATTTTCCCCAAAAATAAGAAAGAACAAAGAAAAAGAAAAGCAAAAAAAAAATTCAACAAGATATTTGCTTGACAATTTTGTAGGTAATTTTTATAGTCAAAAAGAGTATTTTTTTCTTTTGATTGGATGGAAGGTTATTCTAATTTTGACCAAAAAAAACCCCACAGTGGTAAAAATTATTTTCTAGTAGTGTTAAAAATGTAAAGAAAACCAGAAATACCAGAAATATTGACATTCAAATATCACCAGAGGAAAATAAAATAAGGTCAAATAAAATAAGAAGTTACTTTTTATAGTGATGAATATTAGCATGTAATGCCTCACAATGCAGAGACATGTGAAAAGTGTAAGTATCTGTGAGTAGGCTGAAGAGGCTTGGTGGTTTTCACTGTTCCTCCTCTGCCCCAGGTTCGCCATGACCTTCAGCAAGCCCTTCATGCTCCCTATCAGTGAAAGAGAGACAATGATATTTAGAGAAGAAATCTGCAGCCACAGCACTTCAGCTGCCCATCTCACCCTAAGAAGTATTCCCAGGCTGCTAGTGATTATAACAGTGGGAACGTATTTCTGGGAATGACACCACTAGGGTGAAAAATTAAGCTCATCTCCTGTCCTTAAAGTTCCTGTGCGTGTCCCTGTTTGTAAGAGGTGTTAACAGCAGAGTCCTAGCCATAGCTTGTCTCTGTTTATTGCTCTCCAAAATCCACTTGCAGCTGGATATAGACATTATTTCCTGTCTAAGACCCCCGTGTGGGGGAAGAGTGTGATACTTAGCTGTCATCATGTTCCTGTCACAGGAGTGTGACATCCGGATGGGATCTTGGCAGTTTCCTTCTGTCTGTGTGTCTCTGTGTCTGTGTGTGCATGTGTGCACATGTCTGCATGCACAGCTGCAGTTTGACTCCTCACTGCTTTACAGCTTGTGCAGTCACTTCCTTTTGTGTAAAGCAAAAGCAGAGTGGGGAAAATTTGCTGTGGGGCTACACTTTATGTAGATGGCAATGACTCTATGTGATACGAGGCAAAGGCAAAGTCAGGCTAGCTGTTAGGGAGTGTTTCATGGAGCCAGCCATGCCTAAGGTAGGTATATGAGTAACGTACTTCACATCATGAGTGTTGTGGGTTTGCTTTTAGTACACTGGTCTTTTGAGCCTTTTTATTGCTACAAGTCTGCTGACTGCAAACCATTGCTACCAGTTTGTGTTCTGGCTAGCACCAGGAAGAAGACTTATTCCAGGCAATCTGCAAGAGTCTCTGCACTGTTGTTGTTCTTTGTAGGTTTTGTTAAAGCTAACCTAAAGCAAAAATGAAAGAGGCATGTGTATGTGGATGATCTCTATTACTCCATTTACTAAAGTGTAAAAATGTTCTAAAGAAAGGTAAAAGTTTAAAAAGGACAGCAATGAAAAGTGTTAGCCTTTTAAATGTCTCATTTACTAGCTGCTGCTCCAAGATCTTTTCCGTTGCACTTTGAAGTACTGTCTCTTACAAATGCTGCAGAGAATCAAGGAAAGAGTAAAACAAATGACTTACTCATATAGTTTTGAAAATTAATCATGAAGAAAATGCCTGTATTCTTGATGACTGAGCTAATTAACGGGAGATGAAACAGAAGATGACAAGATGGGAAAAGCTATATCAGAGATTTAGTGTCATAGTACATTGCTTAGCTCAGCAAAATCCTTTTTCAATGGAACAGTAAACATTAGCAGGCCTTCTAAAAAAAAAAAACAACAACCAACCAACTTCTAAAGCACAAGAATTTTTTTCAGTAATAGCATAGCTGTTATTTGCTTCAGTCTTCCAATATTCTTCAAAAAGTAAATTTTGAAGGCAACTGAAAACATTAAGTAATCTGATATAGCAAAATACCATGTTAACTTGTAAGGAAAAAAAAATAGGAGTGCTGTAACACAGAGCTGCCACACAGCTTCCACTGCTGCTGGACAATAGCTTCACTGAATTGAATTTATAGTACAGAGTGCTTAGGATTTCAAAATTAAATATATTCATCTTTAATTTAAATTCTATGTAATTGATTTTTTTTTTCCAAAAGTACTTCTTCAGCCTCTTCACCTTGCATCTTAAAAGTTATTCTGAAAAAGCCTCCATCTTTATCCTCCTCTTCAATTCTCATTTAGCCACCAGTGTCATCCTTGGAATCCATTCTCTGCTGCCTAACTCCATAAGTCCCTGCACACACAAAGGTGCTGAAGCTGAATCCTGCCAGGAGTTAATTAGTTACTTGAAGCTCTTTTTCAAGTTAAAATTCCTGAGAGTTTCAAACTGCCAGGAGAAAAGATTTCTTATTATAAGAGCATGATCATTTTGGTTCAGAGTATGCCCAGGAAAAAAAAATAAAGCTCTGACAGATTACATAGCAGACTAGACCTGCACGTGTACAATGTGTTAGTGGTTAACAGACAATGCACTATATTTCTTTCTCTCCTACAATAAGTAAAACTCATTTATATTGGAGGTTGGACTAGATGTTCTCCAGAGGTCAATCCCTAACATTCTGTGATTCTCTGATGTATGATGGAGCAGCTCCAGAAGATGTAGAGAGGCTGATTTGTACCAGAGCAGCCAACAGATGGTCAAATATAAAATATTCGGGATCAAAAAATTCCTCCTTTACCTTACTCCAGACAGCCTGGTGATAGGGATGATCTTGAAGGATGTAGAAAATTAATTTGTGTCTCTTCTGTGTACTCAATACCACATAGGGGATTTAAGGCTCCTACAGAACTAGTGGGTAACCTAACCAGCTACTAACCATTCCCTTTCTTTTCAGATTTTTTGTTTCATTTTCTACTTTTGTATTTTCTCAAAAGAAAGGGAGTAATAGGCATGCCTTGCCTTAACAGAGAACTTTGAGCAGAAGATTAATTCCAGATTAATGTTCATAGGTCAAGAACTCAAGAGAAGGAAGTTACATATCATTTCAGACATGCTTATTCATCTCTGGCTACTTTTACCAGGTAATTCACAACCCTTCCTCTGCTTATTATTTGATAATTAGATCAAAGAGTGTCTTGCCTAGTTAGTTGCTAAATATTCCTTCCTTAGACATCTAAATCTGATCAACTCATCTAGAGATAACTGATGATTAGGCAAGAATTATTGCAGCCACTAAATACATTTGGTGATCTGACTCTTAAATCACAATTTCAAACCCTCTAACCCTCCACAAGGGCTCTCACATAAACCCAAAAAAGCAGATGAGAAGGACACCCTAGGGATTGATGCAATGTGAACACCTCTGCATCTTTTTTTGTATGCAGTGGTGAAGGAAATTCCTCCTCAATCCCAATCCTCCAGCTGGGCCAATGAACTTGGAGTCATCAACAATTTGCTTAGCCTTTTTTAAACAGTATTTTTAGTCTAGGGGAATCTTCAGTAACTATACTAGAAGACCTCATTCTTTATTCCTTACAAACACGTAATGGCAGGGCAGGATAACACACTTCTTTGCCTCTGTTCAGAAAGAAAGAGTTCACACCAGAAGGATACGTGATACAGTTTGACAGATAAATGCATCACTCTCTTTAAATAGCCTATTTTTCCCTTGCTGTAAAAGGCTCAAAGGGATGGATACCACCCCCTGCAATAATAACAGTGTAGCTGTGAGGCTCCTTGCAAGGCAGGTAGAGTCCTGACTCCATTGCACTGCATGAGTTCAGCTTTCAGGGAGAGCAATATTAACCAATTCTGCTTTTGAAAATCCAACCTATTTACTACATGCCAGGCCAAGATAAATATTTGCTGAGATGTTCTATTTGCAAACAAAATATTGAACTAGGGGGAAAAAAAAAAACCAAGCCAACCCAAACCAGAAAAACATTAAGAAAAAACATTTTAAGACAGGGTAAAGTCAAGTTGCTTTTCAAAGAGTTACGCAAATATGTAAGAGAAACCAAAAATAAACCTGAAATTTATAGTTTATAAGACACAGGCCACACTACAATATCCATAGTGTGGAAAGAACACTTGCATATTTCTTCAATGTAGTGTGCAAGAGAGATTTATTAGGAGAATCAAGAAAATGTACTACATGATAATGAAATTAACTTTCCCCCCCTAATAATTTGGTCTCAGAAATGTACCAGCTGCTGAGGCTGGCAGAATTTTTAAATTCCATGCTTGCAGTTCAGAAATAATTTGGTTTTGGGAATAATCAAGAGCATGACAGTTTGTCTACAAATATGTCACTATCTGTTTATTTCACCATGTGTCTATTGGATTAGGTTGTTGTTCAGGGAGAAGAAGCTGAATCAGCCATTGCATATTCCCTGCTGCCTGGTGTGCTTCTGTAGCCTGGAGAGGATCCCTCCTGCTACCAAGGAAAGCAGGGAATGAAAACCCAAATAACATGCCCATGACTTGATTATGAGGGAAAAAAAAAGTCAGTAATAAAGTAAAGGGACTTCTATGGAGACAGCCATTAACTGTCAAGTTAATGTATCAAGTTACTCCTTTTCTGCACAATAGTTTGTGTAGGTGTCATTGGAATCTCAATAGTTCACCAATTACTGGAAAACTCTTGGAGTCAAATGTTTGGCTGAATGATGGTTTTTAAGTCTGCTTTTCCCCTCTGCAAACAGCTGAGGCCTGCATTAAGCTAAGATCAAATGAAAAATGTATTCAGCATTTCAGAGATACCCAGAAGCAAAATAACAGTATCAGGAGCTAAGCTTTCTTATGCTTCCTTTGTATATGTCAACTTACATTATCCTGTGCAATGTATCAACCTTCCCAGTGCACTTAATGTTATAATGAAAGAGGACCATTAAGATGGAAAGTCACGAGACTGTTTCTTTCATATGCAAAATAAATTGCATGCAAGCACACCTCTAACTTGAACTTTTGAACTGGAAGCTGTAAAATTTGCTTTTTATACAGTCCTGAGAGTTTTGATAGGGTCCACTATGTTTTTTTTTCCTGACAAATAAAAATATCCCTGTTCATAGTCTGGAACAGCCACACTAAAGCTGTGATAACTGAAACACTGAAGGTATATATAACCCCCTCCTAAAATGTTTGTTCTTATTTCTTTTAGTAGGAAGGTGCAGTACAGAAGTGGCAAACTTGAAAGAAATATTTTCTAATATCCTAGGAGGGATAAATCTTACACAGAAAAAAGAAAAGTTTATCTCTAGCTTACTCTTTCTCTAACTCTCTCTAAGGCACAAATTCTTTTATTTCTCTAGTTGTGACCTCTGTTTTGTTTCTTTTGTATTGATATTTTCATTGTATTGTGGGGTGGTTTTTTTTGCTTATTTGCTGGGGTTTCTTTGTTTTGGTTTGGTTTTTTTGGTTGGGTTTTTTTTGGGGGGGAAGTTGTTGTTTCATTTATTTTTTTTAATTTATATATACTTAATATAAACAAGATAAAAAAATAAGGGAAGGGGACACACTTAATTAGTGTTCCCAGCTCCAAGGAGCTAATTCTTCCTTAGAAGCCAGGTTATTAGATATATTACAGATTTGTGTGACATCAGAGTAGCCTTTGGTTTTCTGTTGTGATTTTGGTTTGCGGTTTGGGTTTCTTGTTTGTTTGGGGTTTGGTTTGGTTTTGGTTTATGGTGTTTGTTATTATTTAAATTCTAAATATATTATTTAAATTCTAAATAAACTACTAAGATTAAATTCAGGGGAAGAGCAGTTCCACTGTTTATCCCAGATATTTCCCCTGACCCATGTGGAGCAGCCAGGATCAGGACCTTCCTCTACACTGAGTTTTTTACAAAACATATTTCACCCTAGTATAGACTACAAATGTTGTAAAGAAAAATCCAAACCAGTTAGGAAATCTTGACCATAGGTTAAAGAAGTTTAAGGTTAAACATGTGCTAGGATGTCTTTTTGACAAACAGATGAAAAAGATCAACTAGCAAAGTCTTCTACCAGACAAAAAAGAGAAGAGAGGAAAGGAGAGGAGTAATGAAAGGAAAAAGATCTCAGAATGACCCACAAATGACTTCCATCAGATCATAAGGATGAAGAAGCACCCTGCATATAAATCTCCATCACTTAGCAAGCAGCTGAAGACTAGTTTTCTCTCTAGGTCCTTCACTTATTATCTCCTACCTGGAAATCTGGAATGTTAAACCTGAGTATAGATGAGTCTTTCTCACAGCTATGACAAGATTTGGCTTTTCTGGCTCTACAGATCTCCCCTCTGGGACAAGGGATATCTACAGGCCAAGAGAAATAGAGGACACTGTATTTAAGACTAAATTGAAATAAATATCTTACCAAATCCAGACAAAATATGTTGTATTGATGATGAGTTGAACAGCTTACAAATGTATACTCAAAGAGGACCTTCATTGGCTGTCCTAATATTTCCAGTGTATGTTGTATCTCATATTAAGCCTAATGGTTTGCCACATAATTGCATCATTAGTAAGCCAGTGTTCATGTTCAGTTTCAACTTTCTATTGGCTTAGAGAAAGGATTTCAAATTTGCATTTAAATGAAATTGAGCAAAGAGTGATAAAGGCTTCAATTAAAAGGCCACCTGTTTTTGTTAATTCATTTTTTAATAGGAACAGTAAATATTTTCAGTTGATGCACTTTCTGCTGAAAGATTGGTACATTCTTCTTTATCTCCAGTGTCAGACACTCCTCATTAGAAGAGTCTATCATTTTCTCTGACTAAAGGAAGCTAGCCCAAGATTTATGAATCTGTTGGTACAAGGCAAAAAAGTGAAGTAGAATAAATAGCTATTTAGAAAATGTAAGCATAACAAACTAACATGTGATTAAAGTAAATCCTGCAAATTAATTATTTTCAAAAATCATGAAGTTCAGCAGAGGGAAACCATTGTTGATTCAATTTAAAGGATCCACATTCTGTCTTTATGTACACTCTTCTTGGAGCTTACTGACCTCACTTAGGCACACTGGGATGAAGAAAAGTAATGTTTTGTAACCCTGTCATAGTTTTGTTATGCAATTAAAACTTGAGGATCACAAATATGTAAAAACACAAAGCATGACAAACAATTTTCATGGAGTATAAACTCAACTAGTTTTCAACTGGTGCCTAGAAGTGTTACATCTTCCTATAAAATTTCCTCCTTTGGTGCTAAATTATCTTTGTTTTTTACTCCTGCTTTATAGGTTTGCAGCTCTATTTCCATTACTAACATAGTAACTCCTCTTGCTTTTCTAATACTTTTGAAATAATTTGTAGCCATAATTGCTTCTCTGATTCCATTTACTGTAACCATAAACACTAATTTGCTAACAACCACTATACTTCTGTTACAACCAAAGCTTAAAAATACAAGTCATTTCCTCCAGAACAATTTGCATTGGACACCCTTCTCTTTGGGGTTGCAGTGTAAGCATTTAAACAAAGAACTGAAGCATTTAATTAGTGTATACTTGTTCCTGCTAGCAGGACATCACACTAGTGAGTAAATGGATTAAGTTCTTTGTAACACAAGCCAAGAGACATCTCGACAGTTGTGCTTTTCATTGTAATCTAGATAAGGGAAACACAGGGATTCAATCCAACTTTTAAAAATGTTATCTTTGCCTTAAGTTATTGTTATTTTAATGCTATGCGGTTTTCCACAATAAACTTAGCAAGAGATTATATTTTTCATTTCTAATTGAATAAAGAAAAGAATTAACAGATATGTAAAGAGAAGGTATTCATAGAATCATAGAATGATTTGGATTGCAAGTGACCTTAAAGATCATCTGCTTCCAATTCTCCTGCCATTGGTAGGGATGCTACCCACTAGACCAGTTTGCCCAGGGCTCCATCCATCCTGGCCTTGAGCACTGCCAGGGATGGGGCATCCACAACCTCTCTGGGCAATCTTTTCCTGTTCACCATCCTCTAGGTTAGGGGATTTACCCCCTATTTGTTACAAGTTAAACATGTGCAGAAGAAAATAAATACCTTACATGTCTCTCTCCTCATCTCTCCTTGCCCCACCCTGCTCCATGTGTATTTCAGATTGACATACCCATATAATTTGTTTAGTTTTATATTTGCTGGATGAAGGAATGCATCAGGAGTTTTAAATAATTGATTTTTATTTGGCTCAGATTCTACTTCTTAACTGGTAGCTGCTGCAGTTGTTTTCCTTTTAATGCTTACAAAGCCGAACTAAAAATACCTCTTCAAGTTCAGCATAAGTACAAGTTGCAAAAGGTTTGGACCTAATGCTCTGCCATTAAATAAATATATTAATCTTTTTCTTTAAAGTTAGAAGGCTAAAGAAACTGGAACAAAGCATATAAATAACTGATTTCAGTTCAGCTCAAAGGTTCAAAAGGCTTTAACTAGTTACTATGCCATGGAGAAGGGACTGCTTAATGCTCTCACTTCAAAGGACTCAGTGATCTTTCTCTCTCTCCCCTGTAAAGCTGTGAATGAGTAATTATTGCTCGAGCTGGTAGAGATTAAACTGAAATGGGGAAAAGAGACTGCATGGAAATCAAGGTAAAGTAGTGGGAAACAGCAGCTCCTCACTCAACAGCCACCTGCAGCCCTAGAATATGATCATCTAAGTTACTGACCAGATCACTGGAAAGGCCATAGCATGCTCTGGCTTATCGATTGAAATGGCAAGTGCTGAAGGATACATACTTATTTACCCCCGAAGAATGCTCTAAAAACCTGTTTGAGATGTAACTCTATTCTGTCAAATTGTAAATACCTATTTTTACATTGGTATTTACATTTCATTATCAGCCCTGTTTTTTTGAGGAGAGGAGGAAATTTATGACGATCAGATTACATTTTTGTGATACTTGGATAATTGCACCATATTCTTAGTGAGGATAATGAACCAATTCTCAGGGAAAAAAATAAACAACTAGTGCTGGACAGAATTCACATACTTCTAATTGTGACGTTTATTTGCCAGTAGAGGAAAATAAACATCTCATTTTACTGGGTTCTGAATATGAAGGATAACCTTTAATTGGTAGATTAAAACCCCATAGAAACTTCTCATTCAAAGAAAACTAAAGAAAGTTTAGTCTTGTTCTTTGTTTATTGGAGGTTTTTGTTTGTTTTTTTCCAGTGGATTACTGAGTAGTCTTGCTGCTGGATTACTGAGGTTGGCTGAGAGCACTTTCAGCACTGATTTACTCTAATATTACAGTGGTGGTCTGTGAGTCCTACCTGAATAACACAATATGGTGGGAATTTATCACAGCAGATTGATGGCATCTGGAGAAGAGTTAGCAGAACTCAGCGACATGACAGATAAATCTACCATCATGTGGCTCCACCACTTGCTGCCTACCCCCTCCCATGGACAGGATGAAGATAAATGGACTAGGCATGTCACTGTCATTGGGTTGAGTTGTACTTTTCCTTTCAGCTGCTCTGTCCTGCTCTAAATCAGTAAATAAGCCATAAAACATACTTCACATTTAAACCACCCCTTGGGCTTCTGTCCTTCTCAGGAGTACTACAAGCCAGATTCAACCTATCCTTTTTCTACCACTGAGGTCTTTTGATTTATCCTTGTCATGCAGGAGGTCTAAAACATCTGAGGGGTTGGTTTAACATATCCTTATGAGTAGTGGAGGGCAGAGAGTAGGACAGTAATTTCAATAACCTGTCAAGTAGAGGTTAATAATATCATTTTCTACTATGTCTCCCTGGAAACACTTTTTTGTCCTGCCCTGCTGTTTCCAGTTCAGCTCAGTCCATTGCATAGGTACCACTGAAACTCTTTAAACTGGTTCACAACCTGGGTGACACTGTACCAGTCTTTGTCCATACAGTGGGAACAATATACCCCAGAAGAGCTGTGGTTCAGCCTAGTACCAAATAAATCAGAAAGCTTTGCAAAGAAATCTCTTGCTCAGCTTTAATTAGGATTAACCCATCAGAGGTCATCCTCTATCCTGCTTAATACCTCACAAACCACCTGTAAAATAAATGGATTATAAGATTATATCTACTTTCTGAATACGTTAAAAAACATTAAAACTGTTGATGACGTTAAAGTATAGTTAAATATACATTGTGAAAGAGAAGCCTCACATTTTTATTATTTTTTTTTTAATAGAGTTTAGCTTCATTTTTCTTCAACAATCCAATTACTTTTGTGGATAGTCTAAGAAGATTTTGCCTCCTCCTATTCCTGATACACAACCTATACTCAGGGTGCCTTATGTATCCAGTGGGATTTAGTCAAAGAATCTCAGTGTCATTTTCTCACTGTGTTGTTTTCTCAAAAAAACCCCAAAACCAAAACAACAAACAACCAGTAATATGGACAATAGATAACACAAGTTCTAAAGGTATGATAAAACTTTGGAAGCTATTGCGATTATAGTAAAGGCAAGAGGGGTGTCAGTTAAATTGGAAACACACAGTAATTTACTACGCAATGGAAAAAATAAGCATCTAAGCAAATATAAGGGAAAGGAAGATAAGCAAGAGTATAGGTGGATTTGTATGTCCATGTGAGACAAAACAATTATACATATATATATCTAATGGTTTTGAATATATATATTGCACATATATGAACAAATATGATTGCCATGTTTATCCTCTTGTAGTTCCATCATAGTTGTGTGCTTCTTTCTTGCATGTCCAGAAGATTGCCAAGATTTTGAAGTTTCAAGTGTCTTATAGATACTGAGTGGAGCTTACTTGTTACTTGTAAGTAATTAAATTTACACCACAACAGAAATTCATTTACTGTCACAATTAAAAGCACATTGGTAAAAGGTTTTGCTCCTGAGCTCAGTCACAGCACAAAAGATTTTACTGGAGACCTTGCCTGTAGTAAGCACCACTTCATGTATTGCAAACCGTCCATCTTTCCCTACTTTCTGTTCTCAGCATGCCATATATATATATATATATATATGCATAGTTCTGCTCAGTTTCTGTATTGAACTGTCTACTTTCTGGTATTTTTAATCCAATTCTCTTCTCCTCACCATTATGTAATATCTCATAAGCAGTGGAGATGTTTTTCTTTAAGCATCCCTGAAACTAGATTAGTTGATCTTTGCTTAATATGGAGCTCAGTTAAAAGAATGAATCACCTGCTTTGCTGCAGCATTCTTCATACCTGTCCCATGTAGATCCATTTTAATGATTTCTGAGCTTCACTCAATACTTTATTATTAACACACACACTCATATTTATTGTATTTTTGATCTAACACTCAACACTAGAGAAATCTCCCCTTTACCCACTCCCCAAATAATTGTGTGGATAAAGAAGATGGTTAAGCTTTCTTTACATAAGATTTAATCTAAAATGACTTGATATAGGTCAATATTTATACCAGTTTGGAGTCATACTCAATATAGAACTAAACCAAAAATAAATGTGGAGAATTTCTGTGATTCTGGATATATTACCTGCTTTGGGAGTGCCTGCTGAGTTGCATATTGTTAATGGGATGGCAAAAAGCCCTTCTAATCTCCCTAGTAAATCTGCAATTTATCACAGTTGTTGTGGTTGTCACTCATTTTAACATTTTACTTCACGTTGTCTAAAGCCCAGAATGAACTTCAGTGTAGGAGAAAGTATTTAAGAATCAAGTGAATTCCTGAAAAATTAAACAAATATGCAATTTTCATTTTCATTTTTACTTTTTTTTCTTCAAAGCCAGCAGTATCTGTCTATGCAATGACTAAAAATTGGTAATTTTCCCAGGAAATTCAGTGTGAATTCTAAGTGCAAGGTTCTGATGATCTATATTCAGGTGTCATACTGAATTGCATTGAAGCTCTAAGAGGGGTCTTTGTGTTTGCTGCTTGTACCTGAGAGAATATTCCTATTCTGCCTACTGAAGCTCATTTCATTTCTTATCTTTGTGCTTTACAGTGACATAACTAATTTTCTGTTAAGGGTTTTATCCAGGTTGATCATTCTCTGTTCTTGGTTCGTGATGAAGAAACAATTCTTTTGATCCACATAAATTTTATTTTAAGCTAATTTTCCTTGCTAACGTTGACTTTCTTGAATATTGTCCATGAATTTTCATTTTAAAAATAATTTAAATAATAATAAAAGTGCAAAAATACTTTATTTAGAGAGTGTTATGCATTGAAAGTGGAAGCTTAGAAAGCCTCAATGGAATAAATAGGTCTAGGCTTCACCACTTTTCATTACATGTCATAGAAGCCACGGAGAAAATGGCTTTCATTTCAGAGTTGAGGAAAAAACATGTGTTAGCATATTCCATTGGTTTTTTTTACTTAGTTGCTTTTTCTTGTTGTCATTGCTTACATTGTTGTATTATCATATACTTCCATGTGTTGTTTTAAAGTGTATTTTCAGTTTTCTTGTATTCCAACACTTTTCTGAAATCAGTTCATGGACATATGAAGTCAATTTGAAACTTAGTCTTAACTGATCCATTAATAGGAAGATATCTATAGTATGTCAAAATCTGATTATTCAAAGGAGTTTGTGGGGTTGTTTGGGGGATTTTTTGGGGTTTTGGGTTTGGTTTTTTTACATCTGGTGATCTTGAGAGTGGGGAGATTTTAATCATGCATAAACATCCTCAAAATGGCAATTTCCTTGTGTATAAACCAATTTCATATCACTAGAAAATACTGAATACTTCTAATCTGTGGGATGATTATCGCTTTGGAGACAAGTCTCAGCTTTTCTTTTGAACACAGATAAAGTGAAATATTTCTCATAGTTTTGGAGAAGGAGGATAAAATAATTGAAAACTTTCCTTACACTGCTTTTAAAGCCAAATGAGAACTTGTCTGTTGTGTACTTCTCTGCAGAACGCGATATATGAGGCAAGCAATTAACTTCAAGCAAATACTCATTTTCTTTTCCCATTAATTCTGTAGTCACAAGGATGTCCTCCAAAATTAGTCGTAGGGGTGCTGGTTGCAAATGATGGTATCTTGTCAAAGTTCAAACCATTCAATTGTAGTATAATTTTTCTTTCTTCAAGTATTCCTAACCCAGTTTTCATTGATGTCCTGAAGATAACCAGGCCAAGGGTGAATTATTTTCCTTTCATGTGGGCACCACAGCACAACAAGCACAAAGGGTTTTTTTGTATTTCTGCTAGACATAGAGAAATATATATTGTATTCAGTAATGAATTAACAATTTTGTTTTCAATACATGAAGCTTTTGCTTTATCAAAGTTCGTCCTGTGGATTCATTTTGGACAATAACAGTATTTGACTGGTCTATACCTATATAACCTCTGTGAACCTATATTGTTGCTTCTTCATATTTTTTATTTCTTATTATCAATAACAGCAAACAAATAAGTTGTTTTTCTTCTTGGAAAAGATATGAGCAGCACGCATGAAAGTAATTTTCTCTTTCTTATAGCTGCTAATGTAGTTTTTTCTGAATTAGGGAGTTGATTTTGTTGTTTTCTGGTTTGTTGGTTTTGTTTGGTTTTTTCTTGCATAGTATTTCAATATTTCTATAAAATATTATAAGTTATATTTCAAAGGATACATGAGGCAGACACAAATCCATACCTATGCTTTCCCTCCAAATGTGCAATTTTGGCACACTATAAAAGGTGGGGGTAGATTTTTGGGTTGGTTTTAGAGGAATATGTAATATTGTCAAAGACTCAGTGCTTATATTAAAGTCTGTGTTAGACACAAGGCATGGATTGCACAAAAATGAATCTTGTGTTTTAAATACCATGAGTTCTCTGCTGGTTAAAGTTCAGTTATAGAAGGTGATAAGATAGAAAATGTTATAAGTTACATTGGAAAGGTTTAGGTTTTTAAAGAAACAAACACATTTTTAAACACACAAGAATTCTTAAAACTTTGGTAGTAGATGGAAAGCTTCAGGTTATCTAAAGCAGTTAGTCAGTAAAATATTTACCTAAAATATGTAAATAAATAAATGGGGATGTGTCTTCTACATCCAGAAGTTAGACACATATTGTTGTCTTTCCTTGGTTTCTCTGATTCTCTTTCAGCTCTTTAAACCTTTTATTTTTCAAGTTTTCTTCTTGATTATAATCAGTACTATGAAAACATCTAATTTTTTTTAATAGAAAACCCTTAAAAAACCAAACACATTTCTTTTCCAGCTAGTGTCACATACATAGCAAAAAGGCTTTAAGCTGCTTTTGCTTAAACTTTATCCCTTACTAACCAAGAGTATTCACAGAAAATATTGATTGCCTGAAGCCTTGTCAGATCTCTCTGAAATCGCTGAAAAAATCTGAGAACTGCAGGGCCCTGATTTTTAGCATGAAATACAGAGCATTCCTATCTTTCTTGGGAAGTTCCCAACAAACTGAAATATTCACAGCTTTCCAAAATTACCATATTGTTGATTTATTCTTGAATTCTTTTAGCCTAATTGACAGTGATGGAGTAGAAGCTTTGTTGTTGGTAACATGTTGAAATATGTGCTTTAAATCTAATTAGGGCATTTTACTGAAAACTATGGATAGCAGGTTTTATGTATTTCATATGAAAAAAATAGAAATAAACAGTAAGGAGTAGAAGAAAGCTGTGAAATGTGCTCATTCCTCTGTCATAAATGATCATAATAAAATTTTGTAACTAAGTTAAATTGAAAACAGATAAAGGAAAAAAAGCCAAACCACTCAACAAAAAACACAACCTCAGAAAGAGCATGAAACCTCTGTCAAATAAATACTCACATGCACTTGAGACCTTAGTGGTTGGGTAGGAAATACCAAGAAATCCTCCTAGAGGACATCAGATAATGTAATGAAGTTGATAATGAGGACAACATAAATTAGAGTTTCCAAAAGTGCAAAAATATGCTTCAGTGAAAAATACAGATAATATGTTTTAAAAGCATGAAAGTCAACACTTCCAGTAGTGACCAATGACTGTGCTATTCAGGACTTATGCTTTGAAGATTTGCAATCAGCAGTAATTTAGAGTTGCAGTACATAAAAGAAGTCTGATCTAAATTACTTTTCCATTTGGAATTTAGGTATAAACCTAGAAATGAACCTATTCCCTTCAAAATCAGTAACAGGAGTTACTGAAGTGTGAATCTTGTGTTTGCTGTGCCATGCTCTGCGTTCTCCTTTTCTCTATAAGCATGACACTTTTGGGACTGCTTCTGTTCCCATTAGATACACATTCTTCTTTTTTGCACTGTTTTCATTGCCTTTTTTATGCCTCTTTGCCTCTTCTTCCTGTTCTGTATTTGTCATTCCTTCTCCTTCACACAGACAAATCCTGTGATATTTGTACATCAGTTGACACTAAATGATATATAACACTGTCAAACTTCACTTAGAACTCAACACTGAATACTTCTGAGATGTGCTCGACTAATCCAGGTTTCCCAGACGAGCTCGATGTTGTTGATCAGTGACAGCAAAGAACTGTAGAACAAAAGGAGATGGTGAAATGACAGAAATCATGCAGAACTCCAGCTGAAAGACTCTAAGAGACATGAGACATGCAATGGCAGTAAGCACAGGTCACCACAATATGTGTTTCTCCAATTTTTAGTAGGTTTAGGCACATAATTATGTGTCGTCTTAGCAAACAAGAGTATAGTTCCATGATTGCTAAGGTTATAGCATTCCAGTCATCTAGAGGTAGATGAAGTTTTGAAGCATTTGTCAGAATATTATATTTAAAAAGATATTGTTTCTCTAGAGATGAACATATGTTATTAAAGTTTAAATGCTTCTGGAAGTGTCTTCCTGCATAAATTATCACTTCTGCTAACTGTATAGGTGTTTTAAAAGTAATTTCAAATGAAGAACGTGCATTGAAATCCTACTAAAATGTATATAATATTTTCAATATGAAAAATTGCATCGCCACACTAAGATTACTCTGCTTCAGCTCATGGCATGTATTGAATTTATAACTGCTTCTTTCTGTCAAGCTTTTTCCCAATAATGTGTATTAAAATGATTATATAAGAATAAATTACATTACACAGTATTGTAATGTTTTCAAAGATGACATTACATTAGTCTAACAGAGGTCAATTTTCTCTGGTCCTCTAATAGCATGGATAATACCTTGCTTTGTGGGTGTTTTTGCCCTTGTTATTTCTGATTTTCCCTTTTTTCCTGGAAGAAATGTGCAACATTTCCCGGCACACATAAATAAGATCTGTTTTTATGTTGTACTGTGGGCACTGTGTCTAGGTTTACTTCAGCCAGCTAAATCTAATAAACATCTACTGGGATAGTAATTTTTAACTTCAAGTTCAATATCAAATATGTCAGCAGTGCACTTAGCAAGAAGCTGGGCAGCAGTTTGAGGAAAATGCAGATCCAGTCGCCAGTAATTTTTATCAAATTATAGCCCCTTGTTAGAGTGCTGGGATTTCATCAGCTAGTAATACTTAAATAAAAGCAGTCCTTCTGTAGGAGGTGATTGTTTTTCTTAGGCATAGGTAGATTAAACATAAATTCATTCACATACCTTCGATATGTGCTCTGCCATTCATGGCTTCATTATCCACATTTCTGAAAGGAATACTAGGGTTTGCATAGTGTTTCAAAGTGGGCTGGCATTTGTATTTAGCATCTTATAACTACTGATATCATGTTTCTTTCAGATAAGTTTTTTCTTTTTCTAATATTATTATAGATGATCTAAAAAAACTACTCACCATATTTAGAGGTATTAATTATTATGGTAAATAATACATAACTATTTTAGGATGGTTACTTATAGAGTATATTGCTGAAGGTCTGCATATACCTAGCAGATAAAGATACTGAATATGTTTTTGAAACAACAGAAATTGTTTGTGGGCTATGATTACAAAGAGAAATAGAGGATGCCTTGTTTTAGGAAGTCAAATCCCAAATTTAGGGCATTAAAATTTTTGTGACTTCTGACAACTTCTGAAGTGACTTTGTTTCACTACAAGTCCACCAAGTCCTGAAACAGGTAAATGACTTGTTGACTAAATCCAAAGGGATAGTTAAAGTAATTATTCCACCCAACTTAGCCTAGATTCAGAAAGTGGTTTTGACAGTCATTTTATGATCTACATCTTCCAACAGAAGAACCTTTCAGATAAGGAGAGACTGAGGGAGCTGGGATTGCTCATCCTGGAGAAGAAAATGCTCAGGGGGAACCTTGTATGTATGAATGTCTGATGGGAAGGAATGAGGATAAATCATCCTCTTGTCAGTAGTGTCCATGGGCAGGACAGGAAAACTGTCACCTGCATATCTAAAACAATGGGAAACATTAACCTATTCAGTTTAGTTGTAAACTCAAAGGAGAAAAATGCTTAATAGACTTCAGAAGATCATCTTAAATCCTGTATATCTTCTCAGAATTTCCTCCTAAATTGATTATTTTTTTCCACGGATGATATCAATATATAATCATGTAAAAAAGATCTACAGTGTTGCTTAAATAATGGCAACCTGTGGCATTGTTATCATTTTAATACTTTCATGTTCACCTTGCACGAGATTCAAGATGTGGCTCAGAACTGAGACTTTGAATTGCCTGTGAAAGAGATTTATTTTCACTAGGCCAGTACATTAATTTAATATGACTTAGGTATTGGGAATCAATTACTTCATTAAGAAAGGCTTGAGACATCTTGGAATCATCTCATTGTAGTAGTGACTGTTCAGCTTAGTATCTTTTCTCACTTGTAGTCTTGACAGTGCTTGAGACTATGACATAGGTAATAATTTTCTTAGATAATGTGAATAATCTCTGATTTGTTAACTCTTTATAGCTCTTCTTAATTTGTTGTCATTTGTTTCGTATACCTGACTAAACTAAGTGATCTGCATCCTTTTTGAGATTATTTGGTGATACAGAAAATTCCTCAAACTTCTCTGGTGTAATTTTCTTGACAGCATTTCTTTCCCCTCTTTCTGTTCTGTTCTGTCCTGTTCAGGCATAAAAGAAGACAGAATTTCAGGTCTCAGATTAGTTTTATCAGCAGAGATCATATGATCTTTATGATGTCCTGAAATTAATGCTAGGGCACTAGAAAAGGAATAGTGCCAATTTGCTAGATAGAAATGTGAAATTAAAACAATAGACCATCCAGGAATGTTATTTTTATTACAAGATATTTATTTAACTGTGCAATATTTTTTTCCTAGTCATGTACTGCTAGATATATAATATAAAATTAGGAAAAAATACATTTATTGTATCAATTATCTTTCATAGTAAACTTGTGAAGTAGAAACTGCACAGAAGTGATATCCATTGTGAAAACTGAAAATTATTAATAAATCCAGAGTTCTAGAGTTTAGATTGAATGGACCAGTAGCAGAAAGGTAAAGATCACCTAGTAAAGGAATGGGAAAATACCTTTACATAGATCTAAGAAATAATTTGGAAATAAATAGCAAGTAGTCTGCTAGGGTTTATTTCTGGAAGGGGAATCTTCAAAGAGATTTTGGTATTTTCCTCAAAGTATAAATAATTTCTTATCTTTCCCAATCCAGAAATTTTCTTCACATGACCTCTGTGGGATATAAATGTAAACATAAACAGACTGAAACCATCTGCAACAAAAAATATCTCAACATTTTCAATAGATTTAAAGGTAATTTTATATTTATAGTTAAATGGGTGCCTATGTGCTGAGTTGGATTAGGTAAGGAAGGAAATCCTTATAAAATACATGATAAAACATAAAAGAGCTTTCTCAGCGTTGTCTGCTGAACAATTTATTGCATTAAACTTTTCTGACACTGCATTCTGGTCCCTGTTGCAGAAAGCAATGAGGAGGATCTAAATTGACAAACTTCCCTAAGCAGCTGCACCTCACAGTACAATTATGTACTTTTTTCATTTTACAGATTATATTTGACTTTGATGAAAATCAGAGCATTGAAGCTGAAAATTAACAATTTGATTTATTTAAAAAAAAAAAAAAGTTTCTTTTCATTAAATTAGTACATACACAAAAGCATCCATCAGTAGCCCTGGGTACCCTGAGAGATATTGCAAGGGAAGTCAAAAAGGGGGTAACCTACATCAAACAAGACAGTACAATTGCTGTCCAACAGATCAACAGATAGTTACAAAAATAAATGTCTCTAAGCAGTCATGTCCTTGCTAAGTTAAACAACCAAGACTGCCTTTGTACTGTATCTTGCATGTCACATCTGTGCTGATCAGGCACAGTCAGAAAATCCCTTGTGGTCTNTGTGCTGACAAATAGGCTAAGGGACTTAGAGCTCATTTTCATTCAGGTACCTCATTTTCAAAGCTCAAATATTTTAAATAGTCCAAATTTTCAAACCAAGTGTATTGCATTTTGACTGCATTTGTTTAGCTTCAGAGATGTAAACTATAATCAGGCGATGTTGCAAGGAAAGATGTCCTGTGTCAATTGAAACTTCACAAGTGAAGCCATGCTGCTAGTAATGTCTGTATTTAGAAAGAGTTAATCTTACTTGATTTTAGATATTTAGGTATAAACTTCATATCATATCATATCATATTTACATAGAAAGAAACAGGCAAAATCAGAAGGCACTGAACTGAGAATGGTGATATTTGATGATGGGGTTCATTTATAACCTCAAGTATCTCACAAAAATTTCTGTTAGCTATGTTTTACAGTCAATGGAGAGGGAGCAAGTCACCTCCAGAGGATGATTCATCTTTACAAACTACAAAGTTATTTTAGAATAAGAAAAATTGCCCTCAGATACTGCCCTTTTTATTCTATAGAATGTGAAGAAGCTGTGTTCTGCATTATTGAACTATTTCTCCATGTAAGAAAAAACAATCATCTAGCTCTCAGGTGACAGAAGCATGGATAACTTAATTGATCAAACAGAAGCTACAGAGATGTTAGAGGCAGACTTCAAAAAGGTTTCTCACTCTGTTGAAGAAAATTTTCCTTTGAGTGCAAACACAATTTTACAGGGTTTTTTTTCCCTGATGTTATTCACTAAAACACAGTTACTGTACTGCCTGCTCATCAGTCCATACATTGTTTAATATGCAGGGAAATTCTTTAGGAAGTAAAATTCATTCTTTTTAAAAGCACATCAAATTACTTATTTCAGATCTATGTTTCTACAATATGTATGTGTATATGCTCAGGGGAAAAAATAGGCAAAGAGAAACAAACAAACAAAAAAGGCTCTTCCAGGTGATGAATCTCAAATAGTTCCACTCCCTCACACCATTTTTATTTTAGCACACTAAAGAGGCATTTTTCCTTTCCCTATGTTATGTTAGTATCTCTCTTTGCCTTCTGCATATTCTACGCTGCCTTTAGTTTTTATTTCTCATACTTGTGCTAAATTTTACTCTTGTCAAGCCTTGGGATAAATATGTACTGACTACATAGAAGTAAAAAATTCAGAAATAAGTATTTCTATCCATACATTTCCAATCTCTCATCTTTTGGATGAAATCTTGCCCCATGTAGAGCTAAACGTGAGGCTCAGCTTTGACATCTCTAAAGCTAGATTTACTGAGTTCTGTCTGATATAAGACTAGAAGGGTACATCCTGAAAAAAAATCTGGAAAATTCTGAACTTGTCCTTTTTATTAAAGATTTGCAATTTGAACCAATCTGTTGCCTGCTTCCTGTAAGACCAATGAGGAAAATAGTATAGGAAACAAGGCTAAACTTCAGACTTCATCAAGAATCCAGAAACTAAGCCAGTTCATATCAAGGATGTGGTAGTTCTCACCCTTACTTGATTTAAAGTAAGAAAAATGAATGTAAACATTGAATTAAGGAAAAGGCATTTTTAATAAACTTGAATATATTGAAGCTTGTGAATTAAATATAACCATTGATTAAAACTATAAAATGGGGCAGGAAAAATAATTAACCAGAGAAAATAAATTCATACTTAATTCTTTTCCCTTCACAAGATGAGTTTTTCTTTTAATGAAATGTATTTACTAGGATATGCTTTCCAAACAACAACAGGCAATCGTGAGTTTATTGTTTTAAACAACACACAAATGAAACTATAACCTACTGACTATAACAACAGGTATGGAGTGGTACACTGAATTCTGTGGTTTAGAGCAATATTTTTTTTTAATTACACTTTAATTCATCATATCAGGATTCCAAATTAGTAGTTGATCTTTACGTCAAGATCCTAAGACTAGGTTACATAATGCCATGTTTACTTGCTTTGAAGGCAACTAAAATTCCTCAATCACTTGCCACTTATGTCCAAGTCCAGAATTCAAATATTTGTAAGTGCCCACTACATGTATATTGAGCTATGATTTAGACTATACATGATAGTCAAGTGTGTGAACATGGTTAGCTAGTATTATTTTAGATGTTTGTGTATGGGACCATGAGATGGAACCTCCAGAAGACAGGGGCAGCTACAGGCCAGCCACAGCATCCTAAGACACCTAAAAGTACCCAGCTGTTTCTAGGTAATTGAATTCCTATTATAGGATGAATTATGATTGTCAGAGTCATGGAACAATAACAGCAACAATATCAACCAATATTTCGATGATGTCACAAGATAGACCTCCTGATTTTACTTCACTATACTACCAAGAACAAACTAAATTATATTTTCCCTACTTAAGCAATGTTAGCCTTCACATTCTTAGTTTTTGTAGTCAAAAAATAGCAGCCCTAAGGAACAGAGGCTTAATTTAGTCCAAGAAACAAAAGAAACATGAGCTAACATGGTCCTACTTCTCTCAAAAACACAGAATAAGTGTTATTAATGATCTGACTGCAAAACACATTGCTTAATATTGTTCTGCAACAGTTATTGATTTTTGAAAGACATACTATTAAAGCACCATTCCTGTACTACCAAGATTAAGTTTATCCTGCACTAGTTTTAGTTTGATCATTTAAATCTTTTACAAGTTTGAGGTTTACGTTTTAATTTATTCTAGTTAGCTCCATGACAAAGCAACTAAATCTTTAAGAGTTGGCTTACTGAAATGATTTAGTTGCAATTTTAATAGGATTGTGCAAATTAACAGCCTCATATAAAACCTTTCCTGTAAGCAGTATGCCTCTAGAATTTAGTCCTTAGACATAATAACACAAAGCTCATGAACAGTTGAAGTGTGATTATACTGAAAAAGGAAAAGCATGCAAAATAGAGAGGTAAGAATGGCTGTGTAATTCAGCTAGTGTAAATCAGTGAAGCCCATTTAAGTTAGTGGATCCTTAACAATCTGCATCAGCTATACTTCTGGTCTTGCATTTTCTTCTCAATAGGCCTGAACATCAATGTTGTTTTTATTTTCTTATGAAATTCTATATTATAATAAAGTATGTTTAGCCAATCAATTTGTTGCGTAAATGAAATAGTCATAATGCTGTAATTGTGTAGTTAGAGTCATTTGGTCTGTGTAGGAGTAGCCACTCTTAGATTAGCAGATTGATAAGGATACAAAAAGAAGGCCAAAGCTTTTTTTTCTTTTTTTTTAAACTGAAACTTTATTTCATTACAATGTAATTGGTTTAGGTTTTATTTTGTTATTCCATATTTCAGTGGGTATGATAAATAGAAGGTATCCTGAGGGTGATGCTTGTGCTATGATTTGCCTCATCCAGGGTTTATCTGGCATAATGTTACTGTCCCAAGATGTAGTTTGGAAGCATAGTACCTGGAATAGCCCAAATATGCCAGTAACCATGGAATTAAATATATTGTGCTTAACCTGTATAATTTTTTACCCTTACACTTTTGTGTAACACAGTTTTTGGTGCATTGTCATTGCTAACTTCAGGAGAAAAATGCAAAAGGATTTAAAACAGTACTGTTAAAGATCTTTGCTCTGCTTTCTTATTGTTCTTAACAGAGCTTAGTGCTAAATGTGAGAAAGCATAGGAAAGGAATGTTTAGAACAGATAAAGTTCTTCAGCCATTATTTCCATTAACAGTTCTCTTCTGTGTAGTAGGATTATACCAAAAATATAAATGATCTATTGTATATTAGTGAAGAATGGAATTCACCTTCCTGCTATATTTATCGCTGCTATCCTTTTAGTGGTGTATGTGTAGTTTGAGAATGTAATGTCTATCATAGGACATTAAACAATTCTTGGATAATGGCATACAATTATTCCTCCCATTAAATTGTTTGAAAAGTACATGGCATGCCTTTGGCCAGGGCCAACTGGTACTTTGCAGTGCAATTCCTGGACTTTGTTTAGGATTTAACACCAACCAGGAACATTTCTGCATAAACAGTTTGGATTTGGTTACTTGCTTTTTAGGGTAAGAGAGTTTAGGTACTCTTTAATTAGATATAGTCTATGCTACTTTAGTGTATGGGGGTTTTAGCAGTAGAAATCCAGTACTTTTATTTTATAAGGCTAAATCTAACATTAGAATTAAGAAAATGCAGCACACCATGGAGGACAGTAAGTCCACTCAAGCTTTATAACAAGCAAATGAGCAAAGCAGTGTACGTCTCTGTTTTAGTTAATATCGACTTATTAGCAGGGGTTTATGCCAAATTTCAATTACACATTTGAATGATATCTACCAACCAGAAATTCTAAAGAACAGGGAGCCTAAATTGTTATGTTTTCACTCTCATTCTTCCTCTTCCCTCTCAGTATGGATTCAGCTACACAAGCAAACTTTTGGCTCTTTCTTTCATGTATAAGGTTGTTATGCTTTTACTTTGGACACTTTGCTCTTTATCTTCAGGCACATAATGGGTGCCATTCCATTTTACTGCTCCTACATTGGCCTGGAAAACACTGTTAGTGTAGAAACAATCTTCTTCCTGATTTGAAAAAGTGATTTAATACAATTAGCAGGTTTAATAACTTCAGGGAGGCTAATTGTGCTTCAAGCATGTCAAGCGTTTAAATTTTCTTCATTAAAAGAGAACTGTTTATGTAGAAGGAGGCTTTGCAGAGTGTCCATTTTGCAGTTAAATACAGAATTGGTGCAATTACTCCATTTAGGGTAAGACTTCATGATAATAAAGCCTCTAGCCTAGAAGCTAGTCTATTAATATTAGATAATGTATGCTCTTGTAATTCCTCCCTCTCACTAATGTTGCTTTAAAGCAGTACAGCTTCCTGATACAGATGAACCCATTCCTTTCCTTCAGGTCAAAGTCTGTAGGCTTCTTGAAAAACCTGGAATGGGAGTAAATTCTACCATTCAAATATGTAATTCAAAGAAATGCTCTTAAAAAAAAAAAATCATGTAATACACAGAGCAAAATGAGGCCACAGTTATTTAAATTCCTTTACTCTTTAACTTGCAAGAAATAAAGACAACATAAAGCATAAAAAAGGAGGGAAAAACACATAGATCAGAGGCACTGGATAGCATTTATTCAATGCCTAATAATTCTACTAAGATTAGGATATATTTGATTGTAGGAAATATTGAACACAAGGTAGAGGGGTTTTTTTGTTTTGTTTTACCTACAAATGGAAATTTCCTTCACTCTGAAGATTTTTGCCTGTAAGTCAAATCTATAATGATATCTTTTTCTTACAGTAAATAATTTGATGCAGCAAATTCATTGCAGGGCCTGGGCAGGAGATTGCTGCAGTAAGATGATGAAGCTGACTGCTCTTTCTAGTTTTGACAGTGTAGAAAACAGCAGACTGATCAGTCCAGGAAAATAAAATGTAATTGAGCATGGAGGATATAAATACGTGGATCTCTATCACTAATTGTGACTAGTGACAAAAAGAAAATCATTTTCTTGTTGGTTTTCTGTCTGCTATGACTAACCAATTCAAAGCTTCAAGCAACTTGAAATCAGGAATCATCAAAGGTAGAAAGTTCTCCAAAATATGTCTTCACTTCTGCCAGTATCACCTGGATGAGCTTTAGCTAACAGTAGGAAGGATAAGCAATAGTAACAACTGTGGGACATTTAGCTCCAAATAACAAGTTTACTAGAAGAGAAATAATGATATAAGGAAATCCTCTGGATTTAACTCAAAGTAAGATCTGGGCATTTTTCTGGTCTTCTGCTTACCTTAATGAAGTGCTGGAGATAAAACAGGCCATGATCCCATTTAATGGAAAGTCGTATGACTGGAATTCCAATGTCTGTCAACAAAGACTGTCAGAAACCAGCAGAACTGAACTCAGTTACACTGAACAAACAGAGCTTAAACTTCTGTCAAGGAAACATTTGGCCTAAAGTTTTTCCTTTCTTTTGTAGTAGTCAATTTGAGATAATTGTTCATATTTCAACATGTTTATTCTGTGTCTCCTGGGTACACTATTGCATGGAAAACATTTGCTGTATCAGATTTTTCAAAGGTCAATAACTCCCAGTGTATTCTGCCCTTGGGACTTGTGTATATAGATTCTGATGCTGAAAATTTTCATTGTATTTTCTTACTTAAAGTACTGTAATAGGTCTATTAGTTTATTTTCTTTATGTCATATATTCTGAAGAAAAAATGATCATTCTGAATAAAGAAAACTATTTAGATTCTTTATTTCAAGACCAATTAGTACAGTTCCCTTCGCTACTAATATATAGTAGTATATACCATATTTCCTACTAGGAATATTTCAATTACAGAGGCTGCTTAGTTATGAATATGGGCTTACATTCACATGTGAACAGAATGTTTTCTTTCTTTTCAAAAGAAATAACTAAAATTACTGTCAAACTTCTCCATAGTTTCTTAATACTGACATGGTTAATCCTTAATCCCCTGTGGAGTTAATTAATACAAGTATACATCTTGACTAAACTGGAGCACTGTTCTCAAAAGACTCAATGGAAATCCTGGGCTATACCTACCAGTCCCAGAGTGCACAGCTTGTAATTCTCATGTGACACAACCTGATTTCTGAAAAGACTTAAACACAAAAACTCTCCATGCACCTATCCATCAGAGACATGCTAGACCTCAACCTTGCTGTCCCATTTACCAGTCAGAGTTTGAAACAGAGTGTATCCATCATTCTTCATATCTCTATTCACCTCTGCTTAATACTGGCCTTCCCACATAATGTGCCTTCTTTCCATCAAGAGCCAGTCTTCAAACTCTTCCCAGAGTTTTCCTTTGCCTTCTTCCACACTCTTTGTGCTGAAAGAGTTAAAGATGGTATGGGCAGTCATTGAAATGCAGCTGGAGGTTGATGTTTGTCAGGGAGAAGCAGCAAGTCTGCTTGGATAAGGACATTTTTAGAACAAAACTCCTTTAGAGGTGGTACCAACATCAGACTAGTATATGTTTTACTGACTTCTGTCTGCACACCTCTGAAATGACATGCATTACTTGGGTCATTATTTCTTTTCTTACCAAGTGCTTGAAAAACTTCTTCATTGGTTTTTTTTTTTAGTGTATCTAGTCCCTGAATTTAAAATAAGCTTTTCTATAAATGAAAAATCATTCAGTTCCTTGAATGTTGAAGAAAATGAAATATCAGCCTGGGTAAAGAAAATCAACTCTAATTTTAAGTAAATCTTTGTGAAATTTTGTCTGGTAATGATAAAGTAAATAATTAGGAAGTATGAAGTAGAATTTTACTTGAGTCAGAGAGAAAATTTAGTGTTTGGCCTAGGATTTTGGTGATACCTCAAAACTATAACAACAATAATGTAGGACAAGATAATTTTTATGCTGCAATACATATATAAAAATAAGATGGACTATAGATGGAGATTCTTTAACTGCTCTGGGCTTTGAGGAGCTCAGGTCATGCTATCAGTGCTTTTTGAATATGATTTATTGATGTGCAACTACCTAAGGGCAGTGCAAAGTGGGAAGTTGTTCAAAACCAAACACATATTAAATAGAAAAGAAGATATTGAATATATTTATTGAAAGAATTGCCAATGTATGTTTTGTATTATAGTCATAGAGAATTATGTTCTTTTGTTTAAATTTAATGATGGCTAAGTGAGTAAGAGAATGAAAAAACAGGGTGTAGAGAGGAGGGAACATAAAAAAGAAGGTGTAACTTTGGCCAAGAACATAGAAGTTCTTCAAAATTCAGTAGTACCAGTAAAAGATAAGTAAGGGAGGAAAGAGCTAATATTGGAAGACTAAGCAGGCCTGTAGTGAAATCCTGTAAGGGAACAGTGTTGAGGACACAGTGTGCATTCTGTACATGTTTCAGGGTAGGGCAGAGGGGGATGCTTGAGACTACCTCTTAGTCTGAATGTCCATTAATGGCTATAGGATTCTGCATGTGCTCCTGGCATGTGTCTTTTGATTTAGTTTCACCATAAAGGCATCCAGCTTGTGCACTCCGATACTTCTCCACAAAGACAGCAAAAGAATAGAAAAGAATTAGAACAACTGGGAGATTTGTTTCTCAGATGAACTCCTAAACCAAACTAAGGCATTAACATAAACAGCCCATGCCATAAATACTGGGCAGCTTCTCCATACACAGAACACTGTCAGAGCTCAGAGTTGGTACATTTTATATTTAAGATGTTCAGAAGTGTCTGATAATCTTGAATCTGTTTGGTGAAATCAGAAGAGGAATTTAGCACAAGGTTCCCTCTCCCAGACTTGGCGCAAATGAAAGTATCAGAGATTTTCATATGCAGTAAACAAGAGAAAAGCTTATTGAATAACCAGAGTTCATGTGGCTGCAGGAAATCAGAATAATATTCTCTCTTTGTAAGTGCAGAAGAAAAAAATCGTTAGCATTAGTGTTGCTCTAAATAAAATTTCCTAAGCGTAATTGAACAACGGATTCTGCTTCTGGGAACAAATGAAATGAAAATTAGCAATACTTAAAAATAGAAGAACCAAGAAATCCTTAATCTTTCTATTCACAAAATTAATACAGAATTTTTAAAACCTAATCCAAATAAATCCTAATTTAGTAACTATTTTTGTTCACAAGACCATTGAAGCACAAGGCTTAAATGGTACTGATGCCACTGGAAGTTTTATATAGTCTTAGCTCTTAGACATAATCTTACAGGGTTCTCTGAACAGGGAAAATTGCTTCAACACACACTAGTTTGCATATACACCAACAGTTGAAAGCTCTGGGATTTAAATCCTTATAACTGAATAATTCAGGAATTTGAGGTTGGTATTGAGATTCTGTCTTGGCCCTATTCCTTATGTGTCCAATCTGACCCAGCTCTTACTGACAGAAGTATCAACATGTACAGAGGTCATTAAAAGACCAGATATTATCTGTTTAGTCACTTATATAGCAGATTTCACTGCATATCAGAACACAAAGGATTAATGGCAATAGTATTCCAGTTTAAGGCAGTCCTCAAATTCTCCTTCTGTTGTTGGCAGATATAAAGAGGCTGTTCCATGGAGTGTCTAAGACCATTAAGGTGAACTGCCTTCTAGAAGTGCTATTTTTCTCTATTTACTCTAAAAGAAGCATGTAGAAACAGCTTTGGCTTACAGAACAGAATCTGAGATATAAAAGATGAGAACAATACCCCAGATTTTGGGTGCAGCTTTCCGTTTGCTGAATGTTAGGCTGAATTCACATGAGAACTCCAAGTCATCCCTAACACAGAAGTCCATTTTCACCTTAAACAGCTTTGCTTTCAATAGCAAAGTCCATATTCTTGGTATTCTTGGTTCTGTTTTTACCTGCTCTTCTGTTCTTTTCCTCATGCTCTTTCTGTCTTTACTGGGGGGAATGGGAGAGTGTGGGAGAAGAAAATCAGATTCTAAAATTATACTTTATTTCTTTGAGCTATTTTTTGTATATGACTAGTTTAATCATGCACAACATTCACCCTTCATTACACTGAACATTGTTAGTAGAAGATGCCTCTGAAGCACAATAATGCCTAATTTGCATTAATCTTGCTTTGCTCAATTCTTTTACAGTGATGCAAACATATGCCACAAATTACTCTCCATTTTATAAACCACAATAAATGTATGAGCTATAGTCCCCTATTAAAAGGCACTTAATTTACTGAACTCCACTAAAGTAACTAAAAACCTGACGATGTTCTCATTTCTGCAAGAAAATACAGAACCAAAATGGTGCAAACCAGGTAACAAAATAGTATCTGTTTAAGGATGCAAACAGGTAATAGAACATCAACAAAATGTTCCAAAACCCCCACATAAATAAATAAACAAATATGCTGTAACCCTGAGCTTTTAAATTTTTTATCTTCCCACTCCTGTACTTCCCTACAGAGAATGTTTTTGCAGGTGCATCCCAGATAGTTTCATTTATTTTGCTTGAGCCTCTACAAGAAGGCTTTTAGCTAAATATAACTGCCATATAGCTACTACTGAAAGTGGTATCCATTCTGTCTTCTGCTTAAATTTTCCAATATATTCTTACTACTTTGTCATTCATTCCAACTGCTAAAGGTCTACTGTAAGTTCCTGTGGGTTTTGTTCAGAGAAGTCTAACTTATTTAAGAGATGTTGATGTTGTATACTTCTATGTATAATAAGTATATTCCTATGTATTTGTCCAGGAGCCATAAAGTTAGTGCAGGAAAGGAGAGATCTACCTCAGTATCATTCTATCTGAGGCAATATAAGCCCTCTTTTTAAGCTTCCCAAAGTGGACTATTCAACATTGAGTTGGCTACTCATAGCAACAAAATGAGACAGTCCCCATCTCTCAGGCCCCCGAGATTCCCTCTTTTATCCAGTAATAATGGTAGTGACTGCCTCCAGGGAAAAAAGATCAGCACAAAGGCCAAATGGCTATGTCCCATCTGAATTAATTTTAGAAGTTCATCTTGTGCAGTGGCATATCTTTAACAAAATAGAGGTTGAGAATATCCAGGGTGTCTTAGACCCTCACAGATATGTTCCTTCTTAAAGGGTGTGGATTAGCATGGCCTTAGGCAAAGGAGCAAGTTGTGTCTGTGCATTTTGCTGGGCAAACTTCCTAATCACCAAGTAAAATGAGGCTGTCCTTAATTTTTATTTCTTTCAACAATGTTTCCAAGTAAGATGTTGTTCCCTCTTTGTGTGCTGGATAGAAAATACATAGATATATCTCCTGGAGAAGAACAGGAGCCGCGTGTTCAGTGACACTGGAACCTCAGCTCAAGAGCTACTCATAGTATCTCTCTGTCACAGAAGTAACTTAGTAAGTCAAAACCTTATCTGGGATGTGTACTCAGACTCATACATGCATCCCAAACACCCACACATCTGTATAAATGACTTGGAATCTTTTCATACTGAAGGTTACCTAAATAGGAAAGCTGCAAAGCCTAGCAGAATTACTGCTAGTGCAGAGGCTAAAAGGTGAAGGGCATTATTCTGCATACTGTCCTCTCCTCCCCATCCTATATTGCTTCTCAAGGATAATTTTATCCATGAAAACTGTTGGAATTCCAAACTGGAACAGCTTTCAAAGGAGATTAACCTTCTCCATGGCACAGCAATTTTCCCTCCTGAGGAAAGCCATATTATTTCAGTCTAGAGAAGGTGTCTATTACTTTAGAATTTAAGAACCCACATGTTTCTTCTCAGAGAGAGAAGCAATTACTTTAACTGCTGTTCTCAGCATGAAAATATTTGGGGAAAAAAAAGCCTTTCTTAATCATATTTTGACATCTCTATTTAAAATGGGGCTAAGTATATAAAAAACTAAAATCTAAGTTAAAAATATGTACCTATAATAACTATCATGAAACTATAAAATACAATGTATACAATATTAATATTTTGCTGCATGGAAGTACATTTTAATATAATATTCTAGTTTAAACCTTTGAGGAACTTTTCTCATTAAAAAACAGTTTTAATGAAAGATACTCTCATTAAAGTCCCATACTTTGGATATAAAAGTAACTATGGACCTTGATTTATTATTCATTAACAGTTCTCCATCAAAACTGAATGATTTTTGCAGTTACAAGGGGGAACTCCTCAGTATTTTTCTACACCTGACAGAAAGGATTCACCTTGTAATCTTAATATACTACTGTGAATAAAGTATTTGATTACCACAAGACACTTTCTATTATCAGGTAATAGATTTTAATTTTTCCCCCTTTTGTTTCATCTGACAGTTAGAGTACATGCAAATAGTGAGAGGAAATAGTACTTTAACTTCTCTCTTTCCTCCCATCTCCCTTACAGAAAGGAAAGGATAACAAGGTTGTATAGCTGCAGAAAGCTATCTCAAAGGATTTGCCTTTTGTGCAGACCACAATGGGACAAAATGGTTGGGATATAGTATGTGTACTGGAGCAAGGCTTGTACCCACCCATGTGCCCTCCCAGTCCCTCCTCCTTGTAAAAGAGTCTCCTTGCATCTTCAGGGACTGGTACAACACCAGACAAGCACAATCTCCCCAGGCAGGGGGGACCTATCTACTTTAAAGCATCAGCCACCAGGCACAGCTACAGCAGCACTGAGAGCAAAGCCTTAATATATCACAATATATCTTAAAGCTCAGTCAGTTATCAGTATGAGGTCTTCCTAAGCATCCTAGAAATCTACTGCTCAGTCAATTCATTTACCTTTCTCTTGCCCTTCTTTCTCTCTAATCCCTTCATTTCCATGGAGGAAATTGATAGACACTAGGAGGTACAGAACAATCTGAGGCCAAGTTTAAAGTCATTTTTGATGGGAGGACTGTAGGATGTATCCCCTTCTTCACTGGTTCCCTGCCAGCCTCACCCCTTTCAGACAGCTCCCACTGTGGATGGTTTCCACACTCATGACTGCTGCAAAAACACTGGATAACCTCAATCCTTGTTATCTTTTGAGAGGAATCACTTAATTAAAGAGGATGGAAAAGGGGATGGGGGATTGTTAATGACTCGAATATTTTCTTTTATAGTACAGCTTACTGGAGCTTCTGAGTGAATTAGTGGAGTTCAGTCTCTAAGTGATTAACTCAGGAATTTTCATGAGCAGTAAATTCACTGTGAAAATTAGGCCAAAAGATAAAAAATATATTGTAATCATCATCAAGCAGGAAAAAAAAAAGTTCATAATGCAACATTTATGGCCAAATAAACATTATAAAAAGGAGCATTAAAAAACACATTAATTTGAAGACATCTTTACCTTCGCCCTTCCCTGTTCTATTCAAAGAGTGTAACAGGGAGATTAAATCAGTAGGAGAGATATAAATGTCATACTTGCAATTTATTTTAGTGCTATTGAAGGAAGACATCTGAAAACAAACAATCTACAGAGACAAGCAAAGGCTTGATCTGTATCAGTGATGAGGAAACAGGCCAACCTTCTACAGAAGAATTTGCAAAGTACAGTTGTTGGAGAATCCAGTACAAATAGCTTGACTCTAGGTTTCTAAGCACTCTTTGAAGCTCTCTTCTACCCTCCCTAAATTGTTTCCTTAGTGCTAAAGCAAAGCCTGTATGATGCCAAGGTAATTCAGTTGTAAACTGTGCAGTGTGTCGCCATCTCTCTCTATGTCTTATCTGCTATCAGCTGGCAAATGACAGTGTGTGACCTGTGGAGAAAAACAGCAAATTACATTAAAAAAAGAAAGGTGAGACTAGTGCATATTCTCAAACCTTGAAGTGATTTAAAACACAGAGTAAAGCTCCTTTAGCTCCTTAATTACTCATGGCATATTAGTGACTTCAACTAAAAATCACCCTCTGTGACCTAGGTCTTGTGTAGATATTTAATATAATAGAAGTATATTTGTTGTCATGTTTGTAACTCATGTCACAAATTACATTTCTAGCAAGACAAGCTGGTTCTGTGTTTTGCACAACATAAATGACAACATGTTTTGATGAAATATTTTGCATGTGATTGGAAATGCTCCATACAAAGACTGAAGCTGTCAGTCACTCTGAATAATAGTTAAAGTGATTCTGTTGAATTATACTCCACTACTTGAAATTAGACAAAGAAAGATGAGATTATTTGGAATTTGAAGTCTCTCCCCATGTTAAGCAGAACACAGAAGAATAACTTTGACTTCAATTTTGTTCTTAAAATAATTATCTGTGTTTAGGAACAATGGTAAAGGGTTTGTAAGCAAATATTGAGAGAGAATTCTTAGTTAGCTAAGTAAGTCCACTTATATTAGGTTTCAGTCTTGTCTCATGATCCTGACTCTGCCTTTACCATTATTTCTGTCTTGGGCAACTCATCTGATCTTTGTGTCTGTGCAAAGGAAATAATGCAGTCCAATCATCTACTGCAAAGAGAATTGCTGGGCATCTTTATTTAACATCACCACACTGCTCTGAAAATACTGTGAGCTATAAAACTGCTAAATAGTTTTATTATCATTGTGTTCCCACAAGTGGCTAAGCTCCCATAAACAATGATCACTGATGTTATATGAGTCAGAGAGGTGCCATCAGTATTTGTCTCTTATAAATCCAGGTTGCCAGTTTAGTTATGTTTTTATTTTGACCTGTTTTTTTGGTTGTAGATTTAAAACAGCAAGTCTCAGTCTATTCCTCAAACACAACACTTTTATTCAAGGATTTCCTTTAAGGAAAAGAAAAATAAAGAAATTGTATCTAATCTAATCATAAAAAAGAAACTCTGAATTATAATATTAAATGAATATAAACCTACATTTTCACATGGCTCAGAAAAAGCTGAACCTCAGACAGCACTTTGTCTTTCTTCACTGTATTTTGCTTCCCTATATAAAAAAGGAGGTGTGATATTGACAAAGCTATTAAAAATAGACTGTGCAGAGAAATCTGGACTCTAGAATGATAGCTTAGGAAAAATGATTGTCAGCTACAATATTAATGAAACAAACCCAGAATTTCAAATCCCTCTCCCTGGCAGTCTCTTTATTAAAAATTCAGCTGTTGGCTGAGTTCAGAAGTGATCTTGATCCTCCGAGGGCTCTTACCCTGCAGGTTAACAAGGCTGCAAGCCTCAAGACCTGGTTCAGCAAAGTACTTCAGCAGTCTGCAGGGCAGTGGAGGTGATAGATCACATATAGTTCAAACATCCCCTAACCCCACTTGCACACAGTATATTGATAATAACAGCAGTCTTACAAATTAGACATGGAAAAAAAAACCTGGGCAATCATGCTGCCCATCTCCCCTGCAATTTGTGACTTCTCACATAGGGATATTCATAGCAGGTTATTCAGTTTTGTTTTGCATGTTTCAAGAATTGGAAATGTTCAACTGAATTTAACACAGTCACCTACTGAACTACTAGGAATTTGATTGGTTTGGGTGTTTTTTTTTCCTTCAGATGTTTAACCTAGCTTGGCTTTTATTATTTTTTTATACTGTCCCTATAAATCCACATCATGAAGCAATCCAAGATAGTCTTTCTAAATATTTTTAAATACTTCCAAGGTAGCAAGAATAAATATAACTCATTTTTCAAGCATCATAACAAATGGAAAAGGAATCTGACATGAAGTAAAAGATGCCCCTCTGGCAATATATAACATGTAAAATATAATTGTATATAAAAATGCAATTGCATGTGAATTATAAATGAATCATCTTTATTAATACTTTCTGCACATACCCAAAGGAAACTCTATGAGAGTTTATTAACAATATTTTTATAGATTTCCTGTCTGCATATAAAAACTTTGATCAAGATAATGTTGTCTAAAATGTGCTTTTTTTATGGTACTTAGACTCTGTCTGAAATAATCTAGAATTTTGTATATGTAAGTTTTCATACATATATAGCATCCTCTAATGCAAAGTGACTATATAAATTTGTAAAACCAGTATGAATAAATTCTGTAGTTCAGGAACAATTACCATACAGTCACAATTACAGCTTCAGTCACTTTAAAGTGTTTGCATCTTTTCTTTGAGCACTCTCCTGTCTATCTGTTAGTATCTCCTTTGAAATGCTTTGCTCAGAATCATATGCAATTTTCTAAAGACAGTCACACTTCAATCATGCACCAAAGTGCTTTTATCTTCCTGCCACAAGATCTGATGCTTTTTTACAAGCATGCCTCAAAAATGAGTTGATTTCTTCATACCACATAGGAATGGGAAACGTGTGTAAATTCCTCACTTCTTACACCTCCAGTTGTTTTCACAATTACTGCTGTCCAATTTGCTGTTCCTGTTAAATGTCTGTGATACTGCTTTATGTCCTTTCACATTACCTTAAAAAAAAAACAACTTTTACTTCTTTTCTATAACAATTCACTTTTTTATGATATTACTTCTGAGGGGCTTTAGTCAAGCTCAGTGACCTGCTGTGCCAGGCACTGTATGAGCATCCAGGTATTTTCTGACTCTGGTTCTAAGATAATTAAGTTTCCTTGTATCACTTCCCTGTCCTCCAAGCATCTCTTTAGTATTATCTGTGAATGTAATTAATGCTATTTACTTCTCTCCTGGGTTAGTGAAGATATTAATCCCTGACTTAATACAGATCCCTGCAGCACCATGCTACACACCTCTTCCCATCTGGATATATTGCTGACATTATCCTTTGTTTATGCTCTTTCATCCTCTTTCAATCTTTCAATGAGACAGTGTTTCTATCAAAGCCAATTTTAATTAATGTTGACAAAGATTTTAGCATGTATTGCAAACCAAATATATTGCAGCTATTGTTTTTCATGTCCCCGTTTTTCTTTGTAGTTCTAGTTAAAAAAATAAATCAGATTTACATTCAACCCCTTTGTTCTTTTTGCATCTCTTCTGCCTCTTGCTGTTAGGTGCATTAGCCTGTAGATATTCATGGTGTTTTCTCTTGCTATAAGCTTTGCTATTTGAGGGAGAGCAAGGGCAAAGCAGAGCAAGACAGTGAGAAGGGTGGCCCAAATCCAGCAGAAAAACACATGGCCGTCTTTAAACACAGACATAATCTCACTGGAGTCGATAGAAAGTCTTGCATGCTTGCAAGTAGTATCTACCAGCTGAGGGCTGCTGTGCTGAATATATAAGAAGGATCATGTGCTAATCATCTCATATTTCCTTTTGTATTTAAAATCAGTTTCACAGTAACCTTTTAAAGCCCCTTTCATTCTTTCTGATCTCTGAAACAGTGACACAATACATTTCTGAGGTAACATGCATCAACACAGTAGGATGCAAAATATTCAGATTTTCTGAACTACATGCTTTCAGATTTCCTTTGCTTTTTCCCTAACCTGCTTCTCCTCAGAAGAGGAAATATTTTAACCTGCTATACATACCACCTATTTATAAAGTTAGTTTATTAGTATTATTTTTTTTTTATTCACTACAAAGGAATTCAGTATCTCAGTCACTTTGGAAACATCATTAATGCCACCCCTCCTCAGGACATACTTGATTTCTCCAGTAGCAAATGCAATTTCGCTTTGCATTCGGCAGCATAATAGTTCTTGTTGACAAATGTTAATTATTTGTGTGGGTTTTCTGTTCCCGACATTTTTGGCTCTGAACTTATAATCAAAGCAAAAAGTAGAGGGGAGGAGAGGGGAGGGAACTTTTCCCCAAATAGTGGAACAGCTTTATTTGTGAATGTCATGGGAAGCCAGAAGGGAAAAAGAAAGCAAGTAAGTAAATGCGTTAGCCCGAGGGAAAGGATTTCTAAGGATGTACTCTTACATCCAGCTGGGACTGGTCTCTTCTTTAGCTCAATGGATAAGAAAAAAGGGAAAGGGGGGGGGGGAGGGGGGGGAAAACAATCCCATGGCCCCACACCCCCAGAAGATACAATGGGATTTTAGCACTCAGAGGGAATCTCTCCCCACCACAATTGAAACAGAGCTTAACTAGCCTTAAATCAGACTATCTAATCAACTGAAATCCAATGAAAAATAGCTTCTGTTATGCCTTGGAAGCAGAGTGTGGATGAGGAGATTAGCTGGGGTGAGATTAATCACTTTAGAAAAGAGAACTTTAACTACTTTTTAATAACACACAGTTCAATGTGGTTGAGAATATGGAAGCTCAGATAAAGCCTTTTAAAGAGTAAGAGCCATCAAAGCAGTTTGGAAATATTTAGCTGCTCAGATACAGCAGTGGGCAAAATTCTTTCTCATTTCTGCTTGTCTGAGGTGATTCCTTATTATCATTCTATAAGTTTCACGCTAGACAGACAGAGAAAGAAAGACTCAATAGGGTTTTTTTCATTAATGGTTGTCATTTTGATTAAAAAAAAAGAGAGAAAGAAACACTATAGTTTAATGGGTAAATGCAAATTACCTCAACATTGCAGTTTTGTACTTCAAAGAGGACTAAAATTGTTTTGAAGTTTATTTGGTGGTGGAATTGCTGTCAGAGATAAGCAAAAAGTTTTGAACTCCCAAGAGCTCTGATAATGCTTCAGAAAGGAGAAAATTCGAGAATTACCACACTTGTGATCAAACATAATAAAAATTAAGGCTAATAAACAGCTTTTGTAATGTCAGTCTAAAAGGTGAGCCAAGGAGTCTTGTGGAACACAGCATTGTCAGTTTGGATTCACAAGGCTTCTTATCTTTGATTTTTTTTTACATCTTTTTAGATTTTCTTTTTTTCAATGGATGTTACTTCCACCCTTAAATTAAAAATATTCTTCCTGAACAATAATCCATCTAGATTTAGCTTTTACAATCAAAATCTTCTATGTGGGCAAAATTAATGGGTATGGTAGAAAGCTTTCTTCCTCACAGTTCTCTTGATAGGCAGAAGCAGGTTAGTAACTCTCAAAAGATAATTTAAATATCAATTGAACCATTGTACAGGAATGGCATTTCATATAGATTGTTTGATTATCATATTCCATGCTCCTAGCAGCTATAGGATAAAAACAAAAGACAAGATTACCCTTCCTTATGCTGCAAAATTTTTCCCCAAAATATCTCTGATTAAAGACGTATCAAAGGTATGATTTTACTTTTGAACTCTGCAGATCTCTCTTTGGTATTAAGCACAGACACATGTACATTTTTAAAGATTGCACTACCATTGACATTTTTTCAATGTCATATTGTAACTGGAAGATGCTGATGTCTGAGTAAATTTATGCTGATTTGTGAATCTGTCCTGGTAGGAAAGTTGTAGATGTTTATAACCTCCTCCCTCATTGATACATATTGTCCTGGAAAACTTTCAGACAAGACAGACTTGTTGGTGCTCACCAGCACCTCAGTGGTCGATGCCCATTCGAAGGGTTTTACTTTGTCTGACTTTGCTTTTTAACATCAAACATATGTAACAAGACACAGCTCATTGTGTGTTTGCTTCAGAAAGAAAACCATGCTGTCAACATGACAAAATCAAGTTCAAGACAAGCCAGGACACTGTAAAAATCATTTACCCTCTATTGCCTGTACAGTTAGTTTAAAACGAGGAATATAAGTTTTGACAAGGTATTTAAATACTCACTAGTAAGTATTTTCTGAAATCAATCATGGCAAACAGATTCTGTTCTAAGGTCCAAGAAAAAAACTGGGATAGAGCCTTAGTACCTCTGCAGTCTTTCTTACACTGTTAGAAATGTAAAGGAACAGCTACAAGACTGAGCAGGCTCAGCCTTGTTCCTGACTTCTGGCTCAGCCTTCCTGGATGGAGCACATCAAGGAAGGGAGCTTGGCTGTACCGTGGTAGAAACAAGAGAAGCAGCTCCAGAACAGCTCAAAGTGCTGCTGATGTTCTCACCAACACCTGAATGGGCTCATCCTTTGCATCGTACAGAAACATTTTTTGGAGACTATTATGTGCTCTCTATCTACCTTCTGTGACCAATGAAATTTATATTTCATTATACTCATTATATTGCAAGGTAGACCACTGCAATTTAGTCTCTTTTTTTTATGAAACACATATCTTCTGCATGTGAACTTGAACTACTGATGCAGGCTTTTAGTGTCTCGTATTTATCAGAATTATTCAACAAAATCAGTTGTTCTGGGACACAGATTCACCTCACCTCACTTGAGGCATTCAAGGTATATTCTCTTCTCTTTTCTTCTCATCTTGCTGTGAACAGTAGCACCACTCCTGTGTCTCATTTTACACCTTACTGAGTTATAGTAGGAAGGTTGCTGTCAGATATCTCCTTCTCTCAAGTGGCTCTTAGGCCATTTCTTGTTTATATCAAGTCAGCAGTTACACACAGGTCACTTTGCCACAGCTAACAGCACTTAGTGTTTCTCCACAGGATGCTACAGAGTCTAAACACTTTCTGGTCTTATCACAGGGATTTCAAAATTGTCTGTACAAACTATACCATTTCTGTAGAAATACTTGTTTCTCTGCAGTTCGGAAATGGAAGTTTGAGTTTCGTCAATGCTAGTAGAGATATAAACCTGATTTCTGTTGCTCCTTTCCTGAATTTTTGTAGACAGAGGATCAATAGCACAAACAGACTCCAGCTGAGAAAACTCTTTAAAAATGTGTCTAAATGTGTACATTCTAAACTGAGCTGTCCATTAGGCACCCAAGTGAGATAACAATTCACTGTCACAAGCTTTTAATTGAATGTAGAAACAGCAACATCCTCTTGCAAAGTACCATCTTCCCCTCATCTGTTGTTTGGTAGTTTTTTTGCATTAACATTGCCATTTTAACATTCCTGTAATTCTTTTCTTATCCTACATTATCCACTTTATCAATATTTACACTGTATTTTCATAAGATGCTAAGAATGAATTAAATAATCTGTATTCACTGAAAAGTCTGTCGTTGTTTTCTCAGGAATTCACTGGTCAAGGCATTTCTGCTAGAGATGCTGAGAGTCCTACTGATACTCTGTGACTACATTTATATCAGTGAATTCAATTTGCTTAGGTTTGTTGTGTGAGAAAGAGTCTAACTGGCATGGCATGATCCACACCCATGCTGTTAAAATACTCTTTGTCAGACTGACTATTGGCAAGGGTTTCTGCAACCTCCTTTTTTTGCTGTGCAAAAAGTCAAATGACCAATCATCTGCTTACTTCAGTCAATCCATCTCTATGCAATGTGCAAACTTCAAAATGAATTTGTAATCGTCCTGTCCTACACCCTTTATTTATTTTTCTCCAGGTTGAATGTACTCCTCTGCAGCAGTGTGCTGTTTAGTGCTAAAAGCAATAGACTAATGGCTTCACAGAATATCATCTTTATTGTTTCATTAAAGGTGTAACATGAGAATTATTATGTTCTCCACTTTGACTTGCCCATCATCCTCAAACCCTAATATGTTTGAATTTTCAAAAGAGTAATGAAACAGTCTGGATGTCTGAATGCCTTGCTAAAAAAAGATACATTGACTGCATTTTGAAAGAAAGAATCTGTATACTTGTAAAAAAAAAACCCTAAATCTGAATACAGTTTAGACATCCGTGATTAATGTCTAAATTTTGACATTTATAGATATAAACCAAATCTTGTCAACTGTACTAGAAACCCTTCTAATGTGTTCATCATTTAGAGTTTCGATTTTGTTTACCATTTTTGCAATAATTTAATAACATTTTCAGTAATTCTTGCTTTTGACACTGAAACAGCATGAGGTTGATTTATTGTGTTTTCAGACTTGTGCTTTTATGTAAACACATTAGTATTTTCACAGCATGTTTGGAACAAATGGATCAAATCCTTCTCCTTTTACACCTATACAAAATCTATTGGCATAGCTGAGCAACAGAGAGAAAAGATGACAGAATTGCTAGAGTAAGTCAAGAGGAGTAAGGATAAAAGATGAAAAACTTTCGCCTATCCTGGAAGGTAAAAGTGACCAATTTCACATAGCATAGGAGCAAAAGGACTAAGGCTGCAGTCATGACAGGTTCTGTGTCTGAACAGCTTTTATCTGCTATAGCTTTTATTATAGCTGAACTATATTATAGCCAGTTTTCATAGAAAATAGATTCATAACCATAGATAGCACAATACAATGTGAATGTGTTGTACAGAACATCTTTCAAACAAACTGATCCCTAAACATTCTGACAGAAATAGGCAAAATAATTATAACATGAAATCATAACAAACAGAATGAGGAGAAGAAAAGTAAATATGATAGTTTTTTTCCCCTCAAGATTATAGCATTCCTGTGAATTACAGCTTTCATTGGTATCAAACACCCCTGCCATTGCTAGAGGATTTGATTCATCTGCGTAGCTTGACTCCTTTATGCCATTGCAAAAGGTAATATAAACATTTGATGGTTCTATTTCACCTTTTTTAGCAAAGAGGATGTTTAAGTCCTGAAAGGCAAAAGGCATTGGGATATGCTCAGTGAGAAGCAACACGTTGGATCCAATTCTATGGTAACTGTAAAATGCCACTGAAGTCAGTGTTACACAGATGTAACTGGCAGAAGATTTTGCCTTTACTTCTAAAAATCTGCTAACAGTGTCAGAAAGCAGAAACTGATCTGAAATCTGTTTAACTCCTCTCATCATCTGTTCTTTTAGCTTTCCTCAAAATGTGTCAAAAGATGTGTTTTTCTGCACCTTATCCAGCTTACACAGAAACTTGTATTTTTTTACAGAAATCTGCAAAGAACTCCTTTTTCTGCCAGTGGTCTATGAACTCTAATGGAATCTTGTGCAAAGACAAACTGAACATCAGAAATTTTTGCTTTTATGTATTTTTTGCTAAATCATAAGGCCTTATATTTCAGGGTGCCAGTCCTGTAAATCTTCTCCATTTCATTTGGATCAGCAGGACTACACTTACAGACATGGAATGGTTCATTTTCAGTAATCTCTTTTCTCTAATTGTAAGTTCCCTGCTACTGCACTGTGGGTTCTAAATAACAAAATAATTGGCACATGAAGTAAGTCTGAAGTTATGCATATAATGTCAAATTCAGAAAAAAATATCCCTTCTCCAAAGAAAATTTAAGCATATATTTGACCCAATAGAATTCAAGAACATATTTAAACATCTTCTTATAAGACTGGACACAGGAATTTTCATCCATCATCATGAAGTTGCTGTATTTGATTCTACCAACAGGTTAAATGCTACCTAAAGGCATATTTCAGTTCTAATTAAGCCAATTTTTTGCCATCTGTAAAGGAATAAGTGGCCATTTATAGGCAAATGTGTGATTTGTGTGTACAATTACTGAAATTAAATATACACACTGAGTTGAAATGAATCACTTCAATTTGTATACACATGAATTTGGAAAAATCAGACTCTCATGCTTTAGAGTGTGATGTAAATTATACAAAGTATGGCTGAACCCACACCAAGCGAGGAATTTTAATTTGGGATTTCCCCAGTTGTGTGCTTAATGTTATGCTAATGTTTTTTCCATTAATAGCTAAAAAGATCCATTGCTTCTCTTTTCAATGGGCTCGTTGCTAATGAAAAAGATCTTTTGTTCCATAGCAAAACTGTACAGCTCAGGCAGAATGATAACATGCTGGCTCTTTACACTTTGGATGCTAAAAAGCCTCAGGCAAAATATTTTGCTGAAAAAGGCAAGCCTGACTCCATTCATTTCACAAGTACTGCCCTCTTACACTAGCTGTGACTTTGTCTCTTTATTTAATGATTCACTGCACCCAGATATTTGAATAACAGCATATATCTGTGTGGAGCTAAATGTTAGCTTTCTTTCTAAAGAGATCAGTTTTGAACAGTAAGAGCAGATTCTCTTGTCCTGGGGCATCCTTCTGGCAGCAAATGTTGAAGTGATATAAATAAATCACAACACTATTCCAAAATGAAATCAACAGAAACAAATTCTTATTTTTCCCTCTTTTTGAAAGGTGACTTTGAGCCAGAAAATTCTATGTTGTTTTGAACAAGGATTCTCTTTATCTACTGAGCCAAGAAGGATGGGAAACTACTCAGGAACTACTTTTGATTTTAAGCATCATTTAGACCAAAGAACAGATTTCAAGTGACCTTCCAATAATAATACAATAACAATATCTTTAATCTTAAAAATCAACTTTGTCCAGAGGAAGTAAAAGTCTCAGCTATGAAATATGATAAAGAATTTTAGTTTAAACCACAAACTGGCAATAACATACCAGTTGATCTATTAAAAAGACCTCTACCAAAGTGGCAATTTTGATTTTATTTTGATGTTGTACTAAATTTCGGATAATTACAAGCAGCCAATACGATCATTTGAGGTCTTGGCTTTTGTTTGGTTTCAAACAATGTTTAGTATTTCTCCTTTTCATTCATGCAAGATATCCTTTACATTACAAATGAAGTTTATAGTATTTTTTAGTTTATTGTCAATATACAAAATATATTAAAAAAACATAACCTTTACAGCTACCTTCAGGAACTTAAGTCCTGACAATAAAAAGCTGTCCTAGCAGAACTACAGTCTTATTCTGCATGAATATTATCCCATCAAAATGGTGTTTAATCACTAGCACACCTAGATTTGTTCCTAAATACCTTATGAAGGTGACTTTCTCCTGAGTTCCCATGGGCTTTCTGAACATCCCTTTTCCCAGGAGGTGAGGAATTACCATCCAAAAGGCTCCTAAATGTTGATAAGGACTCCTGTTGGAGAAATACTGAAATACGGCTTTGTTTCAGAGCAATTATCATCTGAGCAAGAATAAGTTAGGAGATTTATGAAAACTAATTTTACCTCAGCTCTATGACAGGATGATAGCATAGCTCAGCAAATCATATAGCAACATGTAGCCCTAAAAAGGTAGAGTCTAGGTTTGGGGCCAGGATTACCTATTTTACACTGAAGATTTGTTGATTACTATGTGGTAACTTGTGGGGCTTTGGCAGGGCTAGGTTAGCAGCTGGACTCTATGATCTTAAAAGTCTTTTCCAAACTAAACAGCTCTATGATTCTATGTATATCTTGGTAAAGAGAGTAAATCAAAGCCTGCCACATCACCTCATGTTTACCTTCAAGTTGCAAACCCACATTCTTCTTCTAGTTGACCTTGATATCATTTACATATTCTCTTAAATAAGATGAGCATCTGATTCCTAGGTAAATAGTGACTAATCTCTTCACATATGAGGGAAAGGGGAATAGAAACTGTCTTCTCTAGCTGTGACTTGAGAGGAGTGACCTCTGGTAAAGAATATCACAGACCTCGCATGGCAGGTGACAGCTCCATGCTATGACTCAAAATGACTGAAGCTGAGAAGCTGGCATTTGCAAGATGAATTGGAGGGAAGAATTGAAAAGATGCATCTTTTCCTTCAGCTTTTTGTACTGTGTGGTTTGAGTATCATCCTCACACAGCAAATTATCTGCTGCAAATTTCACGTCCTTCAAATGCACTCAAACACTGTGCAAGGAGCACTGGGCCAGATTACCTCTTGTCAATAGCCCTGTGTAAGGTAAGATGAGCTCTGTAGTTTCTGCAGGATTTTGTGATGCTTTATTTCTGCCTACTGGCTGTGTATACGTTTCCAAACACATAAAGTTTTTTTTTTTTCAATTATTATTTGGTTAAAGTTGGTTCGGATAAAGTAAAAGCATACATTTAGAGGAAATAAAGTTCTATTTATTGTTGTTTATTTCACCAGGGTCTAAAACAAAGAATTGTACATTAGTACTTGTAAGGAGGATGATAGGAGAGATTCCAAACAGTTTTATTTTTGTTTTTAGATGTTGTTAACAAGTTTTTTTTCAGTCTCCATGACAACAGTAGGACTTTGTTCCTGTCACACATTCTTACTATATATCACTCCTGTCTGTGTGGAAGCAGAGTTTCACCCATGCCTTCACCTTAAATCATTACTTTGTTCTATCCCTATTTTTGCTGGACACATGAAGCCTTAATTCTAATCTTGCCTCCAATAGTTTTACATGGGTGTCACCCTTACATAGGAACAAAGATCAATCTGACTCACAGCAATGAAAAACAGACCAGAAATAAGGTCCTGCTATAACTGACATCATGACAGAGGTCACTCAAAACTTTTTTCACAATTCCTTCATCTGTTTTCTTTAATATACAGTCATAGTCCTTCGTACTATATGCATATAGCCCAGAAATATTCACTGGGAAAACTGGGAGATCACCTCACCTGAATGGCTGCTTTAATGGAAAGAAAAAAGGAAAGTAGTAGACAGCCTTTATCCCACACCAGTAAAATATGGATAGAGTCACTCCTCAGAAGGCTAAGTCTCCCTCCTCCTGAGCTGCTGAGAAGAAATCCTAGCCACTGAAAGAAGGTTTTGTCACATTTTTCATAACCCAGCCCTTTTCTTGCACACTTTGCACTTATAAGCATTTGCTTGACAATCCAGTGGGTGAGAGGAGAGACTCTATATTCTTAGACATCCAAATTATTCCTCTGTCATTTTGTTCTATGACTGCCTTCTCTAATCTATCACATGATTGTTGAAAAAGGAAGAAGTAAGTGGTCTGAAAGTGAACTCATGATCAACTTACAGACTGGAGAAATCTTCCCTAGTTATACGTGTATACATGAGTCTCATAAGTAGCAATGAACTTAATTAATTTGCTTTTTTCTTCCCCTTGTATCACCAAATATTCCCTACCAACCAGCCAATTTCTAACAGCTATCTGACAATATATTCAGCAGAAAGAACCTATAAATAAGACCATTACTTGGATTTCCTTTGAGTCCCAAAACTGATCATCCAATGATTTGAACAGTTTTTACACACATGTAAGTGATAGCATATAACAAATACATACTATGTTTGCAAATACTAGTGCTGGCTCAGACCATCAAAGACTTTCTGCTGGATGACTTAACTTTGGACATGATAGAGAAAACCCTACCCCCACTGGCCAGCATTGCAGTCACTGCAGCTTCTGATGCAGGAACTCATCAAGCTGTGTGCCAAGTGTGCAGTCCTCTCCCTTAGGAATTTTCCTGGGAAGAAGAAACCCTGCAGTATAAAAAGTAAATGAAAAGACTTGGAGACCTTATTCTCTCATATATGAAACACTTAACATCTGCCTATTTATAACACTAGAAGGAGTAGATGGTTAACCTACCTCTCATGAGTTACCTATCTTCCTACTACTAAACAGTTCTGGGTTACCAGGAAGACTAAACAAAACAAATGTCTTTTATTTATAAACTATTTTTCATCATATGAGCTGGTAAAGCACAAAAGCTACCAACCCTATGTAAACCTACCTTCTAGTCTTTTAAACATAGTTGTCTCCAAATGTGTAATGACTCAATGTTCTCAGGTTTCTACATTTTATCATGTTGCATGTTTTCCTTAAATTACTTTGCTGGCAGAATCTTTTTATTACCAAGGAGTCTCAGTTTTCCTTTATGGAGAAATATTTCCATAGTCATTGTAATTACAAAAAAAACCCAACTTTGGGACGATGACCAGTTCTCCAGTAGCAGAAGACATGGGGTAGATATACAGAATTTACTGTATATTAAAAACTGTGATTTTAAGTGACTCTCAAGATCTTGATCTATGATTTTAGAATATATAGTACTGGCAGAATTTTCTTCTAAGTCTATCAATGGCGTAATAGTTGAATCTTTTCTTCGTAACATTCCTGATTTTGTATGATTTGTTTCACTTCATAGGAGAAGACTACTGTAAGGAATGCAAACTCCTTGACACTGAGAGAGCTTGAGCAGATTAACAATTAATAAGCTTGATGTCACATCTCAATGGCAAAACTCCTGTTAATTTCAACGAGAGCATGATCAGGCTCAAAGTCATCTGAGAATTCCGTGAATGCAAAGGCTATTTCTTTCAGTTACTTTTGGACACTAATAAGGTTGATTTTAATGGAACTTATTACATCCTTACTAAAAGCAGAATTTGACCTCAGCTGAAAAGATTGCCCCTTCTTTCACTTTGTTTTGAAAAACAGCTACATTTTCATAATAGTGTCCGGGTACGCGCACAAATCTCATTACCCAATAATAGGATTTGTCTACATACCTCCTGCTCAGTCTTTTGGAAACCTACATGTCCCTCAGCATGGGTTATTTTTTTTTTCTCCTTGTTTCCATTTACATCTGTCCACATGAGTACAATAGATTATATTCTATATAACAGTTTTAGTCAAACAAACGCCGATAAGTATGTAATCAAGGAGGAGGTGAAGATATTCTTAAAGGACAAAATCAGCCTTGGAAGCTAAACTCTCACTTTTGTTACAATGATTGAGACATTTCAGAGGAAAAATATAGCAGAGAGGTGAAGCAAAATGTCATGGAATAACTCAAATATAGCAGTGAGATGCCAAAGCAATGTTTAATTATAATCTTCAGTCCAGATACCCTATGATTGGATCTTTCTGCAGCAGTGAAATTGTCTTACAGAAACAAGGTTCTGTAAGATACCAACGTTTTAAATTGGGGATGTGAATGACAGTTGAGGTTGATCCTTACTTTTTTCTGAATTGACTCTGCTCTGCATTTCTGTCAAAGCAGTAAAGGAAAAGAATTGAAAATCATTTTAATCTTTACTGCCTTACATTCAGTCACTACTTCTATAGCTGTTCTGACTAAACATGTTATGGAAGCTGAAGTTTTTATTCAGAATGTAGAACAGTACATTTTGGACAAACTCTCAAGTTTTTTGGTTTTGGATTTATTTTTTTTTTTGGAAGAAACAAAACCCCAAACCAAACTAAGCAATCAAACTAAACACACAAAATACCCAAACAAAAAAACCCAGACCATTAGAAGTAAACCATAGGAAGTAATATGGAACAAACAAACAAACAAACAAATGAACAGCAAAATATATCCTGATTTTTCCTATGGTTTGTGAAAATCTCTAGAAGGATTAATCATGCATGAAAAAAGAGCTAGAAATTTGAGCTGTCAACAGAAGTTTGTCCTTTGCTTTATTTCTCTTGAGTCTATATCATACCACCAGTCTTTCCCCTTAAGTTTCTCTCTCTCTGTATAAAATTATTTGCTTAATTCATATAAAGAAGCATTTTCTAGTGACAAGTCATACTTAATTTACCTTTTATTTAATTAACCTCCTGAAAAGTTAAGATCCATCTATCTCACTTGCTGAAAAATATGAACGAGATGTGAGGTCATTATCTGGATATGAAGTTTTACTCTGTGTGTATGTGTTATGAACTTGAAGCAGAAGGATATTTTTTCACTTTTTTTCTGAATATAGGCATGTGTCCTAAGTCTTGTTGCTATGCAGTTTAGCCATAGCAACAAACACGAAAGCCAATGTGTTGTTATTTCTATTTTCCTTTCTAGACAGTTTGCCTAGTAAAGAAGAGATGCTAGATATAGCAATGTCAAAATAAATGCAGTATTTCCTGTGAGAGATGTCAAACATTTCATCTTTCAAAAAATTATATTGTGCAAAAATGCTAAGCAAGAAGGTGGAGAGGTTGTAGTCAAGCTCTCCATATCCTTTTGATGCACAGGTGAGGACAGTAAAATGTAATTACTGTAAAAAAAAGTCAGATTTTCAGTTAGTTATTTCTTGAATACAAAAACTACCATGATACATTTTGTTCCTTGCAAAGATAATGCTCCTTAATTTTTTAGATAACTAGAGAAAAGGTGAGGAGTGAGCATCTAGTCTTCAATACTTAAGGTATTTAGTCATTGATAGTTTACAATCAGTATTAAACACTGAGCTTAAATAAACCTGCATAGAACTTGTGAGACTATATCCCAGTCTGTTGCAAAAGTGCATGAAGGATTTTCCCGTGGCTGAGGCAAGGAGTGAGGACAAATAGTTTATTCAGCAGATTCTTCCATGACTTCCTACGTGATTCCCAGCAAGTCATGCAAAGGTAATTTTCTATGTAAAGTTTGGCTTGCTGCCTCTTGCTCGCTTTAAATGGGATTTAGATGCCTGAGTGTCATTTCTCTTACAGAAAAGCTTACTAATTGCCTAGACAATCAGCTTTTCTCACTTGTAAAATAAGGAAATCATGAGAATAACTCAGAGAAGCACTGTAAATTTAGATTTCTTAATATCCCAAGTTATCCTGTTAATTTTGGATATAAAGGTTAAGGAACTTAGAGACTATTATAGTAGTACTCATTTACTTAGTTCTGCTAATTTATCTAACCAAGCATGGGAGACATTTCCATGCCTATGACTAATTTAGGATGTACCTATATATAAAACTCCATTTTGTTAAAAAAACCCACTTTATTTCAAATATCTCTTTTTTTTTTCCTTTGAGTCCCAGCTAAAGATTCCTGTTGAGCCAGGCTGGCCTTCTTCCCCTCCAGGTCATTTTACAGCATGTTGGGATGGCCTGTTCATCTGCCTTATCCATAAGCTTACTACTGACTTGTTATATATATATATATATATCTATATATATATATATATTTATGAATACATATATATATATTTATGAATACATATATATATATTTAACATTATACTATCCTACATTCCAATAAATAGTGTAGTTCAAAAGGGTAGTCCAGCTCAGAAGGAGATGAAAGGATCCTGTCACCATCAATACCTTGAAGGATTTTGCATATGAGACCATATGCTGGTTTGTACATTTGTCTTCACTATAAAGATGAGTAAAAGATAAGATGAACATGGTGTTCCTTAAATGCAGCGCACAGACACTATCTGTAGCATCCATTTGGACCTGGGTTTGACACTATGTAAAACCCAAAACCTCCTTCCATGGTCTTTGCAAGGATTGTGTTTGATACAAATAGCCTTTTGAAAGATTGTCAGAAGCTCCTGCTTGACACAAAGCCTGGAGGCTATCTGTGGAAACAGAACAAAACAAAGAGATAAAGATAAGGGGGGGAAAAAAGAAAAGAAATATTTTTGCCAAACAGATGGGACTGGCAGTTATCCTAAAAAAAAATGGGTTATGGCTTTGCTCAATACTAAGGATTTAAAAATAATTGCCTAAGGTCTGAACCATGACCATTTTTGTCTTAAAAAAAAAAATAGTTTGCTTTCATTTCTTTTTTTCTCACCATTGAGATATACAGAAAGAGGTGTAACAATAAGGGAAAAAAAGAGGGACAATCAAAAATTTGTTCAAAAAGTTTTTTTAATGTTTTCCTATGGCAGATTTTTCTTTTCTAATAGTTTCAGTAAGAATGTTAAATCATAAAGTCCTTAAATGGAGACCTACTCTCCTACAAAGGAGTCTATGAACATAGAATTTCTGTATCCCCATTGAGACATATACAAAAAAATAAAAGAATTAGCAATGTAGGTTTATAACAAGACTTCTATACTTAAAATGGAAATGATGTATTAAAGTTCACGAGTGCCATCTCTGCTTAGCTCTCTACCATCTTGAGTTTATACGTGTGTGCTTAACTCTGCAATGGTAAAGCTCTGTAGCTACCTAACATTCTACTTGCAAGCATATCTAGAGCTGCTACCATCTTCACTTACCTCCTTGCTTAGACACTCATTCTCAGCCCTGAGAGAAAAATTTTTATAGATATATTTATAGGTGACAGATACATAGACAGAAAAAAAACCCCTCATGCACCATACTACTCAAAATCAGACACCAGAATTATGACATTCTAGTCAGTGAAATCTTCTGGAAGGAGATCTGTGTGCTGTTCCCTGCACAAAAGGTAGTTAATTAATTCCAAATGAGGCAATCATTGGTTAAAGCACATAAACAGTTTTCTCTCTCTTGGATCCATGCTTTTGTCTCTATAAAATACACAGGCTGTCTTTGGAGCAGAGTTCAGAAGTCAGCTCCTGCATCCTGTGTAAGCTAGGGAATAATGCTTTCTAGTCAACTTTATTTCAGATTCAGAGGCCTCTGAAATTTGGAATTCTTCCAGAATCTCATCCTAGCAATACAAAACAAATTACAGATCCGTTTCCTCTTCTTTCCACATCCCTACCCTGCCACTCCACTCCTAGTGCGAGGAATCCACTTTGTTTATTTACTTGCTTTTAGCAGCGAGTCACACATCTTCATTAGAAGAAGGGAGGCTTTTGTTGGAACCACATAGACATGGAGTCATGAAGGATGTTGACCTCCAGTTTCCAAGACTTGGAAACCATTTTAGCCATTGAATTGCTCTTCCAATTACGATAAAGAAGTAAAAGTGACTAGGTACTTCACCCTAGGATAGTTCCAGGCTCTGTCAGTTCACAGAGATGTATTTCTACAAGGCAGAGGCAGTAACAATCTCCCTAGAAGACTGGGATTTTAAACCAAAATTAAATTTCAGTGCTTCAGACTGTTAAATGGCACAGCCTTACACAAACAAAGCAGTTAGGAACCTTCTGTGCTTAGATTATATGTCATATATAAAGTGTATGCAAAGTCAGTAAATCTTCACAGAACTGGATTGTAAATATATATTATTTAATATGATCATACCTACTTTAAGATTGGCATGTAATCATTTGTCTTCCATAGAAGTATAGAGATATTCATGTAAAGAATTAAATATATGTGTGTATGCACATCTAAGCAGCACAGAGATTGTGTGATACACGTTAGGCATTTCTTTGTGCCTTTTAGAAGACATTTTTGGCAACTTTTGTAACACTAAAATCCAGATGTAGAATAATGTTAGCATCCCTCACTGAGTGTTGAAAGGATTATTTTAGGTAATGCAGATGCAATGTTAAGACAACAGAAAAGCCATTTGTACATGCTAAGAGTTACCGCTGGTGACATTTTGATAAAAATTCTCATATGAGTTCTTCCTGATGTTCCCAAGATCTCCAGGCACTTTACAAACTGAAGTGTGATTAAAATGAGAAATACTTTTGTACACAACAGTTCTGCTTAGGTTAAAATCCAAAGCTCGTTAAAGCAAATAATAATGGTTCCATTAGCTTTTGCAGGCTTTGACTCAAGTTCCATGAATAGTGTTTAATTATAAATGAACATTTCAGCTCTTTTGCTCTATTCACCCAATCTGGAAGATCACTGTGTCTGCCACTTCTTAATTTGCTAGCCAGAACCCAGCAGTCACCAACAGTGTCCTACTTACCCTCCAAATGACAACGATACAGCGCCTGCTGCAACTGGCAGCTGCTGCTGTTGCTTTAGCTCCTAATTTCCTAACTCAGCCCTTGTGGAAAATGACAAGGGGGGGAGGGAAAGTCTTTGTAAAAGAGATGAGCTCTCAGGCATATGCCAAGGTTTCTGCACTGACTGTAAAGTACTGGACAGAATAATTCCTGCTGCTTTTGTTTTCTGTCCTGGAAGTTTGAAATCTACTCCCCTTTGCAGTATGGCCTGGAATGTTTAGAAATAGCAAACAAATAGCATTTACAGTAACAGTACTCAGATATATAATCAATGGAACTCTGATTCCAGGAAAACCCAGGAGAAGACTGTAGCCTCTAAGGCTCCTGTCTAAATATATATATCAATATAGATTTATATTAACATGTGACACAAGAAGACAGCCATCTTCTTCTGAGTGCTCTGCTTTCTTATCTAGACATTCACATTTGTCATGCAAGAAAAGAAAGAGCTCTTCAGAGGCAACTCTAACGTACATTTGAGTACTGGGGTGGGGTGGGGTGGGGGAGAAATGTTGTCTGAGGTCAGATAAAATGTGTGTGTCTTTGGAGCAAATGAAGTTAATTGTCCTAACTCTGGACCTTGCTGCACTATTTAGTCAAATGAAAAAGAATTGTCTCCCAGAGTATGAGGCAGAAGTGGAAGAAGGAAGGACTTGATGATTCCTCAAGAAGTTCTCTGTGCTGTAGACAGTTAGCATAGACTGCTGGTTTAGGAAAGTCTCCTTAAACTCGGAGCAGGAAGATAAGGCTAATACTGCAGATAAATATATTGAAGTTTGTAATTAATAACAAAAGTGGAAAACTCACAAATTTTGCGCCTGAATGGTACTTTCTTGGCTATTTGAGATGATGATTCTGCATATCTGTAGTGTTGTCTCTGACCATTTATTTTGCTCAGTGATACTTTCCTCTAACGAATCTTCCACTTAATTTCTTCTTCTTCCATTCTCATTTCTTCTCCAGTTTGTATCTGATAGTAAATGATGATAATAATGTAATGGACAGAACAGTCTTTGCCTTCAGCACAATATTTCCACCTCCCTGGTATTAAAATGAATGCAGATAGGCAGATAAACCCATATGAAACACAAAAAAGGAGGAGGTACCTGTATGCACACAAAAAACTCATCAACTCCTCTCTATGAAACATATACAAAATAGGAACATCTATCAAAAAATTCCAAAACAGCAAAGCTAAAATAGATTTAAAGATACTGTTCTAAATAGCTGTCGCATGCAGGGCACGCTTCATAAACTGCAGATAGGCTTCCTGAATAAAATATGAGGACATGTAGCTCCATGACTATCTTGGTTAGTAAAAGAAAAAAAATCTGAAGAATATTTATAAATAGGCCATACACTATCTCCAAAAGGATAAACAAAGTAGCCAGCAGTGACAGTCTTTGCGTTTCATGTGTGCAAATACAAGGCATAACAAATGTCAGCTCCTCATTTGCAAATTAAGATGTAAAGGAAATGTCTGTGACAGTACATGCAACAGTTCATATTTGAAGTTTGGTACAGTGAACTGACAGCCACAGAGGAACTGCAGTCTCCTAATCCTCTCTTTCTGCCTTCCAGCTACTGGCAAGGAGGGTGGAATTTAATAAATATGTGATGAGAAAAGGCTGTGAAAGGCTGGCGTATCTTCTCCTCTGCAAGAACTCATCTTCAGAGATAATTAACTAGGTGACAATATACAATGTGCCATTAACAAGAGCATTCAAATCATTTCTGGACTTAAGTACAATTTTAAGCCGCTTATCAGATTTTCATTTCGGAATCCATTCAGCTGTCAGGCTTACATCCTGGCTCTTTATTGAAGCTCACATGGGAATCCAAACCTTCTAATTTTCTATACAGATTCATTTCAGAATCAATTAGAGCTGGTGGCAGCCTTGTCCCTGTGTGCTAAGGGGATTAGCTGGGCACTTGCTCAGCTGAAGCTACCTTTGAATGTACATTCAGCCCTCTATCAAGAAAGAGTTGTTTTCCAGAGGATTCTGAAGCAATTGAAGCAGTGAATTCAACAGATGGCAGATAATCACTGGAACAGTCTCCAGTTTTGTTAGGAAAGGGAAAATGATATTTCAGACTGCCTTCTAGGTAAGGATCTATGGTGTACAAGAAAGAGAGAAAGAGAACAAGAGAAAAAAAGAAAGAGGAAAAGATAAAGCAAAAAATCCCAAACCAACCAACCAACCAAAAACAAACAAGAGAAAAGGAAGAGGAAAAGGAAAAAAATAAAATAGAAAGAAAAGGAAAAATTAAAATTAGAAGAAAGAAGGAAAGAATTGTTCTGACTGTTCCCCAAATGCACAGATGAGGCACTTTCTCTAACTACCAGAACTCCCAAGGGCTCTTCTTTTATTCTTTTTGCCCCAGTAAGTACTTCAGGGCTTAGTTTTTGCATCTGACCTTTGACCATCTTTCTGCCCACATGTTATTAACTTCTCTATTACATGTTTTAGCACTTTCAGCTCACCACCCCAAAACATATTGCTTTTGTCTTGAGGTAAACACTTCAGAACAAAAACTCATGTGGAATAGTTGTCTCCTCTTTTCTCTATCCAGGTAGTCTAGTCTTTAGTCAGTTGCACAAGTTGTTGAGAAGATATTTTGGCAATTTATGTTCTGCAATCTTTCTGAATAAAGTAACATTTGTGAATTATTATTTTACACTGCAAAATTAGAAAGGTCTGTTTAATCTGCTCTCAGAGTTTAATTCTATAAGGTCCTTGCTTATGAGAAGGTGGTTTATTCTCAGTCACTTCGAAAAGAATTAGGTCCTAAAAGTCAGGTTTCTGAGATTAGTTGCAAAAAGTGACAACTTCACAGAAAAATAAGCAGCCTAAGAACAATTTATTTGCTGTAAATGAAGTAATTTCACCAGCTTTTACTTGAACAACACAAAAAATAGTTTATGGAAGTATATACCCTTACAATATTTCAAAATGAAGCTCATAAACAACAATGATGTCCTACCAGGTCCTAGGAGCTGTATCTGTGAACCATGAGACACATATCCTAAAGATCAGGACATCCAAGGGAGAGAGGCTAGAAGGAGATGGCCAACTATGTCATGCCAGATATGTACTCTGTCATTGGTTATAGTGTCTTTGACAGGGAATTTTGTTGTCTCTGCAAGTAGTTTCCCACCTCCCTAACAGAATACACCTGCAGGAGCTCTGGTCTGTCTTTGGCACAGGAACTGCATATCAACTGCTTGTAGGTCATCCAGGAGCAAAGAGCCCAGGTCACTGACTCACATCACAGGTGGCTGGGGCAGAACTTCAACGTATTGTAATCTTTGGAGACATGAATGCTCCCACTAGTTTGTTTTCAGTTCTTAAGTGCTGAAGGTGAAAAAAACATTTAGGTTCTCCACTCACTTATATAGTTAATCCACTAACAGAGAGTAATAAGTTTACATTTCCCCAAAACTGCATTCTGCAAGCTACTTTGGACTTTTAGATACCACTAGGTTATACGACACAAGGGCAGATCCAAATGCTGCTGCTTTCGCTGGGAATAGAACAGTCTCATAGACAAAATACATCCCTCAAGATGGGTTCAAAGAAGTTAAATTACTCACTTCAGCAATATATTTTCCATTTAAAAATTGTTATAATTTCAAAACCCAACCTTTTCTTACTCTCCCAATAGTCTTCTTAGAATCCCACTTATATCACATGAGCAATGGTGAGATCACAACATTCAGGTAAAAGATATTTTTCTAAATCAAAAGAAAGAAATTAACCAGGAAGTCTGAATAACTTTTAAATGGAATTGTTTTCGAAAATAAATCAGCTTAGATTTTTGTATTTTCCTAACTCCTGGAAAAAGAAGAGACCTAGTGAACATGTCTGTTTAGTTATATTGCTTAAAAAATTCCCTTCAATTCTCATCTGGAATCCATGGGCTCCCCATGTTTTCATACCTCTCATATTTCTGAGCTAATAATATTTAATGTGTTCAATCCAAATGAGAATGGATGTGGAGGTGTAATTTTGTGATATTGTTTTCTGAATGACAAAGCACAAAGAAAATAAAGTTAATGCATTATTCGCACAATAAAAGATGAAAATTATTAATACAAGAAGCATAAATCACAAACATGCACACACACACACACACACACTTGTATGTCTATATATCAAGAGTAAGACAGTACCGAAATGCCTGAATTCCCAGAGTACCAGTTTTGAATAATTCTCTTATTCAGAGATTTAGACATACAATTTTTACAGTGCCTTATGCATAATAATGATTTTGGATACCACTTCCCAATGGAAAATAAGGATGCTTTATTCTTAACATATGATTGTATGACATTCATTTTAAAGTAATATGACAGCATGCTGAATTTAATACTGCAGAGTGCAGCATCTCCAGAATTCTGTCACATAGCAATGTGAAACAAAATACAGACACACATATGGATGAGTAAGCTTCAGCTTGTATAAATAGTCATGAGTCTCTTAATTTCAGTAAAACCATTTGATGTTGGCTGAGGAACAGATCTGTTATGTTCATTAAAGGTGATGGAGTAACAACCCTTGAGGCTGAAGATATCTATTATCAAGGACATCTAACCAAGTAGGGCAATCCCCAGAAAGCTAACTCAGCAAACCAATAAAATAATATATTCTCCCTGTGTGAGAGTGTGTAGGTGCATATTTATGTAAAAGAAAAAAACTAGTTTTTTTCAGTAAGTAAAGTGAATAGTCCCATTCTTAAAATGTGTATATATAAAAAACAAAACAAACAATTAAACTCTTACAAAAAATCCTGTTACCGCTGCTGTTGAAGTCAGTGCTAATTTTGAACCTGGATTTCAACTCAAGCAATTGCATAGGGAAAGTTCTTTATTTTCTATCTTTCATGAATTTTTGCATTTACAATTACTTTAGAGAAATATTACATTGAAGCCTGACTGAAGAACACATTTTAAATACTGTTTGTTAATTTCCAATATCAACTTGAGAAGGAAACGGAATAGCTAGAAATCAGATGTAAAATTTCTATCAGAATTTAACTGCAAAGAGCAAACCACTAAAGTGCTAAGGAAATTTGGCAATGACAGAACAGTTGCAAGCACCAATGAGGACTCAGAAATTAGCAACAGGGGCAGAAAAATCAGAGATTCAGTATGAAAACATGCAAGCTCCAAGAACCTGTGAAAAGATAAACCAAACTCTACAAAGATTGAAAGGGAGGCAACAACCTGGAAAGCATTAACTCTGGGAATACTGGACAGCAGATTAGATAACAGTTTCCAAAATGAAATATTTTTGCAGTAAAATAAAAAAATGCAAATGTTGGACTGCATATGCATTACTTTCAAAAGCAGAAGTCTAATAGAACTTCTTTTTCTCAGGTGCTGATATGATCAACATACATATATGGAGAGATAGAAAATACTATAGAACTGTACAGATTTATGACAAATAGAATCAGTCTTAGCTTTTTCCATCCCCCCTACAGGTTCCTCCTTAGCTACATTTTTTTTTCATTATTTAGTAATACATTCCAAGACACTATCCTCAGATAACTTCATTGAGAATGCTAATTGGGACCTCCTAAAGCTAGGATATTTCAGTCACTTCTTACACCAATCCTGATGTGATTTACTCCCACTATATACCATTTCACACATTTCATGCCATTCACTGCATTCTGATTTTCATCCATTTTTTTCAGCAGATTTCAGTCTCGTACATGAGTAGTGCCAGCATTTAATTCCAAATTTTCAGCCTCAAGAATGGTTTTCTCCTTTAGTCTTCCATAACCTAGTCATTTCTCTTCAATCACATCCCCAATCCCATCTGTTACTGAGACGGGTAGTTCTCACTTTTTGTTGAGGACTAGGAAAGAAGCAATAAATACATAGGAAAGTTGGATAGTGTTCTCTTCTTTCTTGTGCCATGTACTGTGGTATAAGAAAAAGGAATTGCAAAACCTGTGCAGAGCTTGCATATCCTGAGATGTATCCTTCTTAGCGAAGAAGAAATCTTCAGGGTTTTTGGCTATTAAATAAATGTCAACACTGCTTGATTTAACATGTCTGAACTGAGGTTTTCCCTAGCATCTAACTTACTTAAGCTTAGTTATTTTAAGAGGTAATACAATTACACACCTGTGAACAGGATCTGGTAATTGGAAGCAACAACTTAATTTAACTATCTGAGATATTAATAGCTTGCTTTCACATCTTTGTTCTTTATTTGGAACTGGTGGGTTACCTGTGTCTAAGTCAAACATAGCAGTATTTGACAGTTTGCCACTTACCTGATTTTTAAAATGTGTTCTGTTTGTTTGTTTTGTTGTTGTTTTTCTCCCACAATGGATATCTACCTTCCACTGTCCTTGGAAGACATTTTCTTTGGGTCTTCCTGAGAGGTATTTATTGCAAGATATTTAGCTGCCCTAAATTTCTTATCTATTCACCATCACTACTGAATGTTTCTTTATTGATTAAACAACATTCTCATATCAGGATGATATCAAAATCCCACAAACAATTCATGTGGTTTAAGGGTAAAATTTCACATTGCATTTATTGTCCTCCGTTGTGAAATTGTTCACAGATTTCATCCCATGATTCATATTCCTGCCATTTGTCTAACTGCAGTATATTTTTACAACACCTAGTTTTGACACAAGCATTTCAAGCAATCCATCTGTGACACTCCTTGCTAATTTTTCCCAGTTGATAATTGTTCTTTAAAAAATATAAAATTTATTTATACTGTATTTTAAATTTTAGCTCCTTACTGTTTGTACACATGGAAGTGCCAAACAAACAGTTAATTCCCATTTATTTTTACTTTCTCGGAGTTAAAGGGTTTATGACAAAGAAAATAAAGCATTACAGAGCTCTGTTTCTGCACTGCCAGTTAAGGATTTTTCTGAGTAGGTTTTTGTTTCCCATTTTAACATGTTGATTTCCTTTGCTGTCAACTGAATATGACAAAAGAATACTGCACATCATGCTAATCCAAAAGGGTTCTATTCAGCTAATGTAGCAGCGTGTACCTGCTTAATAAGCAGTTGGATATACTAACAGAATTTTTTTCTCCTAATTAATCTGGATGATACAGCTTGTATGTTGTCTATCTACATTTTTCTACTGTAACAGAAATAATGAATATTTCTGCAAGGACTTTTCCAGTATAGATTCATGGAACTATGTAAAATCTTCAACATGAGCTTTATCTGCAGCTTCCAAAACCCTCTAATCATAACGTCTCTCTGTATCAACAATTAATTCATTTAACTGGCTAATAAAGAAGTGCTACAAGACCGGGACATGAAATCTACTAAATAATAAATGACAAAATTATATACCCCATACACAATATTTGTCCATTTCAAACATTGAACCTGAAATGTTTTAGTTAATATTTTCTCACCGTGAGGGGATCTTTTTTTGTTATTGTTCCTTTTGATTATGTTTTATTTCTGTAATTTCTGATTGCTAACAATTGCATTTCTACCACAACTAAATAGCTAATACTTAGTTTCAATTTACAATTCTGTATTTATACTGTGTTACAGTGACCCAGCTCAGGTATTTTTATACCTTAAATCAAATTGTCAGTAGAATAGTTGCTTATGATAGAGCAATCATCTAGCTATCACTTGTGTCAACAGCAGTGACTGGTCAAATAAGATAGAGTGTAGTTTTATTATTAAACGAATCAGAAGAAATGTATTATCTGCTTTTTCAGCTGCATATTAATTGAGTTATTTGGGGGTAGAAAAATATGAATTTTTTTCTGTTGGGAGAATAGACTTTAAGCTTTTTTTTTTTTTTAATTAGAGCAATATATTTTTATTTTGTAGTTTAACCCTGGCAGACAGATAAGCACCACACAACCCCATGCTCAGTACTCCCCTCAGTAGAATGGAAAAGAAAACTGAAAGGGCAAAAGCTAGAAAACTTGTGGGTTGAGATAAAGAAAACAAGGAAAACAAAACAAAACAAAACAAACCACCAAGCTACTTCATGCTGTAAAATGACTCAGCATGGCTGCTCTAGTCCAGCCAGGAGCATGAATCCATGAATCTTCATATTTACGTATAGTGAGTAGCTTGTGTGTTACAAAGAGAAAGGTTACTTGCCTTGCTTTCCACATGAAGGCACAAGTCAGGGACAAAGTATTAAAATCACAACAGCAGCTGGATATTTTCTGGAAGTCATCAAAGTTTGTCACAAATTAACTGAACTGCGTCACCCTCTTCATTAACTAGGCAAAGAAGTTTGCTAAGTTACTTGAGAGTATTTGTCTTCTCAAGGGTAGACATCTGCGTTATATTTTTCCATACCTGTTGGACAGACTTGATAAGGGCTGAAACTTATGGCTATATGAGTATATGAGCTAGTGTGTATTCATTTACTGTGGAGAGATGTATCTATTATGAATTAAGAAATATAGTCTGTAGCATTCCTTTAATTTTAGGTGATTTGAAGGAATTTTTTCAACCTTGATACTATGAAAAATCCTGACATATCTTTCTTTGCATTGAGGTGCTATTATTTCATTGATACTTTCAATATCATACTTTGATTCATCTAGACACCTCCCAGAACTTCTTCCCAAGGACAAAACTTTCAAATACAAAACAATAACAATGACTTTCCACAGTTGTTCTTGACTACATCGTCACGTTGCAGACCACTTTTAATAGCTGGTGAATAACATCATTGTTACTTAAATAAAAATGCTACCCACTGTTTTATCAGAATCACTTTTCAGTAGAGATTTACAATTGCATCACTTATCACAGCAAGAAATCCATTTTACTAAAAATAATAGAAAGGGGCACACTGTATGCCAACTTCATATGGCAGTTCATTTGAAACAAGTGAATTCAAAATATCTGTGAAGAAGTCTTGTACTAATTATACTTTGTTTTCCTATAATTCATTTTGTAGAAGTTAGAAAATATATCTGAGACTTAACTGACATTTCTGACAATTTACAACAGTTACCACAGACAATTTTTAATGAATAAAAATAATAGATTCAAATATTTCAACATGAATTTAATTCTTATAAAAAATGGACTTAAAAATAGAAGTCTATTACTTTAATCTGTATATTTTTTTAATCTTAGAGGTCATTAACATTTTTCTGCAGTCAGAATATTTCTTCTCAGAAATGCTCCCATCAAGGAGTCAAGTCCTTGAGCCAGTTATATACTGGAATAGAAGACAGATTATCATAGAATCATAGAATCCTAGAATGGTTTGGGTTGGAAGGGCCCTCTGGAGCTCATCTAGTCCAACCCCCCTGCAGTGGGCAGGGACATCCCCAACTAGAGCAGCTTGCCCAGAGCCCTGGCAAGCCTCACCTGCAATGCCTCCAGGGATGGGAACTCAACCACCTCCCTGGGCAACCTGTTCCAGTGTTCCACCACCCTTGTGGTGAGGAACTTCTTCCTAATGTCCAATTTAAATCTACTCCTCTCCAGTTTAAAACCATTGCCCCTTGTCCTTTCATTCCAGGCCTTTGCAAACAGGCCCTCTCCAGCCTTCTTGTAAGTTCCCTTTAAGTACTGGAAAGTCACTAGTAGGTCCCCCCGAAGTCTTCTCTTCTCCAGGCTGAACAATCCCAGCTCCTTCAGCCTGTCCTCATAGGAGATGTGTTCCAGCCCCCTGATCATTTTTGTGGCCAGGAAGAGCCTGAACCTGGGATTAGCAAAAGACCCCTCAATTGCTAAATTGTGGGCTGAAGAGTTTATCTTTTTGTGTTAGTGTAGATGTCAGTCTTGTACATAGACCAGTCACAAAAGAGACAACAAAACTGCATGTATCTTTACAGAGCTTTATTATTTCTTATTATTTTCTATTGTGTTACAGTTTAGCAAAATCCAATCAAATTACACAATCAACATTATGTTCATTAAGCAAGCTTAGAAGTGTCCACATGCTTGCAGTGTAAATACACAACAGAATCAGAATCTTAGACATAGGAGTAAGTCACACAGACTAAGTGGATGACTTGAGAGGCAGACTTCTGTTCAAGACCATTCAGAATGAAGAAAACTGGTGTTCTAGCACCTCTGTTTCCTAATGCCTCTGCACTGGTAGCTAAGCATTGTAGAACAGAGACAGAACAAAACACAGAGCAGGTCTTTTGTTTGAAAGGATCAAAGGATTAAAAAAAAATCTGTGTAAAGCCTGCAGGTAGTGGGAGGAAAAAAATAACTTGAACATGTCCTGCCTAACTGCTAAGGGACAGTTAAAGAGGATTGTCTTGCTTCATTATCTTACAGTGATGTTATGCTACCACTTAAAATTTGCTTTACAGATTATTTAGGAAGAATGCTTTAGTAGGCTATTTATGAATACTATGGATTTTGTGTTGTTTTAGTTCTATTCTCACCCTCATTTGCTGTTTTGTATGAAGTATTTAGATGCATGCTGCCCTAAAAATGAACTCCTTGGTTATTTAGAATTTTTATGCTCTAACTCAATGGACAATTAATTGCACTTAAGGTCACAGCTATGCTTTTTTTATTACTTGTGATGATATTTTTGTTTGACATTCATGTTACTTTGTTATCTCTCATAAAAGTGATTAATGAATAACTCCTGATTGTAGAATACAAGCTTTTTATTCTTGTCACTTCAGCTGCGTAAAGATTTCTAAGTATTTGAAAACCTATTATAGAAGCAAAGTGAAATGTGCTCTGTTCTGAGGTGCAAGGCTTAAGACTTAGCTAAAAAGATAGATTGTGTAAGTGATAACAGACCAGAGCATTCTCCCAGCCCCTGAAACACCATTTAACTGAGAACAGATTTCTCTCACTACCATTCAGCAGATCAAGAAAGTAGATTTTTTTCTTTTTTATTCACAGTCTACATTAAAAATTAATCTAAAACTTAAACCCTTACCAATCTGGGATTTGTACTATTTATTATGACTCCTTAACATAATGTATAAACATACTTACTGAGACTCAGTAGAATAGTCATTTAAACAGAAATATTTATTAGCATGTTCATTTAGTAGTTCAGTTATATTAAAGATGTCCTTTCCTTACCCTTTTCCATATGCATATGCAAACTTACCTTTCAAAGCCATATTTTCCACATCAGGTTTTTTTTCATTGCTACTCTCTCTAAATGTAACCACATTAACTGGAGGCAAAGGAGGTGAGAGGAGGAAATTCCATCTGGGATCCCTTACTTAAAGGCAGGAATTATGTTGTTGGCAGATCACAGACCAAAGATATCAAAGAAAATAAAACCACAATAATCTGCAGGACAATGTGTCAGAAAATGGAACTAAGTTTGGGCTGTAGTTCAATTTTTTCCTTGTGTAGCTATGCTGCTTAGAAAAGTTACCAGACCAAGGAGCACTTCTGTGCTGTGGAACAGATTTATTGGTATATAAAAATGTAACTCAAAGTGATTAGATTGTGTGGGTTTTAGCACATTACTGGCATCATATTACTTATGCAGAATCTTCATTTTTTACACTAAAATGCAGCAATTTCTTGCTTTACTTTGAAAAATTTAAGAACAAGTTTTGAGAAGGAATATATTAAAATTAGTCTTAATTTTGGAAACTAACATATGTTAAGATAATTGCTTGCCTTACTAATGGATTTCAGAAGTAACCAGGTTCTTTTAGCCCTGTGAATAAATTAAAATAGTCTTTATCTTATTAATATGGAAATCCCTTCTGTGCTCTGTCTATCTGCTATATCAGTAATTAAAGATTTAGAAGCCCTGTGCCTGATTCTTCTCAGTGAGGCAGGTGAAATCACAGAGTCTGTGACTACTTTTGCAAATCCTCTAGATTATAGATATCTGTGCCCAGTGTTTACTCATTTTGAAAGTTCTTGAAACATAAGTATAGATAAATTGAAAGGAACTGCCATTTCACAGTCCCCATTCATTGATAAATTAAAGGCTCCAGAAAGGATCATGTTCTCTGATAACATATAGGAGTAGATTTAAACCAAAGAGCTCATATACTCTCCCTGTACTCACATTTGACAACATGTAAGAGAAGTGATGTTGTCTTTTTTACTCAGATCAACAAGGCTATGGTAAAGAACTAGGGATCAGGTTTGGAAGGACCACAGCAAAACCTAATTTTTAAGTGTTCAGGAGACTAAGCTGCCCAGGCTTTCCTACATAATCACCAAGATAATACACTTAGCAAAAATATTTGTGAAAACTAGCATGCTGAAGAGAAAGCCTTGAAACATCAGCTGTCTTAAAGGCTCCGTGTAGAAATGCAGCAGCTGAGACAGAGGCTAAAAGTCAAACCAAGGAGGCTGGATTCTGCTGGCATTAGAGGTTCAGGGTTCATTATAGGTTCTGGTGTTTCTCAGTTCAGTTGGAACTGATTAATATACCATAAAACATATGGGGCAATTTCTTGTTTTAATCAGTAGATAGAAGAATACTGAAGAATACATTTGAAAAGAAGGGGTAGCCACTATGTTTAACTGCAGTGTTCATATCCTGCTTGTGCAGGTTGCAGCTTGGTCATTGTTTTAGGTAGAATCAGTCCAGTTGCAGTATCATGGCAGCATATGTTTGGAAACTCCTCTTCCCTCATCACCCATTTTCCTGCCTTCTTTCACTTGCCTAACTTGATTATGGCCACATTTCTTCTCTGTTCCTGATTACTGCCTGACTGGTTAATTAGTGTTACTTAACATTTTAATGAGTTTTGTGACTTCATCTAAAGGCAAAGTACGTGGAAGCAAGAAGAAATTGGCATACAGAGGTCTGGAAAAGTAGGATACTTATGTGTGATAGCATTTATATAATTCAGGATCTGAATTTTCACAGTACTGATTACTTCATAAAAAGCTATGATCACTGTTCAGCATTTGTGAAACCTAAAATATCACAAGCTCTTGAAAAATAATTAGTTTAACCTGAATTTAGCTGTTAATTTTACAGTAATTTCATCTTATAGAAGTACATCTGAACTAAAAATGACCTAATATTGTTTGGTAAATTCATGCTTTGCAAACTTATATTGTAATCAGTAATACCAAAAAATTGCTGGTATATATTATTAACAATAGGAAAAAATCCATATGATGTATAAAAAGAGTAGGACTCCTGCAAGTTATTACTTACACAGTTGCATATCTTTATATGGTTTTATTTTACAACAGAAACCCCTGTGCTTTTTTCCTGAGGTTTTATGGGAGGTTGATTTGAGGACAAGAAATATTAGATTCTTCAGATTCTGCTCTGATAAAGATCAGTTTTCATGCTGCAGATACATTATAATTCCTGAGAGAGTATTCTATGTGCAAATAGATTATAAAAGGTTAATAAATATCCTAAGTATGTTAGGCTTAAGTACCATGTATTACAGATAATTATAAGCATATAAGTAGAAGGTTTTACTGCTAACCTATTGATCCGTTGAACTCTAGAGCAATTTAGAGCAACTGGCTGACCAATCAACAAGTCATATATAATCCTTTATTATCCTTTATGTAGTCCTATTAATAAAACATATTTTAAAATAAAACATGTTTCAAATACATATTTGAAGCTATTTCTGGGAAGTGGCTAGGTTTAATTAGTGACTGCTATCGTAGTGGTTTTGTGAGCTCTGATTTATGAGCTTGAATAGCTTTGGGGGTTCCTACTTCTTGCTTCCCAGTTTATCCTTCTCTCGGAAAACCTTTTGATAAAGGAAAAGCTCTTTTTTATATAGGAATATCTATTCAAGAATAATGTCTTTTTTACCAATGTAGGGTTTTCTTTAATGCAATAGGTTATTATTAAAAACAATGAAAAGATGATGTGCAAGTCGCAAGAGTTATCCATGAAGCAGGGCAGGACATTGAGAAACAGGTAAACCCACTGTTCTATATAATTAGACTGAATTGCCTCAATAGATATTTGCTATTGGTAATTTATTTTTTAACTTCATGTACAAAATTCCCAATCATTACCAGGAAGTTCTCCCTTTTGTTTAAACTGGACATTAGGAAGAAGTTCCTCCCCACGAGGGTGGTGGAACACTGGAACAGGTTGCCCAGGGAGGTGGTTGAGTTCCCATCCCTGGAGGCATTGCAGGTGAGGCTTGCCAGGGCTCTGGGCAAGCTGCTCTAGTTGGGGATGTCCCTGCCCACTGCAGGGGGGTTGGACTAGATGAGCTCCAGAGGTCCCTTCCAACCCAAACCATTCTAGGATTCTATGATTTATTTTAATTGAAGATTAGAAACTAAAGGTGGCATAACTCTTGTTCTTATCAATCATAGAATCATAGAATGGCCCAAGTTGGAACAGACCTTAAAGATCATCTAGTTCCAACCCCCCTGCCATAGGCAGGGATGCCAATCACTAGCCCAGGTTGCCCAGGGCCGCATCCAGCCTGGCCACTGCCAGGGATGGAGCATCCACAGCTTCTCTGGCCAACCTGTGCCAGTGCCTAACCACCCTCTGGGTAAAGAACTTCCTTCTAATCTCCAATCTAAATTTCCCCTCCTACAGCTTGTAACCATTCCCCTTGCCTATTTTGAAAAGCACAGAGGGAATCTTGAAGATATTGCTCCTTTTTTTTACCTAAGTGTCAAACACAGCAGAGCTCTCTCTCACACGCACGCACGCACGCACACACACACACACACACACACACACACACACACACACACACACACACAGAGAGAGAGAGTCGTGCACTCTCTCTTTCCCTTTCTCTCTCTCTCTCTTATTTCGTTTGTGCAAATGGTAAATTTATGAATATTCTTCTGCTCTGGATCTTGTAACTGCACAGCAGCCCTGTATGTAAAAGCAGGTTTATAGCCCCTAACAGCACTGTGAGTGCTTAACCATAATTTCTAGTGATGCCTGTTGGACTTTACTCTAGGGATCATATATATATATTTAAAAATGAGTTTCATAGATTCAAAGGCTTTTTGGTCTTAAGAAACTGCAGATTCACATTCGTTGTGCATACTTGACCTCTGCTTTTCCATTCTCAATCTGAAAGGGCATGAGGCTGTTGGGTTTTTTCTGTCAAAGTGAGTAAAACTGCCATTCACTCCATTAATGAGAAATTCAGCTATTGATCTGATCTTTGCTCCACTGTCATTGATTTCTGCTCTTTGTTTTGTCATTTGGACCTAGAGCTGTCAATAAGTTATCGACTGAAAAATAGAAAGTCAATCATTTGTATTCTCTTTAGAGCTTGTAAAAATTGAATTTATCTTCATATTCATCAACATTTTAATATGAAATTCTGAGCCTGTAATAAAGCTGTTTCCAGTTATTCTGGTCTTGAGAAGTTTATGGCTATGAAGGATAATTTTCAATGCAATTAATTTACAGTTTAATGGTTTCTAAATGCCAATAGAGAACAACTCAGCATTAAATATCTGTAAGTCAATTTACGTAGTATATCTGTTACAATAGATTACAATCATAGCTCCTGTGATAGTGTACTATTTTGCATCCATGCATTGATACCTGCTTTTCTAGTAGGTTTTATTCCAAGTTCTTTTAATTCAAGGGCAGAATAAACAAGACAAGAGCATTCACCTGCAGATTTCAGTGCAGTATAGAAGAGAGGGCTTGAAGCAGAAAGGATGACTTCACAGAACTTTTTCATTTATAGATTTATAAAGAAATCATTGCTGGATTTAATTTTCTATTTGGATCACTAGTTACATATCCACTTTGAGGAATTTTGAATTCTCTGCTGGATGATCTCAGATTTAGGAGCATACTTAGGTCATTAGTTTTTCAAGTAGCATTTTTTCAGGTCACTAGATTCTCTGTGAGTCATTTTATTATATATTTTACTTGATACTTCTATACATGTTCTTTCAGTTGAGTCCTCTGGGTAAAGTAACAAAGAGTAAAGGCCAACAAAAATGTAGGGAATGGTATAAAACATATTGCCAAAGAACATTAATTACCCTTTCATTTGACTGGATACCCTGTGTCAAATACATATGTTACTGGAAGATAGCTAAAGGTATATGACAGAAGATTTAACTGCCTCCAGCATTAGAGGGAGCTGCTCATTTGGCACAAGGAAAACAATAGACATAAATACCAGTATGTGTCAGAAAATACCAGTTCTTCTCACAGAACATACATCAACAATCTTGACACAGATAAACTTTGCTGGTGGGCATAGAAGCTTTGATGATGATCTCTTTGAAGGTGAGTAACAAATGCAGCTACTGGAAATTATAGCCAGTTCTACATATGAATTGTATAGAGTAATTTGGACAAATGAAGAAATATGCTAGTGCTAGTAGACAAGTATGATTTATTACAGAGTTTTATAGAGTTGAAGCACATTGTGGTTTTATATTTTTGAGTCCAAATACTAAGAATAAACCAACTGTTAGGTTTTTACAGTGCATTTCTGGTTTTTGCCCCGCAGACCTTGTATAACATAAAAATGTGATAGCAATTTAAGTCTGCAAAGTCATTGCTTCTCAGGGACTCACAGCCAGGGGTGTTTAATAACCTGTACTAGCCTATTCAATAGGGACTGCACTACTCTCCTAAAATGGATGGGCTATTCCTTAGAAGTATGTACCTTTACATAAGTTTTAATATTCGTGTACTAGCTTTCCAGTCCAGTCTACTAGAAGAGATTTTAGAGAGATCTGATTACAGGAGGAAAGATAATTTTTGCTTAATTTAACTAAATAAGCTTCTTCACTTAGAAAACCAAGATGTATACGCTATAAACTTTTTAATTATCAAAACAGCTTTAGCAACCCATTACAATTAGAACAATTCCAGATTCTCCTCAGTGTAAAAGCAGAAGAAAAAGTATTATGACTCAATCACTGAAAGAAATATGCATAATCTAGATATTGAATAACCTTTCTGATTTTCAGTGGGCTGCTTAGTTTATTCACATCCCAAAGAACAAACCCTTTATCCAATTCTTGTATTGTGTTCAAGAAGTGAAAAGCAAATTCTTAGGATAAACCACAAATTTATTACAAAGATTTATCTGTGCTTAAACATCTAGAGATTGACAATAAAAAAAAAAGAAATAATTCTTATTCTGTTTCATTTACATAGGAATTTTAAAGTACAAGTTTTCCACAAGAAAAGAACTGAATGAAAATTAAATCCTCTAAGAAACTTTCATGGAGCATGAATAAAGACTGAGTATACACTCAGTTTTTTTACCTAGAAAAGTCCATTCTTAAAGGTGGTTCTGGAGAAGTTTTGACTCTGATCTCCACCTTGAGCTTGTGACAAGGACAATTTAGTTAAAAATAATGAATTTCCAAAGTTAGCAAGTTTGTTTCTTTCATATCAGAGGACCCTGAAGAGCAAGGAGCACAGAAAATATTACACTGGTAATATTTACTCTTTCCTTTTTTTCATTTCCAACTCTGTTATTTTTGTTATCTAAAAAAGAGATACTATATCCATCCAGGAAAAGTGAAGCATGATATCCTTTTATCAAATGTAAAGATGAAGTGAATATAAAACTATGTCACATTTAATCAGGTTTCATTTTTTAAATGTTATGCACAGCTGTCAAAACATCATCAGGAAAGGCTACTACCTTTGTATCAGCCACTGCATAAACCAATTGATACAGAACTCTGTGTGAAATTGTTATAGATATATATATATATAAAAATATAAACATACCTTCATTCAAACAATATTGAAGAGATCATCAAATTTTTAATACTTCTCTTTCTTAATTAAAATATATAGCAGAGCAATCATTTTTTCCACAAATGAGAGAATACTAAAAGACCTTAAGGGCTAAAAGTGGAGTTTGCCGTACTTGTTAGTTGAATTGAATTAGAGTAACATGAATGAAAAGCATGGGTGGGGAGCTGAAATGTGAACAACCTGAATCTTGAAGTTTTAATTAGAGCATATCTTCTTAGCCCAGGCAGCTAGGCCTGGGAATCATCAAGCATGGTCCCAAGGGAAAGGGATCAGCACTTCAATTATGAAACATGATACATGCTTTCAAACTGCTTGTAAACTCTTCCCATCATGAATTAAATTTTGAAGCGCTCAAAACACTACTTTGTGGGTTTTTTAGTCATTTTTAATAGATCTTCTTTGCTGATCAATATCCCCCCATTTGTGGCTGTACCCATGTGCCTTGTTGAAGATATGGATATTTTTCTTTTATCCTCTCTCCCTGATTTGCAACGTGATGTGTGAAACAGATAAAGTGGGATGAGATCACCCTCTGTTTGCTATTGTAACTTCATGAAATTTTATTTCAGCTAAATAGATTTGGCATCATTTCCTAGGAAAGCTATTAATCATTCTGTGCCAGGAAAAAAGATTTCAGAGGGAAATTTCCCTTAAGTGAAGTCAGTGGGAGTTGCTGTTATCAAGAATTTGTCAGTGATCTTCCAACAATTATGATTTTACATGGCAATTCTTGCAGAAAAAAAGAAATGCCTACTGGAAACTAATCTGTCACTTCAAAGGGAAAAAATGTTGTTTTATTAATTAGCTGAAGTTTTAAAATTTAGTTTAATTTATGTATTTATACTACAAATACATTTACTCTAAAAAAAAAAAGTATTAAAAATCAGTTTCACTGGATGTTTTGAATATTTTTTCCCCTGTGATAATTATCAGTGTATACTATCCCTATTTCTGCAGTTCTTCAGGGCTCTACAGACCATGTCATTCATTAATCATTCTTATAATTCCTCACTATTATTATGATCTTTACTTTTTCTACTGCCTGCTATTGAAATCAAATTAGAACAGGCATGACTTTTCAAAAGAAATGTTTGTGGAGGATCCACTGCTCCCTGTTCCTTTGGGCAGATGAACCAGGAGTCAAGGTGAGCAGAGACTCCCTGTGATGAGTGGGGCCAAGGAGGTGACAGTGACAGGCTCTGCCAGTCATCTACAGGTGATCAGCAGTGAGTGAGAGCCATAGTCCAGCCAGGACATCCTGCCAGCTTGCACAGGGCAGGAGTACCTGGAACATAGGACTGAGGTCCTGCTAGGGGAAATGGATAGAGACCAGCACTCCTGAGGCAGAACATCCCTGTGTTGAGCTGAAATAGGGCTCCAAGACAATGGGTAGGCAGTGGGGATGCCTCAAGGGATGCAGACTATGAAGACTAAGCTCTGTTAGTATCTTCACCTGTTCAAGGTACACTGATTTTGCTAGTTTTCCCAAGTTCAGGGTAGCTGATCCTTGACAAACCTCCTACTGATCCTAAGAATACTTTTTTTTCCATGTATCACATCACCTGAAATCCTATACTCTGTTGTAGTTCAATATTTTACCTGAAGGTTTTGAGTTGACTTCTGTTCTTCTTAGCAGTTATCTAGTTCTCATATCTATATACTTTATGGGTTGGATGAGCTCATTAGCCTTCTGGCAGTCATCCTAGGAGAAGGACAACTCTGATTCCAAACCCGGGCAGATGGAGCTCATTTAGCCCTGTAAGGCCTTCCAGCTAAGAGGTTAAACCTCCATCCTAAGGACTTCACTGCCAGCATCCAAGCTTGCTAGGCCCTGGCAGATGAACCTTAGGACTAAAGGGTGGGTCCAGCTCTGTGCATGCTGTGTCTCACCTAAAAAAATCCATTGGGCAGGCTCGAGGGTGCTATCTGCTATCCTCTTTTTCTCAGCGCGCTTGGAAAAGGCACTGATGAGGAGCGTGGGAGGAGCCCTCCCTGGAGCTTCGTTCGTGAAGCCTAGCCATACATACATATCTATATGCTTTACTATGATTCATAAATTATTTTTTGAGAAATGTTACAGAAATCTCATCTTTATATGCAAGATTTAATTTCCTCTCTTACTAAGCCACTCTTAATAGCCAATTTTCTGAGAAATGTGGGTTGTCTAGTTTGCTGTAGGTATTGTTATCAGCAACAAGGTTATCTTGTCATCAGAATGCAAACGAGTTTTAGTTTTATCTTTAGTGACCCTAAGCACTCCTGCCCTTTTCACTTTCCACATATTTCAATAACATTTGAATCATATTTATCTTACCTGCTCTAATAGTGAAAATACCCTACCCAAAAATGCAGTTGTGCAGACACCACATTTATTTCGTTTCAGTTGGTCCAAACGTGCAAGTATTACTGTTTCTTAAAAACACCAGTGAGCACTTTCTCTCTGCTATAGAAAACCATCAAGTAAACCCAAAACTACCATTTCCTTGTGCCTCAACTTTCCCTTGCATTTGTAACCATCTCTATAAGTTGTTGTCCATACAGAAAACAGGCAAAATATTTATACAAAACACTGCATATTTATCCCAAAGCACTGGCACTATATTAGTGCTTTCTTTGTTAGAATGCATCTGTGTTCTACCTTTTATACACAATATACACCTCAGCAAAAGGACAACTCCCAAATATCTGGAAGTTCTGATACATATTTCACATAAATACATGCGCACTGTTCAAAATTCTCAAGTTTAACCCTTTCTGCTGTAGCTTATGAAGAAACATGTAAAAAACATTTTCTGCTTCATAATATCATAAATATAAAAATTACTCAGTTTTTCTTGTTACATATCCCATGCAAATCAAGGACAATTTTCTGCAGAAACATTTTCAGTGCACTAGTCATATGGATTCTTACCGTTTTCATATACTCAGTAGCAACATGAAATGCTAACCAGGCAAAATGCATTTAAAAAATCTCCCAAATCAGTTTTCGCTTTTACTCACACAGAAATAGAGGCTCAATGATGCATAAAAGGAGCACATTCATTTGTATATATCATAAAAAGTCTGTTATGGCTCATCCTAGAGAGCCATCCTGCCTCAGAAAAAGGCTCCTGATAGCAGGAAGGCAATTTTCCCACTGACAGTCCTTTTGCACTGACTGACTGATTAACTGTCAACCAGTTGCTTGGAACAGTGTTTTATTATGAAATGATGTGAAAGTCAAGGGGTAGCTTACTGAAGCATGTGACTGATGGACACAGAGACTCTAGTTTTGGGAAGGTAGCACAAAACCAGGGACCTATTTAAAAGAAAGATTCTACTTTGAAGAGTATGTGCCCAATCCTGGCACAAACAGGGAGACTAGAAGCTGCTTAGATTTTATCTAAGTGGAAGGACATAAAATGTAGGAGCAGCAGCCACCTTTACCACCAGTAAATGAGAATAAATGATTAGAGCTAGTTAGTAGCATTTCTCATTTTATCTTCTCCTAAACAAAACAGAACAAAACAACAACCAAACACAAACAAGTAAAAAAAAAATAAATCTAACTTGTAATTAAATATAACACCTGTTCCCATAGTGGCACAATTTGGCAAAGCAAAGGTTTTTCTAAGTCCTGGATAGTAATGTATGAAGCTGTGTAAATTTCTCTTCCAAGTTTTATAGTGCTAATCCTGATGGGGAGCTCAGGGCAGGTTATCTGCCATCTCCCAGACTCTAAGTAAAATGAGCCAAAGCTCCTTCTTCTGGAGCAGAGAGAAAACAGCACAGCATGGCTCAGTATCACACACCTGAATTCTCTCATCCCAAAAATTGCCACCTCACACATCCTGCTCAAAGGGAACTACTCCTGCCCTGTTCAGAAGAGTGCCAAGATAATAATTAGCCGGAATCACAACTGTGCCAGAATCATGTTAAATATCACACTTAAGGGATATAAGAGACCTTGCCCATGTGCTTTGGCTTTACACCTCTCTGTTAGCCATATATGTGGCTAATATGGATCTTCGAAGGCAGCAATGGTGAAGACAGTTAAAATTGGTGCTTCTTAATGAACCTATGCACGTTTTAGTATAGTTGTATTCCTCCAGCATGTCATCATTTTCTCTTCTCACTTACACTGCTCCTCCCAATTATTTTAATTTATTTATTTTTTTTGTTTGTGCAGGTTTCACTTGCTTCTTTCTAGCTTACTAGGGAAAATAGAAGAGTTGGATGGAAAAGAGGAACTGGTGAGGTTATTAAGGGAAGATGTCAGCCTGAGAGGAGCAGCTCTCCAGTTCTGCTATTTAAGCCTTCCAAGACAGGTTGCAGTAATGCAATCTCTTTTTTACATTTAGAATCTCCTTCTTTCTTGCAGGCCTCATTTTTTCTCTGCGAGGCATTTAATCTCTTCCATCTTTTTCCTCATTCATGACCTGGTATCCAATTACAGTAACTATTCTTGCTTCCTCATGTCAGCTATATCTTTTCAGTATTTATCATTTTCAATAGTATCTCTTACCGCAGACTTTCTTCATATTTTTAGCCTTAAAAAGCCAATTAAAATTCACAGGAGCTGATAAGTCTAACATTTTTCACTGTTTTTAGTGATTTTCATCACAGTCAGTTTTTATATGCAAATATCGTCTTCAACTTGATATTTCAGAGGTAGGCAAAAACATGGCCATTAGCAGCTTATGATTCCTACTGAAATTTGCCCCAGGTAAAATGTTTGATTCACTGTAGCTCAAGATCAGAATGATTAGAATATCAGGTTTAAATAGTTATTTTTAATGCTTCATTTGACATCTTAAAACCTGCATGTCTCTCTGTTTTCAAGAGAGCTAGCAATTCTGACACAGATAACTGTCATGAGACACTACCTGTTGTATTTTAAGTAGGTACTAATTGCCACCTTCAAGCTAGATGAGCTTGCACAAACTGATAATATGCTTTGATTTAATTTATGTATAATAATTACCTAAACCAAATATAATTTATGCCATTTTAAAGGTGCTATTCTGGGCTGCAGGTGTTCATAAGGCAAAGTACATTCAATCCAGTTCAATATCATCTGTACCTCCCTAACTGCTGCATTTTCAAGAAATTTAGAATGCCAGTACATGGAGAAATGGATGTATTCTTTGTCACAGAATCACAGCATGGTGGGGGTTGTAAGGGACCTCTGGATCAGATGATATCATTTAGCCCAACTCCTCTGCTAAAGCAGGGTCACCTAGATCATGTTGTCCAGGTGTTTTTTGAATCTCTCCAGTGAAGGAGAATCCACAGCCCCTTTGGGCAGCCTGGGCCAGAACTCTGGCACCCTCAAAGGAAAGAAGTTTTTTCTTATGTTCGTATGGAACTTCCTGCATGCCAGTTAGTGCCCATTGTCCCTTGTCCTGCATCTGGGCATCACTGAAAAGAGACAGCCCATCCTCTCATCGCCCACCCTTCAGCTATTGATAGGCATTGATGAGATCTCCTCTCAGTCTCCATGTTGATAACTCCTGATAACCTTCTTTTCCCTATGCTTAGAGATGATATCCAGAATGGGCTTGTACCATCACCCTTCCAGGGATGGAGATGAGGCTGACTGGCCTGTAGTTTCCTGGGTCCTTATTTTTGCCCAGGCACAGTCTGAAAATCACTTGTGGTCTCCTGTGGCCCCTGGTGCCATAACTGTGCCCNATTATTCTTGCCATTTTGGAAGCCTAGAGTGGCATTGGCTTTCCTCCAGAACTCATGCACCTCACCTGTTCTCCATGCCTTTCAAAGATGATAAAGTGAAATGTGCAAAAATGGTAGGGATCCTGATATTTTTCCAGCCTCATTTCAGGAAATATGTAATATGTTACAACACACAAGCAAGTTTCCAGCTGTTTTGATCCTTAAAATTCAGGAAAAATAATCATTTTAAGGTTCTTTTAAAGTAGTCTGGGAACAGAAGCAACAAAGTTAGAGACTGTAGTTAGGTGTCTTTGACTACATTATTATGATTTTTTTTTTAATACAGTAATTAGTTACTGACATACCTCTTCCTCATTAGATTTAATGTTCATTAATGCAAAGTACAAAAACGAAAAGCAAGGAAAAGAATGAAAAGGAAATATCTAGAAAAGCTTATTTGAAACAGTCATCTTTGTGTTCTAATTTACTTTCCAGTGGTATTATATTTCAAAAACAAAACCAGAAAAAGAAATAAAATGCAAGAACATCAAATTCTTTATCTAATATTATAACATAGTCTCTAGCTGGGGATTGTGATGAGAAATAAAGAGACAGTGCTGACATACAAAGAGGAAAATGGATTTTTCATACAAGTAAAATGTGAAGTGATAATATTTCATATGTCTCTTGATATTTACACAAAATTCCTTCTATTGGCAGCAGACTGTTAGAATGTAAACCAGAAAACAATCTAAAATTATTTTTAAAATAGGTTATATATGTATTTAATTTGCTTGAATATTTTAATTTATTTTCGACATGATGAGTTGACAAAGCAGCACAAGTTGAAACATATCTAACTTTCTAATTCAGGGGGAAAAGTCAAAATATTTTATAAATTTGCAGACTAAATGTGATTTTTTTCTGTTAAGATTTCTGGATGTCTCTGAAGAACCATTTGCATAGATATTTTTGGTTGAGGTTTTGGGGGCTTTTTAGTGATAAAAATATAGGTGATAAGGACTTCAGTTGTCCCTTCAATGACTTATTCTCTATCTTACTTCAGTTGCTAAAAATGAATCTGAAAGAAAATAGATAAGGCTGAATTTTTTTGTTTTCACTCAATATGATGTTAAAATCTATTTCATCCAATTAAAAAAATCAAAGTCAAGTCAAATTTTTTGAAACTACTAAAATAAAAAAAAAAGAAAGTTTTATTCAGAAATTTGAAAGTGGAGAAGCTGATAATTCTATTTGCTCAGGGATTAAAACCCTTCATTATGAAGACGACATTGTGCTCAACCCCATATCTCATAGCTCAGTGTTTAGGACACAGGTTTGTTTCTCAAGCTCAACATCTTCCTGTCAATATTATGTCATTCCCTGAAGTGACAATAAAAAAATTGAACTTTAATTTTCCCGATAATTCTTTTAACGGTGTGGAGAGATGGCCTTCAGATAGGGATCCCTCACCTCTTGGGGAGGCTGGAGTTAAAAACACATCTGTGACAGACAAGAAGTAGTAGTAAAGAGCCTCACTTGTGTCATAAACATCTGAATTACACCTCATGTACTGACAGATTGCAGTTCCAAGAGCAAACATGCCCAGAGAGGCCATCTCACAACACCCCTTGGGGATCACTCACTCTGCCTGAGGTCTCCAATTTCTCAGCTCCTGTAGGAAGGGAATTGCACAAGTGGTTGTAAACATAGCTCTCCAGTTTCTAAATTTAGTTTTGCCTCCAATTTGCTGCCCCGATGTTTTTCAAGTAAACCATTTAATCTAGATTCACTAATTGTTTCTGGAAAGGCCAAATGACAATCTTTCTGTCACCCTCCAGTGCAATTCCACATGTTTAATCAAGACTTTTCAGAGATGTACACTTTTAGTTTAGTGCTCCTTTAGACCTTTCCAAATAGCCACAGAGGGGCTCTTCTATGAAGATTTCCATTATTACTACTTATTTTTTAATACTGTAAGACCTCTTATATTTTTCATTCTTAAAATCTAACTTTGCAACTGCAAGTTTTACAGGATATAAATTATAGTCACTACTAAAGGAATAGACTTAAAATGAACACTAAATAAATCTGAATTTTACCAGTAATTTCAATGTAGCTCAAAAAACTAGTTTAATTAGAGAGACAGAGTCTGAGAAAGGTGTATTTTGTATCAGAAAAAATCAAAAGGTCTTTATTTGGAAACAAGAAAGCAAGTAATTAGCAGCTGAGAAATTGTTCGTTTCCAGTATCTTCTAGGACTTTGAACTTTAAAAGCATTGTCTACTACAAGCAATCCTCCAACTCTTTATAAAGAAAAATGAAAATCTTTATGTTTCAGTTAGGGGCCTGTGAGCCACTTTCTCATTGTATGAGCACAGTGCATCTGTGTAGAGCACAGCAGATATATCAGGAGATATGAGGAGTAGGAGGACAGGTGAAAACTCCTCCTCAACATCTAGTAAGCTTGGTGCTGCCTGTAAACAACTGATTTTTCATATTTTGCAACTAAAAAAAACACATTTTTAAAGTCACAGTTTTTCCTGAACTTGCTTAATTAGTCATTGCAGTTTCCTAGCGTGAGAGATAACAAAAACCTTAAAACATATTTATTATTCAGTACTGTGGGCAGACACATGAATATAAACTTTCTACAGAAGTTCAGATGCTGATTTAAAAGCCTTTTCTAAGTCAGGATCTTTGATGCAATTATTCAAATGGTTTCAAAAGAATTTAAATTATTGAAACATATGCATGTACATTTATAACTATCCAACCATTTAAGCTGGCAAGACCACTAGAAATCACTAGAAATCAAACCACTGGAGCCTGCCCTTCTGCTTGGAGCAGAGATAACTTTGATGTTAGAAATGTGGAAAATAAACTTTGACATGCATTCTTGATCCTGAATCATCCTCTTTTTGGAAGTTTATCCATGAAGTTGAAGAGGTAGAAGTTCAGTCATGGTTGTTTGAATAACAGAACAGTAAAATAAAATTCGCATACATATTTGACTTTTCTGTGATAGATAATTGACTTTTCTCTAACAATTATAGTCAAAGAAAATATTATCAAATATATTCTTATTTTCAGCTTTGATTTGCCCTTAAAATATTCTTTATGTGAAAACAGACTTCAAAAAGAGTCTCCTCCATCCAGTCCTGGTTTTTTTTCCCCATTAATACAATGTCTATTTACCTATATTAACATTCTGGCTGTGTGATTCATCCCACCATGTTGCAGTAATTGCTATGTTTTCACACTTTTCCTCCAGCATTACTGATTCACATTCATCCTGTTTAGTACCCATGCTTTCAGACAATAGGAAGCTATAGGTAAAGAAAATCTGCTGCCTCAAAAGGATTTAGAGCCTAGCAATGGACTTCCTGCAGCTTTTGCTGTATCTTGCAGTATTTAAATTTTCATTAAAAAGAGAAAGTTCACAGAACACCAAATTTTAGGAAAATCCTTCACTGGGTAAAATGTCTACAGAAGTGTTTAGAAAAAAAAGCAACTTTTCTAACAGAGTAAATTCCTCACACTCATCTCACTGCATTGTTAACTCTAACAGTGTAATTACCTACACTGTTAACCAGAGAGCTGCTGATTGTCATAGCAGAACCAATAGGCTATGGCACTTATCCACTGTGACTAACTGTATCTGTCACCTCTGAGACCTCATTCAGCTGAAAATGTTTCTTAAGCATAATAGAAGCTTTGACTAGAGAGGGTTACAACATTTTACTTTTAAAGGTTTGCTGTTTCTTCAAGGAAAAATAACAAGAATTCCGAGTTTAGTCAGCTGAAAACTGCTGAAATCTCCTAGAAAGTTGTCTAGCAGTGCTTAGCACATTTTGATTATCTACCCTGCATCCTAACACAATCATAGCACAAAGATAAATAATCAGAAAAAAAGTGCATGAAATTTCCACAGAATTTCTAAAACACTGAAGAAAAATATTTCCTTATTTTCCCAAAACGTGCTCCTCCACCTGATATTTGCAAGGAACTGCTAAAGGAACTTCTCAATCAATTATCCCATACTTTCCATTAACTCTACACCTTTCCTGGCATTTAAAATTGCTTAGGTAGCCACAAAGAGTCTTGTGGGTCAGGAGCTGTGAGCAGATGCAGAGCGGGAAGCAGGAAGAAATGAGTTCCAGACCTTTCCACAGGTACCTTTGCCTAGCTGAGCTTCACTTGCAATTTGAACTGTGATCAGAGATGGAAAGCTCAGTCTTAGGCAATGACAAGTAGGGGGCAAAAGCCTAAGGAAGAAAAGGAAACAGTATTGTAGGCTTAGAGAGAAGTCTAAGTGCAGGGGCAGAATGTGGCCAAGGTGAGATTGGATGTAACAGGTTGGGTCTTGCCCTGCGCAGTGGCAGATGGACCTGGGGCAGTTCTTCCCATTGAGGATGATCAACACCATAATTTTTTGGGCTGTTTTATTTGTCAGATGCACAACTTAGAAAGTGAAAAGAACTGCAGCAGCTTTTCCAGTCCAAGTCTCATCCTGATAACCATACTCTTTCTACCCACTCACAATTCTCAAAGCAAAATGCCCCCAGAGGGGCATCTCTCTCCTATAGACAATACAGCAGTGCACCATCCCACTGGGGCATCTCTTTCCTATAGACAACACAGCAGTGCACCTTCCCACTGGATTACTGTGGGACCTCTTCACTTCCAAATTGTAATGAATTTTCTTCCTATCTGTCCTCTGCAGTCCCCTTAATTTGATGTAATTTCAAATGAACACTATTCTAGCCAGCAGCATTATGATTAAATGCAGGGGGTTTAGCATGGAAAAGTGTGATTTTACCATTAACAAGGATAAATATATGTATTTCAGTTGCTCTATGTCTGGAAGTCAGAGTGATTTAAAGGATTTATAAACAGGGAAAGAGTAATGGTTGCAGGTTTTCCTCCCTTCTTTTCCTCTGACCTGTACCAGAGATTTCCAAGCAATATATTTGCAATTATTATCATAATTGGAAAACATAGCACATCAAAAACATAGGTAAAATTAATTGAAGAGCAGCATTACAACAGAACAGTTGCAAAGAAAATGATAAATTTACATAGGACTGATGTAGAATTATTTTATGACTTATTGCTCACAGTGTTGCATTCTCTCTTGCCATAAAATATAGAGTTAAGTTCTAGAAGAAAATGTAAAAAACCAAAAGCATTAGCACAGTGGGACACCAGAACCCATGCCCAGGGCCCTACAGTAACAGAGTTGAATAAAAAATATGCCTTTAATGTGGCAAAAAATACAAATTCTGCTTACAGAGCTAGAGTTCCAGTTTGAAACTCCTGGAGAGGAAAACATAAGCTTGAGGGTGGTTAGTTTTCCTATTGAGAACACTACATGCATAGTATTTAAACAACTGTAGAAGTATATGAAAAACCTGCATCAGTAAATTTTCTTTGTAGTAGATAGCAAAAATGCCTCACCTGAAAAAAAAATGAGGCAGTTTCTTGTTCTTTAAGTGCCCACAAGTAGTAATAAATCAGTCTTTCTGTCATTAAAGAAAACTGGGTGAAGAGAACAGGAAAGGATGGTGACTAGTTGGAAAGTATGGACACATCCTCATGGTTAGAGACTTCCCAGTTCTTAGACTGTGCCTCACTTTGCCCTATCCATGTAGAGTTGAGTGACTAGTATAAGCTTTGTCAGCCAGACTCACTGTTCCCAAGGAAGATATTTCATAGGTGTCTACAAGAGGTGGGAGGAATCAGCTTCTAGAGGTGACCAATGTCATGGCAGTAGAGGAATCTTAGGCAGAGAGCTCAGACCTTTACACAGCTGAATGTAGATTGGACTAAGTCCAATTAGGCTGCATCAGGAGAGGCATGAGCAGCAGGGCTAGGGATGTGATTCTGCCTCTCTACTCTGTGCTTGTGAGGCCCCATCTGGAGTACTGCNAGTCCACTTGGGTAACTGCTGAATGTGCCCAGGCTGTTCTCTGACACTCAGGTCTACTTGCATGGTATGATCTCATGCATCTATATTACCAAACCTTTTTACTCTCCAAAATGAGGTAGTAGCATACAGATTTCTTGTTGGGAATGGTCCGTGGCCCATGTAAATTCCCCAGCTGCACTCAGGAATTGTTCAGGTAGTGCTGCCTGGTATAAATCAAAACCATGTCAGGGACTATATTAAAAATTTAACGGTGTGGCAAGTGAAGCACCACTGCAGGGGAATCTTGTCTGACACTGCACTTTTCCAGTATAAAAGCAACCCATATGTCTCTTAATCTCTTTAGGCCACTTTAAAAACTTGTGATTTTTACTGGATGAACACACAACTATATGTTTTTACCTAGGAGCTATTCATCCATCACGTTTACATTAATTGCTGCTAGGCAGTGTAGGACAGTGTGTAGCTAACTGGCAAAAGACAGGCCTCCTGCTGCAACATTCAAACAGTCCAAGTCTACTTTTAGCTAGTTAAATTTCTAGCAGTTCACAGAATACTTCATCTAGCTAAACTAATGCAGTAAAACAGTAGGTGGTAAATGGTGAAGTTTTAGATTCAGCTCACTAGTACAAAATTATCCCCACAGCCTTTAAATCTTCTGTTTACCAATTAATAAAACAAGAATCTAAGTTAGCATATCAGAACAAACTAAGAGTTAGCAGAGTTAGAATTCCACCTCTGCTAGATGTTTCTCATGTCAGTTTCAAACTTACACAAATTTTATTTTAAATAAAGTAGAAATAAAAAAATATTGGAAAAACCTAGCCAATGAAGCACTGTCATCCCAGTTTAAAATGACCTTATTGCTAAATCTTCCAGTACATTTTTAGTTTTCATCATCATGCAGTGATAACTAGCATGAACTTCAATGTTTGGACTTTGAGTCTATGCAGAAATAGTTGTATTCATTCTTATTATATTACAGTAACAATAACACATGCATTCAATCTTGATGAGAGTTTTCTTCAGAGAAGATCTATTTGTGTTAACTTCTGGTTAAAATCAAATAAGAAATGTTTAAGTAGTGCTTAAAGTGGAAAAGGGGAGACTGAGGGGAGACCTCATGGCTCTCTATAACTACTTGAAGGGAGGTTGTAGAGAGGCAGGGACTGCTCTGTTCTCCCTGGTAGAGAGTGATAGGACAAGGGGAAATGGATGGAAACTGAGCCAGGGGAGGTTCAGGCTAGACATTAGGAGGAATTTCTTTGCTGCAAGGGTTGTGAGCCATTGGAACAGGCTGCCCAGGGAGGTGCTTGAGTCCCCATCCCTGGAGGTGTTTAAGAGACAGGGAGATGTTGCATTGGGAGGCATCATTTAGCAGGTTGCTAGGGCTAGGACAAAGGCTGCACTGATGATCTTCAAGGTTTCTTCTAGCTGGAACTGTTCTATGATTCTATGATTCTATAATTAGCAGCAAACATAAGGAGTAGCAAGAGTACTCTGTAAAAAGGGAATTATCCTGTTTCTGGTTTCTTGCAAAAGTGCAGTTTTATCATTTACTAGGAACCAATAGGATCTATACTTCTTGCTGCCTTCATGCACCTGCTGTCAGTGACAGGATTATCACACTTAGGTGATACTGGCAGATACCAAGATAGGGAGCAGGCTGTGCTGGTGGCCTTAGTGTTTTTTCTGTGTCAATGACATATTACTGTACAAACTGATATCTTGGAATAGTTGTAACCCCTGTGTGTTCCTGCCTCATCTTCTAATTCTGTCTTGTCTACACAAAAGCAAAGCAGTGACAGCACCTAAAAATTCCAGCTATCAATCACGTACAACATAGGTGGATATACATTTTATTTCTTTTAGCTAAGTTTAGTTTGATGTGAGAAAAAGAATTTCTTTTTATTATTTTTTTTCCCTTGAGATACTAGAAAGTTTGTTCATATTTACAAGCATTGGCATTTTGTCTTCTTTTGTGCCTTATTGCAGTCTTTATTAGATATGTTCTCAAACTATTCATTTATTTAAAAACTGCAAAATGAATGAAAATAATTTCCAAATATCTCTTCACAGCTTTACTTTATACTTTACCATCTGATTTTAATAAATTAAAAAAGCAAACCAAAAAAACCAAACCAAACCAAACAAAAGAAATCAAACCACAAAACCCTCCAGAGAACAGAAAAGAACCACAACTAAAATCAAACTTAATAGCCCAGGGCAGCCCAAGTATACATACTGCTTTACTTCTTAGAAGCACAATGGTATAGTCAAATCAATAAATCATGCTCTCACAGTACTATTTTATGTTGGTTTTGTAAATAGCCATTATTTTCAAAGACTCTTTCCATGTTAGGAATAAATATATAAAACTATTTAATCAATAATATTTTTCCCTTTGATGTTATCATAGCTCCTTTGCTTTTATCAGAGTATGAAATGTTTATGGTTAAACAAAGCTTGCTGAATGTTTATATCATTTATCAGCTCTAGGCAGGTGGTTTCTTTCTAGAAAGTAAACTGAAGACTTGGGCTCTGATCCAGGCCAGCCCATAGGCACATGCCTTATTTTAAGCACAGAAGCAATGTCCTTAAAATCATGTGCAAAAAAAGTACACAGTTCTTTGTGGTTTGTTTTTTTTTCAGTATGGATCAAAACTTAAACTGGCAAGAGATGCTGTTACATCTCATTTCTCAGGAAACAAAAAATCATCTTAATTTTGATATAGTATGAAATTCTATGGAGGAAAGTTTTGCCATTTCATACTACAAACTGGATAGACACCTGGAAACTTTATCTTTAGCTCTCTACACATCAGTTTGTCACTATTTTTCAACAGCTGCTTTCCCCTGTAATGACACTGTAAGTGGGAACCTAAGTCACTGTCTCCCTGCTGATGAAGTAATCAACATACACCTGTTTTCTGCTGGGAAAAATGCAGCAGTTGATGTTGTGTCTTTTTAACCTGGAAGATGGTGATAAACTAGCATGCTGTAAACAGTTGAATTTGACAAACTTTCTCTTACTATTTGCAAACTGAGCAGGAGCAGGAGGACATTGGCTCATGCATCTCTTTCAGTGACGGCACACTAGAATGCCACTGGTAAAAAAATTATAGTCAAGGCCAGTAAGAGTAATCTCACTGTTTTGTTTTGTTGGGTTTTTTTTCATCCACAGCATAAGAACATGTAAATTCATCAAAAACCTAGATTACACAAGTCCAGGCAACTGTGTAAATTCATCAGACTCTTAAGAGGAACTTTCTCCTTATGACCCCCAGCTCATGCATGAAGCATCATGCAGACTAATGGCTTAAGTTAGACAAACAAAAGAGAGAGAAGCATGTAGCTATGCCCAAAGAGAGACCTAAATAATTCTAGGAATAAGACTAAATTCACATTAAAAAAAAAAAAGAGATAAAAAATTCCAAGGTTTGGCCAATAGAAAATACCTTCTTGACAACTTCAGCACTGGTAATGTAAGGATCATGCCCCAGAGGAAAAGTTTTATAGCCTATAAGAACATGTCTAATATCCTATCTCTAGTTATGACCAATCTCTAATGCTTTATGTTATCTTTTTATTCTGTGCTACCAAGTGAAGGTAGGTATCAAAAGAAGGAGAAAATGTTCTTGGACCCAGTAGCTATCCACTGAATGCTGTAAGGCTCTAGATTAATACATTATCAGACACATTGCATCTAACACAACTGACAGAGAGAGATGACTCTTTCAAGCCCTTTGGAGTGGGGGACACCCACAGACTCACATGCTTTAGTCTCTGACATTATCATGATCCTTTACACATCCTACAGTTGTTTATATAAGCTTATGTTCTCCATTAAAAAAAAAAAAAAATAGCCAAACTTTGGTTCGTTTCAATTGCAATTCCATGGAATAAACATTAAGTCTTTTACATCTCCTTGTAACTGGAATATCTGAGTTCATAAGTGATCATCAGTTAGTATTTGAGATTATAAAAGGCTGTTTTTCTGAAGGAAAAATACAGAAACTGCTGCTAGTTTGAACATGTTTGGTTTTGTTTTGATACATAGTTATTAAAGGAGTGGGAGAGGAGTAGATCTTTTCCCTGAATATTTTTACAAAAAGAAAAAATTCCATTTTTGACTTGTCATCAATCTCTTGACCCATTCTGGTCCTTTAGGAGTCATGAGCATTTTAGCCTTTTATTTTGTTTTCCTGCAGGGTAGGACTTGCTTTTCACTTCTGAGATTGATGCATTCAAATATGAGATACAAGTCTTATTGTTCCAAACATTGTGTCCTAGATGCTCCCTTAGCAAGCCTTGTGTTATTCCAATGGTATTAAACAAGCTACCATTCAAAAGTCCCCTCCTTTAGCCTAGATATGGAATATGTCCAGTCACATTTAACAATAATATTATATGCAATAATGTTACACACACAAAAAATTCTTAACATATTCATATGTCAAAGCTATAAGGTCAAAAGCTAAACAAAAGAAATTAGGAAATACCAAAAATAAGTTAACTAGTGCTTTTCTGTCCTCCTTTCTAATACCACTTTTTCATGGTCCACTGGCATTTTCAGCACACTGTTAAGTTCAGTATTATTTCACCTGCTTTGCTTATAGTGTGGCTAATATACCTCACACCATTAAAATATCTCTTTAGCTTTTCAATGGCATTGATCACTACAGAATCTGAATGTTTCATAAATATTAATAGGACTCTTCATAGCATCTTAGTAAGTGGAAGGGGTGGCAATCTTGTTAGATAAAACTGGGGGGAAATGACAAAGAAGCACAACTTGACATCAATCTTATTAACAGTTAGCATTAATGCACTGTCTGTTTTCAGAGCTGTTCTTATAGGCAACTCTGCAGCTAGGAGCACTCAGCAGTTTTGAAGATAACCTTCCCCAAGTTAAGCCTGCAGAAAGTGAGGGAGACATCATTAATGACCAATCTATTAAAATTTTAGCGTTCAATGACTTAAAATATTGCCACAGATGTTTTGTAGTAGAGGTAGCAACAGGGTTAATACATTATAATGTCATTTATTCCTCTTAACCATCCTCTGCCTGCTTCTTCAATGTATAATTTTTACTTTTTGCAGGAAAAAAGGCTGATGTAAGTGTAATTCTTTAATATCTTAGTACTGATTCACCCCAACAGCTTGCCATCCTCTCACTGCAGGGAGTGTGACATAGTTACCATATCACATATTTCCTACTAAAGGCTGAGCCACCAGTCTGTCTTGAACTTCTGGCTGCTCATCTCAGTCTCACACAGCAAATATTGGCTTTGTTCTTCTCCTCAGACTCCTTCTTTCAGAGCAATGTTCCTTGCTTAGGCCACACTAACATCACAGTGTGGCAATCTCCAATCTCATGAGCATCTCCCTTTTGGATTTTTGCTTTCTGATCAAGTTTCTTCCTCTTTACTGTGAGAGTTAGACCTGAGCAAAGGAGAGACAAGGTGGCATCCCCAAGCATGGAGTGACATAGAACATCCTTCACCTCAGTGTTTAGTCACTGAAATCTCAGAAATCTTAGCTCCTGTGTGAAGCTTGTGGGTTTTTTTTCAAAATCTTTTTTATTTTCACAAAACTGAGATTAATTTTACCAGAGGCAGAAATACATTCCTAAAATTGTATATAACCTTTGAGTATATCTAATGCACTCACACCAGAACTGTTCTGGTACAAATTTCAACTTCTTTATTGAATCTGCTAGACTGAAATATTTCCAGAATTTATGTTGTGAAAGGTAATATATTCTTCATATTTATGGGGGAACATTTAATCTGATTTTTTTATTAAAAGAACAGCAACCAAAAATCAATGTGAACTGCCACAGATAGATTCATCACAAACAAATTCTGTTCAATAAAGTCTTCTTGTGAATGTAGTTCTTTCTTTCTACTGTATGCATTATCCTATCCATTTTTGTTCTCTCTTTCTCTAGGCAGACATCACTTGATTTTTTTTAAATGATGTTGTAGATATCACATGGGCAAGTGCTTTAAATACATTCCTAAAATTGTATATAACCTTTGAGTATATCTAATACATTCACACCATTTCTATTTTCCTGATAACTTCCCTAAAATTAATATTATTCTAATATCAAAGTTCCAGTTTTTCAGAAAATGAGTAACTCATCTGCTGCTTTAAAATGTACCACATTAATAGTCATTTACTCAGGCCAACAGACAAAGTATTCCTGATTTAGTATTCAAAAACACATTTCAAGAGGTATTTTCACAAAATCACATTAGCTCTGCTTTTTGGCTTCTGCAATTAATAAAACCATAGGATTTAACAAAAGTCCCATGCAAAGTGTGGGAGAACAGAATGGATTAATCAGGGACATAAGATTGTACATATTTTCCTAGCATTTTCCTAAATGTAATGAATAATTAGCATTCCTATTAATTGTTTACCTCATATGCTACTGGTTCTAAGGATAATTTCCCAAAGTCTATATTTATAGGAAGCTGGCATTTCATGCTGTAACTACAAAATGGTGCCATATGTGCTGCCTTTTGTAAGAGAAATAATCATCTATCTTTGGAAACATTTCTGAAAAATTAAGATAAATACAAGTTAATAAAGAGTTCAACTAAAACTGAATTTCATATTTTATTTTAATCCTATTCTAGTCAAGCTTTTGTGTCAGCTTCATCATTATTAAACTCTGTGACTACCTACCCATATTGCATTATTTGGCTATTAGAGCGTTGGATTCATCTCATTTACCTCTAGTCATCTAAAACTTAGCTATCTAGCCTAAGAAGGTCATCTGACCATGTAGTCATATCTAGTCATCACCTAGTCATTAAAGCACCCCCAGAAGCTGATTCATCCCACCCTCAGTTTGCTATCTAAAATAGAAAGGATGAATTGTTCTGTGGAGGTTCCTACTGCAAACAGTAATCTGGTTTAGTTTGGTTTGTTTCCATCATGCTTCAGCATTGTGGCTAGATGCATTTTGTATGCAGTTAAGCAAGTGAAAAAAATCAGTGGGGGAAAACATTTATGCTTTTCTAGAATTTGAAAACTTGATTCTTAAAGTTGTTAAAAAAATTATCAACAGAATTCCTGCCTAAGTGATTGATTCCTGAAGGCCCATAAGACTTTCTATGTATTGCCACCAAAACCATGATCATTTAAACGTCAGCCACTGGACCAGCTCTGCTATGTCAGTACATATATTAATTTCTTCTCCATTAATTGCTTATTTTTAACTTAATAGCTACACAGCAGTGTTTGTATTATTATGTAGCAGCTCCATACATGTAGCAACAACAAGTCTCATGCTTTTATTTCAAGCTCTGTCCTCCAACACTGAGCAAGTCTAAATAATAGATTTCTGTATCCAAAACTATATCAGCCTCTCTGTTTTGTTTGTGTATTTGTAGTAGGTCCATCAAGTCAGTTCTAGCAATCCCTAAAATCCTCTCTGTTTCACATAGCCAAATAAAGCCCTTGTTCTTATACAGAAAAGGTAAGAAATTCTCAATTGGGAGTATCAAAGAAAGGATACCTGGACAATCAATTGTTGCTTAATTAAGTTTATAATTACTAGTGACTGTCTCATTATAAAAAGCAGTTGATATTGATGAGGCACTTGAACTTATCCCTGTACCATGGCATGTGGTAGTAAACATCAGCAACACAAGCTGCACATCAGCGCTAATGTTTGCTTAGATCTAGAAAGGAATTGTGGCAGAATAGGGCAAACTTGGTCTTATTCTAGGCAATCCCACTATGGATTTTTATTCTGGCAACCTTGTATTCCCTAAATTCTCAGAGAGTTCTGATGTAGTCAAGCTAACACACAGTACAGAGTTGGAGTTCCTACCAAAGGACTAGAAAGGACTTCAGGAAACAAACCAGTGTCGTATGTGGACATACCTGACAAAGCAGCACAGTGCCTGGCTCAGGCATCACCTCAGCCAGAAACAGAATTCAGTTCCTTTGTTGATGGAACTGACTTCCCACTGGTTTCTTTTTGCCCCATCTTGGGAAGAGGAATGGTGAATGGGATAGCAAACCATTGCCATCTGACATGTATCAAAAATAACAGTTGTGGATGTCTAACATCCATAGACTGATGCACACATAAATGTACAATTACAAGTGCACTGCTATGTGCATCAGGTCCCAGGGACTGCTTTAGTTTTCTTAATTTACTTTTAGTAAGTCTCAGAAGCTGCTTGAGAGCAAGGTATTTCTTAAAATAAGTAAGACTTATTTGAATCTAGGGTTAAAGAAACACCCCTAAAGATGCTCTTTATAATGTCACTTTTAAAATAAAAGAATATGTTCCTTTGCACTGGAACCAGTTGGCTTCTCCAAATAGTGTATAATTTAAAATGATAAAGGCCTTCTACTAGCTCTTGCATTTAGAGGTGTAATTTGAATACCCAGGAAATCAATATCTGCTTTGCTACATGATTACAACCAAATAATTGAAATATCAGAAGGGCAGTGAGCCATAAAGCCTTTGTACTGTGGAAATAAGACATTCTAATGACAATGCTTTCAGTACTAACACAGTTCTTAACATAATTGTATGCAACTTCTGAAAGTACTGGTTTTAGCATTCTGCAAAGAACATAGGTGTGCAAAAATGAGCACCTGAAAACACCAGAGGCACTTCTGTATCATCAGTTTTCAAACAGAACTCCCCTTTGCTCCCTACAGTGCTGCTGCAGACAAGCCACAGAAACTCCTCTCCGGGATGAACATTATGCAAATCCAAGTCAAAGTGACGAGATTGATTTTGGACAGGTCTGAAGGCTGGAAACAAGCTGCTACTTCTTGCAAGCTAGCAATAGTGTTTTATGAACCCTGCCTCCTCTTAAAAAGAAAAAAAAAAAAGTATCTGTATAAGGGAAATACTTAATTCATGTTTTCACTTGTAAAGAAAAAAGGATTCTCCCTTATGATATAAAATCAGGAGAATCTGTAGGTGAAGAACGAGTCAAGGTTAATATAAATTATGTATCTGCTACACAGTTGCAAGGCAGAGCAAAGGCAAAAAACAGACTTTCTTATCAAAGAATGACTGCAATATTATTTCAAAGGTTTTTCAGTGTGATTGTAGGATAATAGTTTTAAAACTGGAGTAGGCACAGAGGTTGAACAGCTTACTTAATGAAGCACTAACCTTTCATCGCTAGCCGCATAATTTGAATCCATCTTTCAGTCCTAAGTAAAATGAGTGGCTTCATCTTTCTCCCTCACGGACAGTAATAGACATTATAGAACTACTGCATGCAATTTGACACAATTTATTTCAACCAACAACTGTTTTGTCAGTAGAACACCAAGCCTCATCTACCACGAGGGCTGAGATATCTCTCTTTTTTCCCCAGTACAGTAGCTTTCAAAAGCACGGGTTTGTTTTTCTTGAGGAGTCTGTAGAATTCCCCACTTTTTCCCATTACAACCCTAATCCCACTTGTGATTCCTTATCTTCAACTTCTATATCAATCCCTTTAAGATCCAGATTTTAACAATGAACTTCGTGTTACTACTATTGATTATTTTTTTTCCTATAAGTTTCCACAGGATTTCACTTTTAGATCTGAAGCTCCAGTTATCTTATGTACAACACCAGGATCTGCTTGAGTGGAGACTTAGTGCAAGGAGATGCTGGCCTAATATGAAATTTTACATGTCTTGTAGTTCTTTTTTCAGTTACCTAGTCTGGAAAATAGCTTGTTTCTGTTGTTAATTTCAGTAAGAGAAGACATTTTTGTGTATTCAGAACTTACAAACATGACTCTGAGACTATTTGTCATGGCCAGGCTTCGGGAATGAAGCTCTGGGGAGGGCTCCATCCACACTCTTCNAGACTACTTGTAGATCTCAATCAAAAAACATACTTCCAATACATGTAGCAAATAGTTACATTTCATATTGTATATGGCTTTCCAAAGGAAGTGAGCCCACAAACACTGAAGTTTAGAGGCACTGCAGCTAAATCTATCAGATTTGGTAGATTTGTATTGTGAAATCACCTAGTCACCTAGTGAGTGATATAGAGTATGGACAAAGTGCAATTATCAGAATACATGGGAGCTATCTTTGCTCACATCAACTATTTTTCTCAATATTTCACCTGCCATGTAAAGAACTTATAGTTGCTTTTCTTTAAGAAATACTAATTGATTCTCATTGTGTGTAGTGAACATAGTGCTTCAGTTCACACCAGGAGCTTTTTATTGTTTCTATATGTGTATAATTATAACCTCCAAATTTCAGTTACATTCAGCCCCATGGATTGGATTAGGATAGCTAATATACATCATTTTGCTTTGAGAAACTCAGTTTCTTGATTTCTTCACATGTATTTGCAAAGATGAATTCCTGCTCTCTTACTCCCACGATTTAATGGGAAATTTTCTATTCAGTGATTGCATCAGTGGCTCTTTCTTCATATTGTGCAATTTGTACCTGCTTTTTAGCTTGCTGAGCTCTATCAGATGTTGTTGTTCCCTTCTGAGTGGTGAAAGCTAAAGTCTTATGCATGTTTGTGAAGCCTTTACTAACACCAGCCCCAGTGAATCAAATCCTCCCTCAGCAGAAGCAGCTACAAAAGCACTGAGCTTGACTCTTTGATTAGTAACAAATATGGTTTAAATACATTTTTTATAAAAATGAATAATAATAATAAATTCACAGTTTAGCAAACACTGACTGGATTTAATAAGAATTGTACTGCTATAGTCACTAGAATATTCAGATTTATTTATTTGCAACATAGTCTTCACTATGTTACTGAGATACAACAGCAAAAAAAAGACCCAGATAAGTCCTGAATGAGTTTTAAAACACTCAAAATAGGTAATGAATTTAGTATTGAAAACAAGATAGTGCTTTTATCCAATACTTATGTACTATACAGTTATGTGATTTACAATTAAACAGCCTCTCTAGTGTAAGTTATTATATTACAAAAGGAAAAATAAATTTTCTCCTCCTCCCTCAAAATTATAAACTATCCACCTCTGTTTACTTCTAAACTGTACATTCTGTGCTAGCCTAGGTGTTAGACCATTTTTGCCTAACTTCAATACACTTTACTTGCAGCTATTTTCAAGTAGACAATGAATTCAGAAGAGGTGAAAAAAAGCTGGAAGATCATCCATTTATAATGCATGTTGTGTGTTAGAGTGAAGGTTTCCTGTACTCAACCTTACCCTGACAATACAGAAATAATTTTTACAATTATCTGGAAGCTGATTACTTCTCTGAAAAATAGACATGTGCACTTAGAATAATGTTTTCATTCACTTCTCTCCACAAAAGCTTTCCTTTACAATAATAACACAAAATCCCATTATTCAACAGTACTTGAATAAGAGCAAAGTGTGAGCTGTTTTCTCTTGTGCCAAGTTGGAGGGACCTAAGGCAAAAACAAAGAATCTAAGAACTGGATTATGACTTGACATGGTACTTAAATTCACCTTTCTAATAAGCCTAAAATACCACATCAAGGAGAATTTCAAAGACTGCCTTTTTACAAAGTCTGTACAGAAGTGTCTTTTTTTTAGTCTCAAAAGCTTTCAAGGGCAGAGAGGCCAAGACATGAACACTGTCTTGTCTGCACAATTCCCATCAAACATAACATTTAAGAACAGAATTTACTATTCCCTGTTTTATGAGACAGATCCAGGCAGTTCTTCGTTTAGGTTTCATTTAGTTATTAAAGAACTTATTCGATCTCGAGTGTTTATTACAAAATACTTTTCATAGAAAAACTCCATTTATATACACTGATTATCAATTTAATATTCGGGTACTCTGAAAAACTCCTACACTTGGCTCTTTATTACTATGCAATCAGGATTTTTTCAAAAAGACATATTGCTTCGTTAACCTTAAGGAAAAGGCTGTAGAGTTGACACCAGTTGTTACCTACAGGCTTGGAGTACACTGATCTGTAAAGATATTACCAAAGAAATATCTACGTGAGACTATTAAATTTAAAATGACATCTACCTCATCATCACCATGAAAAAACCCAGAAAAGGTCATGGAAGCAAATATCTCATTATCAAGTGTGACAAAGTCTTAATTAGGGTAATTTTTCAACAACATTTTCATACTGGGCTGTCGCTTTTATATGTCCCTTATTCTTCAAATATTTAAACTCAGTGTTGCTCATTTTCTATTAACAAAGTATCTCTACAATAAATGAGCAATAAAATCAGCAATGTCCTCATACACCTTTTTTTCCTTTTTGTTCCCTCATGCAAAGGAGGAAACTTTTGTGCCCAAACTCACTGCAGCAGAAGCCATTCTTACTTTGGGTCAAGGAGGAGCTGTTGCAGGAGTGGATGTCAGAGCTGTAATCCAATCATATTTTAGTGCTAAACTTCATTCCTCACCTCTCCTTCCTTTTTTTTTCCCCTCCAAATTAAAGGTCTACATAAGTGCTGGACAGAAATTTCACTTTATTTAGTAAAATTTCTTTTTTATTTCTTCTTCTTAAAATGTCATCACTAGAGTTTCATTTAATAGTCTTACATTTAATAGGGATCCCAAAAATGAGAGTCTGGAGTGAAAAGGTTACAGATGCTTTAGGCAGCCCACAGGTGGACTGGCTGGAGGAATCCTACTTGAATGGTCCCTGGGGGGGCTCTGGGGATTAAGTCCTCTCTTTTGCTTGGATAAGGTCTGGCAAAGGAGCTGACTCCAGTGGAGAATGTCAAACCTGTTGGAGGTTACTTTGTGTTGCAAAGCAGCTGCATAAAAGGAGAGTTAATTCTCAGCTCCCCAGAAGTCATCTATACTTAGTTTTGGGAACATAAGCTTCATGTGGCCAAAGGCTAATGATAAAGTTAAGACATTTCCCAGACAAAAAGTAAAGGGCATAGACCATGTGCCAATAAAACTGAAAAAAAAGCTCTTTGAGACTTTGAGAAAGGAGCTTTTAGAGTTATTTCTTTAAAGTCTATATAGTCTTCTATCAGCAGCTTGCACCAAAAGAATTAAGTGAAGTATTGTTTTGTCTTCATTGCTAGAAGTGAGAGAAATGCACTCATTATATGTTTTTTTAAACAAGCAATTAAAAATGTTCATCTTTTTTTTCAGTGTAATTTGACAGGCAAAAGTACCTAAGAATCTATTATAAAGCACAAAATGATCAATAGAAACAGCAACGCTGAGTCTCATACTTGTGTCTTAGGATATAAATCAGTCTCCATATAACAGAAAGAGCTGTCAAGCCAATTCTCCTCTCTAGCAGTGGAATAAATATATAAATAAGATAAAAGCGTTGTAAAAAAATAAATTCACTCCAACAACCATGCAATTGATTATTAAAGTACCACAGTGAATGTAGAATTTGGAAAATTGAAAAGCTAACTGGCTCCCATAAACTGGCATATAAATAACTTCAAATTATGTGGTTATCTTCAAGATCAGTAGATGATACTTTTTCATGCCCAGTTAAAATAATATATATGTGTATGTGCATATAAATACATATCTATTCTTTCTAAAGTAATAAACAGCTGAAACTCATAGTATGAGTTAATTATATTGACTTTTCAGAACCCAAGGAAAGAAAGTGAACAGACTGTGGAATGTGAGGGATACAAAAGGCAAGTGGCCTGATGGGTAGGATGGAGGCAATAGATGTGATATTACTTTAATATACAAGTATTTCCTACACAAGCGTTCTCAGATGCTGACACAGATTAAATTAAATTACTTATAAAGTAGATTATGACATTGGATACTGCTTCTTTCTATGACTGTGTATCACTGAAGTGATATAGGAAGAAAAAGATGCTGGTGCATACTTTGCATATCTGGACAATGTCTTTTATGTGGCACATAAAAAGGACCTGTGGCTCAAATTTCATCTCTTTCTTAGGTTCCTAGGAAGCAACTCTGAATTACATGTGAACAGATCATGACAAGTTTCCTTTATACTTATGGAAAAAAATAGGTATTTCTGAAGTATGGTTCATCTTTTCTCATGACAATAGTTGTCACATGAATTGTACCCTAAGCGTGCCTGTTTTGTTGGGAACAAAGAGTAAATAACTCACAGGAAGACATCAAAAAGAGGGTAATTAAGCCTCTCTATAATAAGTATGTGACAGTAAAAATAGAAAGATTAAACTAGAAAGCATATTTTAAAAAAAAAAAGGCAAAAAGCCAAAACATGAAAGCTTACAACTTTTGTTCTGATTTGCTGAAAACTACTGGAATTTGGGATAGTACATCTTGAATGATCTTGAATGCCCTTCTCCATGCAATGTAGACAGTGGGCAATATTGGAAACTGCCAGTGGAGGCACATGATTGTGCTTTGCTCATTGAAGCAGTATTCATCCTTAGAGTCTGCATACCATGAAGTTACAGATGTTATTAGTCGGATGCTTGGTGCAGGAACATGCATGGAGTCACACAGCCATCTCAGCTGAATGTCATGGGCAGTGACAGCCACAGCAGGAGAGCAGCTCTCCACCACACAGCCTCTCCCCATGCTGCTTGTGCTTCAGGTGTCACTGACTGATTGTACCCTGAGCAGAGCAAAGGAGAAGCAGCTACAGAGCCACAGTTGCCTTCATATGAGCTGCCACCTTTTGAGGAAGATGGTCCTTGCTGCCTTTATAAACTGAGCTGTTTGCCTGACAGCATCCAAAGGAGGACAGAGCAAGAGTGGATTAGGAGTTCACTAAGGTCACTAGGCCAGGCACAGAAAACAACCACAGCTGAATAGAAACATTGAGTGTTCAACAGGGGAGGTAATTATTTAAATTATCCTGGTCAGTTTAGTGCTGATCAGACCTTAGAGGACTCTTATGCCAAGCTGTACTCACCAAAATTTAAGCAAGGTGTAGGAATACTGGAATAAAATTAAACAGCAAAATAATGATGAGGATTTTAGGAAGACTAACCTGTGAGGAAAGGCTGAAAATAATTCTTGGTTCAGTCTAGAAAAGGAAAGAAGGCTAAGGGGAGACATTAAAATAGTCTTCAAATATGTAAAAGATTATTAGGACAATTCATGATCTTCACCTTACCTGAGGACAGAAGAAACCACAATTGATTTCAATTGCAGAAAGGGAGATTTAAATTAGTTATTATGAAAAAATATTTCTTAAACTGTATAGATAGTTAAGTGCTGGAATAAGTAACCCAAGGACATAGTGGAATTTCTGTTGTTAGACCATTTTTATTAAAACAGTTAAAAAACATGTCTGCTGCTCCCATTTTTGGGAACAGGAAGGATTGTTGCATTCCTGAAAATTAGATTATTTTCTTTCTTGAAAATCTATGCTTACATGCATGGCTTGAGATATTATTTTTACTATGTTTTGCAAGGGGAAGGGAAATGAAATATTGCAAAAAGGATGATAATACTAAAATCAGAGAGTAGATCATAGGAACATTGAGAATAAGCCTCTAACAGGGATTTTGGACAGCATATACTAGGGTTGGGTGGTTTCAATTGCTGTTTAAAAGGCTCTTTGCCTATATTGTAAGAGCATATTTTTAAAAGAAAATGACACCTTTATACCTGGAGTTGCATGATTTTGGTTATAGTAATACATATCAAGTGAGTCTGTAAGATTTTCCATTCACACTGATGTTATCACATGTAATTATTTCTTCTTTTGTTTTGCTTGTTTTGTAATTGAGAACTTTTGAGTCTTTGTAACAATACTCCCTAAAATATATACTAATAATGAGTCAGAAATGCCAGTCAATCTTAAAAAACTCCAAGGAGAACTATGGATGTAATTGAATTTGAAAAGCACATCTCACATGAATGATAATTTACTGGAAAGAGAAAAAAAAACCTGTAAAAAACCCTGTGTTTTGTATCAATTAAGCTTATCAGTCCAGATGTGTTATGCAAGATAAACACACATTTGTGCTATCTTGGCACAAAGCAATAATTCATCGATTCTGTTAATTATTGGTATGCCACACAACATCTCCCTTGGTCAGATAACCAAACTATGCTATGCAAAAGCTCCCCAAGTATTCCAGGTCAGGTAATAGATTGAAGCTACTCTTTTTGTGATAATATTCACAGCTGTAGAACTGGTGAAAGTTTTGTGGGCAAAGTTTGAAAGCTTATATGCAGCTTTCTAGGGAAGGCAAGGCTGTTGCAGCATCTCACAGAGCCTGAGCTCATCCTTGGCTTCCTGATGATGCAAACTGCTTCAGCAGGGGCAGAACAGAGAAGGGGCTTTGGAAAGGGGGACATTTGGTACAGTGGGGCAGCTTTATATGCCCTAAAAGTATAACCTGTAGAAGAATTACAGTAAAAGATGCTAAATGTTCAAGGCCACTTTGTGTTTCTGGGATTCTGTGAAACAGAATGGGCAGAAAGAGATGATCCCATTCTCTGCCCTGTATTCTGAACAGTACAGCATTGTAGATACTTTTAGGTGAGCTCTGCTAAAAATATCAGTGATTTTCACAAAGAAACTTAGCATTTTCAACCTCTTTTATTGTTAAAAGTGTTGCACTGTTTGAAAAGGCGTTTTCATTCAATGTTTTCTGTTCACTATTTTTCTTTTCACTTCTTTCTTTCCCTCTTTACTGTTTGGTGGCTGGATTCCTTGCTTTGTTGTTTCATATCCCACAGTCTGTTTGAAGTGAACTGTGTCAGTGATTGGGTACTGGAATATAATATATATTCATCTTGCTCTAGTGGAGATTGCTAAACTTAGCACAACAGCATTAATGGAAAACACATGTGTAAATCTGCTGTGTATACAGCAAACAATCTTATGTATAATACACTCTGCATGGGTATCTCAAATTATTCCACTGCAGAAACCTACAAAAACAATAGCTTTTACATAGGGCAAAGAGAATAAAGGAGAAAAAAGAAGCAAAGCAAACAAGAAGAAAAAGTCATTGAAAACCAAGATGGTTTAAGGGCCAGATTTAACAAGTCTGATTAGATCAGGAGTTCTCTTATCTGTTTGTTTTCTCCTCTCTTGATGAATGCTGTCCATTGAACATTGTTTATCTTGGTTAAAGAAAATCTTAGATATTTTGCCACAAAGAGATCTATTTCAAGGAGCTTAGAAACACTCATTTTCTCTCTAGACCAGCTGGCTTAGTACAGGTCTTGCTTTATAATCTCATTTATAATCTACAACAGTGTTTCTACTATGTCAATGCTGATTGCACATCAAAATTCCTCTTCTGATATAAATTCTGATATGCAATTTTTTTTTCATGAAGCTATTTTGCTAAATCAAGCTGTGAAATAAGTTGTTCAGAAAAGGTCCTTTTAAAGCAAATGAAATTTGTTGGCTTTGATCTTATCCAGCAAACTTAAAACTATCTAGAGTTGTATGAATCCAGGAGAGCACACTTAGTGAAATAGGTGTCAAACTTTTTCCCAAGTTGAAGGCAGCCTTTATGGTTGCAATTTTCAAAAGAGAAGTCTAAAAATCTGGGTAAAATCATGACATTTTCAAAACAATTATTGGTATGATATTCCTTTATCCCACAATTATCTCTGTGGTTGGTAAAGGCACTAACAGTTCTGCTGAAGTGAGCTAGAGAGAGCTGAAGCTCATCCATTTGGTACTAAACCAATCATTTTAGGCATTCTACTTCGAAGGATTCAAAATTAATCCCAGGTGAAACATGCATTCTTCTGCCTTTTCAAATCATGCAAAATTGGGCATTCAAATTTAAAAACAAACAAACAAATAAAAAACAAAGCAACATAGGTTTTCATTTCTTTAAGGCCAAATTTTATTACCTCCTAAGTTTTTTTTCTCAAATGTAAGCTTGTGTTTGTAGATTTCTGAGTGCTATGGAGTACTGAAAAATCTGGACTGCATTATCATCTATGACAGTTATGTATAAAAGAGTTTCTTCATACAGCAGTTTCACACTTGTAGTTCCCATTAACACCTGGTAAAGAAATATAATGCATATATCCCATTGGCGTAAAATGGCAATCCACTGCATCACAACACCTGATAATTAAGGCAAGTTAACCCCATGTACTCTTCTTCAAAGGAACATGTTGGATAAGAAGAAAACCAAACCTAACTACAGGGAGTTTGATGACTTACTTTTACACCAATCTTCTACAGATGGCCATTTATTTAAAAATGAAAAATAAAAAGAACACTTTTGCTGCTAGAGTGTATGTATGTTTAGCTTGGTGTATCTTATTCAGAGCTGTCATGAGAAAATTAATCTCTAACAAGGCTACTTGCCAAATATTCTGATTAAATCTGAAGCTTTAATGAAGGTTTATAATTTTGAAAGTACTTTGCCTGTGTGGTCTTGTAATAGTAATTTAGTTCCCTTCCAAGTCAGACAACGAAAAAGAAAGCAAAATAGTTTTCAGGAGAAAAGTCTTCAGATTCCTATGCAGAGGAATCATCACTTATATTAGAACTATCTACATCACCTACAAAATACTGATGATGTTAATCTGTCCTAAATTTTTAGCCTGAATTTTAAGGCTTTCCTCAGAGATCCAAGAAATATCTTAGTGGAACCAAATCCTGTTAGAGAATGCTGAGAAAATGATACACTGGAAAAGCTACTTATCTCATCAATTTTAACACTTTTGGGGAAAAAAACCTGCACCTCAGCTTTTGACATTTTGTATGGATGTTTTAAATGCTCTTGGATTGATTCTGGTGTACAAAAACAAGTGTGTGCCTGTGAGGACAAGGTGCAAGCACACACCATTCCCTGTGTTCCTTCTGTGCCTTAGTCCCACTGGAAGAAAACCCAGCACATAAGCAAATCCAAGCAGATGGAGCCACAATTGCTTCCAACAGATCCCTTAGTTTGAATTACTGATCTAATATCTCTACAAAAAAGTGTTCTTTCAACAGCCATCCATTATTCCTTTTTTTTTCCTTTGAGTCATTTTCCTTTTCTCAGTTCCCAATGTCAATGAAATCCAGAATTGATATCTAAAGCTATTGCTTCTAAGACTGAAGAAGAAAGCTGCCATTAAATGTTAAACTATGCAAGAACATAATGAAGTTGTTTTAATGGGGCAGGGATGGGTTGCTGTGTGTCAAAGACATTTTGTTAGGGTTCTAGTCATGTGAAAATGACAAAAGTTGCCTTTAGACAAAAGGATTTTAAGTAGTACAATGGTAGGTTGGAGAGTATTGGGTCATTTTGGCCAAAGAGTCAAAGCTCACTAGACACATCAGTTCCTGTAGTGATAGAGGAGTGGGGCCTTGGGGCACCAAGAATTTCCTTTCATCCAGAATGGAGTAGTAGAAGTGGATGGACAGTAAAAACATAAATGCAAGTAGAAATTAAATTAGAAGAAAAAAGAAGTTAAGAGAAAAAAGGTCAAAGAAGAATAATGCTCAGGAGAAGAGCTAATAGTAAGTAACAGGTAAAGAACACGTTCTGGACTAAATCTAATAACAGGTTTCAGTGCAGAAAAATCAATAGACTAGAATCTGCTACTGGTACATAAACTGCTGGTAGAAGGAGCATAAAAGGGAAAATCATCAAAAGGAGAATTTGGCCAGAGAGAAGATACCAAGGAGGGGAGACTTCTGGTCTCTTTGCTCTGCTGTAAGAAATAAACATAGACAAAACAGACCAGAAGCTTATGGACTCACTTCTGAAACAGGAAGAGCTTCCTGTGGGAAGGTAAGCTAAAAGTTAGGGCAGGAACAATTCTTGAAGTCAACTAAATATTAGCAATGTATCCCAAGAGAAGCAGCACTGAGGGAGACAGTAGAGGAGTATGAGGAAAGCAGCATTGATTAAAACATAATAAGGCAAGGAGTAGTGACAGCTTGCATGGCTAAGCCCATGAAACACAATTTGCTCTCGCAATCAGACATGCAACAGCAGGAACAACCCACAAAGTTAATAATGGACTCCATTTCATTTAGTCTGTAATGGGAAAGAATAATTATGATAAGCATTCTTGGACTTCACTTTTTCTCTCCCCTTGTCCATTTCTGCAAACACTTGTGTGTATGTAAAAAGCTAGGTGTCACAGGGAGCTGCTTGCTGCCTTACTTCCATCCATTCCTGCCTGGCATTTTATCAGACTGCTGAGTTTATAAAGCAAAGGCATTTGCCTGCACCTCAGGGAGAGTAAAATTTCTCTGACACACATAGTTCTCATCTTAAAATATGTGATCTATTATACACTAATAAAATATTGCTTTCACAAATGGAACTGATTATGCAACACATTTTAAAAATTCCTTTTGTGGAGATAAGCTATTACAATAAAATGTCCTGCTGGAACTCACTGTTTTCAGAAACTAGTCAGATAGTCCAAAACTGAACAACTGAACAAATTTATGAAAATCAAACTCTTTTCACAAACAATTGGGAAACGGGGCAGAGGAATTGAAAGCTCATCAAATAGATTGTTTGCAATGAATAGTTGAAGCCAGTTCTAGTCACAGAAGATGTTAATCTGTTCATTAAAGCCTACTTAATTCTTATTATCAAAATTCAGAATACAATGATAAAAAATCATTTTGACGCTTTTGATATTTGAATAAAAGCTTCATTACATTTTAACTTGTTGAAACAATTAGAAAGACAATTAAATGAGAATAAGTGGATAATTAGCAGAATACCTCACAAAATCTGTGGATTTACCTTGTCACTGTATTCCCCAAAACCCGGATTTAACCAAGGTAAAATCACATCTGTGGTTCATACATTTTGCCACACTATTTTCAGATTCAAGCTGTTTCTCTTCTCAGTTTTTATTTTCAGTATTTCAATTGTGACTGTGAGTTCTAATTTTAGAATACCTTTCTTGGAGAGATAAAGTCCTTTGAAGGAAATGATTCAATAAGTTACATTTCAGGCAGACATATTGCCTTTCCTGACAACTGGCAGCTCTGCATTATACTACATTACTATGCTAATGATTCACAACAACAGTATTAACTAAACTCCATGATATGGTCTTAATTCTAATTTATTTTGTAAAAGGTGACAGCTGTGTGCACCTCATATTTAGGACAGTATTATTGTCTTCGAGTTCATCAGCTCTGCTCCTTGGTACTACAGGCCAGCACACCACAAGTGATGTACCTCTCCCATATAGTGCTAAAGTGTTGCCCACTGTTCATAGAATCCTAGAATGGTTTGGGTTGGAAGGGACCTCTGGAGCTCATCTAGTCCAACCCCCCTGCAGTGGGCAGGGACATCCCCAACTAGAGCAGCTTGCCCAGAGCCCTGGCAAGCCTCACCTGGAATGCCTCCAGGGATGGGAACTCAACCACCTCCCTGGGCAACCTGGGCCAGTGTTCCACCACCCTCGTGGGGAGGAACTTTCTAATATCCAGTTTAAATCTACTCTTCTCCAATTTAAAACCATTGCCCCTTGTCCTTTCACTGCAGGCCTTTGCAAACAGGCCCTCTGCAGCCTTCTTGTAAGTTCCTTTTAGGTACTGAAAAGTCACTAGTAGTCACTGTTCCCACTGGAAGGTCTAGGTCTTGTTTCCCTGAAGGCAAAATTAATCTGATTGTAGAATCATAGAACAGTTACAGCTGGAAGAGACCTTGAAGATCATCAAGTCCAGCCTTTGTCCTAGCCCTAGCAACCTGCTAAATGATGCCCCCGAATGCAACAAAAACACCTCCAGGGATGGGGACTCAAGCACCTCCCTGGGCAGCCTGTTCCAATGACTGACAACCCTTTTCAATAAAGAAATTCCTCCTAATGTCTAGCCTGAACCTCCCCTGGCACAATTTCCATCCATTTCCCCTTGTCCTATCACTCTCCACCAGGGAGAACAGACCAGTCCCTGCCTCTCTACAACCAGTTGTACTATCAGCAGTTGGTGTTTAGTTGTCTGAAGTTAAGAGACAGCCGGGCTGATTGTCTGTGCTCCTACTCAGGTTGGAGGTGAGAGGAAGACGTATCCTGGTGAGTAGGAGAGATGGAATATGCTTTCCTCTGGCTTCCTCTGTTTATTTCAGTGGGAGCCAAGAAGGAAACTGCAAGTCTTACTATGATGTAATGAAGATAAACTGCACTACCAAAGACTAGAAATTTGCTAAGTGGCTTTTTCATCCAGTTCCATATGCTCTGTGATTTCCACAGTATATTATCATAATAGCCAAGGAAAAAACCTGGATATTTGAGGGGAAGAAGGTCACTGTGAATTTTGTTTTACACATGTGGATCCAAGTTTGGGGTCTTCAAGTCTGAACAGTCTTATGTGCCTTGTTTGGGCTAGCAGGGCACTTGGTATTTCCCTCCTTTTATATATTTGATATTTTAAATATATAAATATTCAAATATATAATATTTAAATGTCATTTTTCTCCATGTAAATGGAGAAACATCACATTTAAACAATTCTTAACAGTTTTGTGAGAGTGCATATTTTGAAATGAATACAGAAATATAATTGTGTATCAAATAATATTTTAAAACGTTACCTAAATACATGCTTATTCAGTTGTAAATTCTGTTAAATATTCTCTTTCAACCTGCATGTCTAAAAAAAAAAAACAAGCCACCCAAAAAACAGCTTAAGTGATAGCTTTATGAAATAGCTAGTCCTCTAGTGGTTATTATGGGCTATTTAAAAATAAATCATACAGGTGAATCTGCAGTGCTAGGTCAAGTGTCTGTCTTTTGGGAATGCTCCCAATATATCTGACATAGAGCTCCTAGACTCATTATCAGATTATCTGGCAAGTCTTCCTCTAAAACACAGAAAACTTTCTATAATCAACTAACTCTCAAGAAATGTTATGGAAATGGTGTCATTATTTGGAGATTCAGTGTACAGTAATAGAAGGTAGCAAGCAAAACACTGACATAGTTTGGAAAATACAAATGTGTGTGGATGAACCTACTGTGTTGCACAAGAATTCTGGCAGTCACAGATTGATCTGGTTCTTTTCCTGCTGAGTTTTGTCATTGCTGGTTGCCCAGTCCTTGCACACATTTTGACCATGCACTGGCTGCAATTTTTCACTCACCAGTATTATCTTTCTATGGAAGAACTGAACATACCTTCAGGGAAAATAATACTCTCAGAGATATTTATGATAGAATTAGAAACTACATTTTGTCTACTGAGGGAAAAATACATGTGTAAAGCAAAATGAGGGTTGCATGAAAACTGTTACGAACAAAGTGACAAACTGTGACTCTGAACACTATCCATGTGTTGTAAGCACAACTAGTAGCAGCTTTCAGACAACTGTTTTGTACATTGGTTATTCTGTATATAGGGGCTGCTTATGCAAGACTGGCTGAAGTTAAAAAGCAAAGAGATAAAGATCTCTCAAATCCATACGTAGACTAATTTTGGTTTATCATTTTCATGCAGAAAATTAGCATTCAACAGAAGGAAGATAAAGAATGTTATGAAGTGGGCAGTGTAATGTTCCTCAGCCTGAAGTAAAAGTACTTCACAGACTTATCTCACACTTCTCACAAGTTTTTACATAGCTAAGCTTTTACTTCAGGCACAAAGCAAGAATGCCACTCACACACAAGAGAGCAGTTTTTCAGATAGAAAGGACAGATGATCAGTGGACTTGCACAGTACAAATCAAAAGAGCAAATAGTACAAGGTGGAAAACCATGCCCTGCAAGAGGCATTACTGAAACTTCAGCTGCCTTAAGATGAGGAGACTGATCAAATTAGCCATCTATCCTTCCTTCTCTTTTAGAGTGAATGGAGAGGAAAATGCAATTCATCCTTCTTATTTGGGACACTTCATTTAGAGCAGGGTGTATTAATTTTCCCATCAAATATAGAGCAACTACCAGCTGATCAACTTAGACTTGATGCCATAATTTTCATATACATACATGAAATTAATGCTTTCACGAGAGTAAATGTCCCATTTCACTTTCACAATAAAGTCAATCAGCCAAAGGACAGCTATTGTTTCAAGAGTTCAGAGGACATATTAAAAATAAAATATCCACTCAGTAGAAAATAAAATCAGATATAGCTTCAGTTAGATAGCTTCAAATATAATGAAATATTTATTAATGATGTGGAAATTTGTGCCAGATTTGTTTGAATGGTTGGGTCAGACACTGAAATGCACTTGAACTGAACTTAAAAACTATGTTCTTTGGCCAATAACGAAATAATAGCACATTCTTTGGCCAAAATAATAGCAGATCCTTTGTTTTGTTTTTGTTTGGTTGGTTGGTTGGTTTTAGTTTGGTCATTTAAAATATTTGAATAACAACTATTTCAAATTTGACCAAATCCCAAATTAAGTTCAAATCCAGAACAAATAATCTTTAAAAAAACATAAGTTATTTAAACACTAGGCAGTGGTATCAGTTGCATGACATGACTCTGCTACCAGATTATTTTGGAGATGATTCTAACAAAGAATAAAAGTTTATATTCTCTTCATAAAAGTTTGATAGTGCTGAGGGCTCATTAATCTCTACTATATAAAATGTTGAGCCAAATTCTGATAAAATCAAATGCAGACTGAGTAATATTTTCCCTGAGGAACTTCACAGCATTTTAATTTTTGTGTGCATGTGTATTATTCTCAGTAATAACTAGTGTAAATAAATTGCATCAAGTAGTTTATTCTGTTCCCTTTCATGAAATTTCCAGGAGTAAAAAGAAATCAAAGCCCCAAAATCTCCTGTAGAAACTGCTCCTGATGTGATTGCTGGAAAGAAGAGTGCAGAAGGTTTGGGGGGTGCTCACATGACCCACATTTGGGGTTACCCTAGTACCCCCAGCTGTCAGAGCAGGACCATGAGTGTGTGTGACATAAGTGCATTGTTTGCACCAGACCAGAAATGAAAATACAGAGGGAGCCAGCCTGAGAAGAGGCATGAAGGCAGCAGGAAGAGCTGTCAGGTTGAGGGGATTTTGGAGGGACACTGGCAGCAACAGCACCTGCCCTGAGAGGGACCTGGTGGGAGGTGGTACCTGTGACCTATGGGCCAGGGACAGAGTGGGGCTACTGGGGAGCTTAGGTGTGAGTCCTCCTGGGTTTAGTTACAGGGGCTGGCAAATGCAGAGCTGCATAGCACCCTGTAATTGTCTGGTATTGTGATTATCACTTGTTGTGATTACTGATCTTTATTAACGTCTTGTTAATGACTCAGTGAATGGCTTCAATCCTGCTGTGGTTGTATGGCTAAGCTTCGCTGAAGGAAGATCCAGGGAGGGCTCCACCCATGCTCCTTATCAGCGCTTTTTCCAAGCACCTCCCATCCTAGGAGAAGGACAACTCTAATTCCAAAGCCGGGCAGATGGAGCTCCTTTAGCCCTGGAAGGCCTTCCAGCTAAGAGGAGAACACTCTAATAAAACCTCCACCCTAAGGACTTGGCTGCCAGCGTCCAAACTTGCTAGGCCCTGGCAGATGAACCTTAGGACTAAAGGGTGGGTCCAGCTCTGCGCATGCTGTGTCTCACCTAAAAAAAATCCATAGTGCAGGCTCGAGGGTGCTATCTGCTATCCTCTTTTTATCAGCGCGCTTGGAAAAGGAGCTGAGGAGGAGTGTGGATGGAGCCCTCCCTGGAGCTTCGTTCACGAATCCTAGCCACGACGAAGTGTTTTATCTAACACTGAGTTTTTATTTTACTTCCAAAGCTTGATCCACAAATACTGAAAGGCTGATGAGGAAGAGGAAGGTGCTATAACATTTCAGATGCTAGGCTACTCTTGGATGCCTATTGACATCTTTGAAGGTACAGTTGCTTGATGTGAAAACACACTTCCTTGGAGAAGCCTGCCAAGTGTGTGCATACACACCATCCAGCAAAAAACCCAAACCTCAGAGTCTTTTCTTGGCATGAGTTCTAACAGAAACAGTTTTACTTGCAGATTCAACTCTACAGAATCAATTTCTCTTGTGGAAAGTAGGTGTAAATATTGGCTTTTGTGTGATGAGGGCTTATGTACTTCATTAAGATGCTGAGCACTATCCTCGAGTGTCAAACACCTCCTGTGAGTGAATCTGTGGCCAGAATCTCACAGGATTTAGCACTACATGCTTTACATTAACATTTGTCCCAATCCTATGGGTGTTAATCTGCTGAAATTACTTTCAAAAACTCATGTTGACTGAAAAAATGGCAGACTTGAATATAAAGAAGCAGAAGACTAGAGGGGCATAGCTGGTTAATTGAACACTGCTGAACACAGTCATCTGACATTTCAGGAAAGAGATGCTTATATTCATAGCCCAAAAGTGGAACATAGTGTCTGCTTCACATATCCTGTGTGCTATAGGCCACAAAACACAGCACTCTCTAAGAAACTGAGACCTACATTGAAAGACCAGAAGCCATAAACTGTGTTTTGCCTCATCAGAACTGAAGACCAAGGATTTGCTCCTCTCTTTTTGAAATAACACTAACTTGCCCAGACAATCATGGAAAGTAGACTGTGTACTGTAGAGAAAGGAAAATAAGAAAGGGAAATAAGAAAGTAAGTTGTGTCAGAGAGGGGGAAAAAAATCCTTTCTGCTAGCTGAAGGACACATTGAAAAGACCTGAAGCACTGGTTTATTACAAGAGTGCAATAAGATCCACAAGGAGAGATCAACTTTCCTTGCACTTCTCTAAAGATTACTAAAGAATAAGATATCTTAAATGAACAAAATGTGTCATGAGCCTTAGTTCCTACCTTCAAAATAACCTTTTGAATTTCCAATCATTTCCATTAGTCCCTATGAAGTATTCCCTGGAAGAAACCAAATCTTAGCAATTCTCATCAAATAAAATTGTGGAGGAATGACATGAAAAATTTTGAACTAAATCTCACAGAAAGAAAAATAACAAAAAAAAAATATTATTATGATTTTTATATCTGTATATCTTGCAAATTTTAAGAAAAAAGATCTCTTTTAATCTCGAAAGAGTACCATTGTATCTGTGTTTGGTAATAAACTAGAGAAAACACAGAGGTAGCATCTTTGCTTGAAGTGACTGGTTTTGAAAACATATTAGAAACTACACAGACATATCAACCAATATACTGAATTTAGACTTACTTTTAGATACCTGAAATCAGAGTGTGTCTTGTACCACATGAAAAATCTGGAGATGAGCCATGAAGGTGCCTGGCAAGCATCATGGCAGACCTAGCATTTGATGAGAAATTACAAAGCCTAACATTATTTAATGCTGAACTGAACCCAGTTAGAAGAGGCTTAGCCAAGGCACTAAAAACTGAGCACTAAGAAGTCCCTCTTCATTATCCTGTGGCAGAGTAGCAGTGGCATACTGCATAATGATCTCATAACAAAGGGAGTCTTTCAATGTAATTAAAAGTCAGTAGAATGGAACACAATTATAAGAATTTAATTTTTTTTTAAGTCAATGTGTGGTCAGCCAGGGAAATTCACTGTCACAGAAAATCATTGAGATGTCACCTATGCCAAAAACTGGAAAAGGCTATGATAACTTTTTAATCAATTATAATATCTTTGGGTACCTACTGTGGAGAGAAAAGAAGCTGCACTGGACATTATACCACTAGGGGTACATTTATCTAATGTCTCTACAGTATCACCATTTGGCTAGGCCCCAAAATACATGCAACTGGTGGACACTCCTGTTGCACACACCACTCAAGCACAGGCAGAAGTGTTGGCAGGCAAGGCACTCACAGACCAGCATACTCGTCGTCGTGGTGGCTTGGCTTGGCGAACGAAGATCCAGGGATGGCTCCATCCATGCNGCATACTCATTTCACATGTATTTAAACTGTTGTAAGTTGCTGTTTAAGTTAGTAAATCTAGCCTTCCTCTAGACAAGCCAGAAAAAACAGCTTTTCCAGAAGTCACGTCATCTCACAGACACAATGTCTTAGACTGATTCCTTTCTTGGAATTTCTTTATTTCTTTATAGAGTCTGGAGTAATCTCAGAGAATCTAATCAGCTAACTTTTTAGTGACTAATAAACATTAGATTAGCTCAGTCCTCAGTGTCTATGTTCTGTCTACAGAAAGAGACATCTTCACAAGCTATTTATTCCATTTTAAAATAGATGTCTGCAGTAGATGATAGGATTTACCTTCTCAGGATTCTTAATTCTCTCCATTAAGTAAAAGAATAACCAAAATGATTTGCCTACATTTTGGTTAAACTCTTAGAATACAAAACTTGGTAGAGGAGAACTTTCTGATGCTTGCTTTGTGGCAATAGGGATTATTTGCTGACTTAGCATACAAATGAGCTGTGCAGGGAGAATCAGTTAATGATTTTTTGACAGGAGGACGTGAGACCTGATCATAGACTGGAATGTGTGATGTGGTAGCTGCTAGGTTCATGATGAATAACATCCCTGAATATTAGCATGCTGAGTACTTTCTCTCAGGCAGCTATCCTGTGAGGTGAAGCCTCTCTGAAAATACCCTCAGACACCATCAGAGGAAAAAGGGGAATAGGGCAAGGACAAAATCAATTGGCCTGGCATTAATAGGGAGTACAAGTGTATATCTAGAGGACAGACTCCAGTTTCTATGAGAATAATACTCACTTTTTATTTATTTTCCCCTGCTCTGTGAAGAAATGCAGGGAATGTTAATGATCTCTGTGGTGCACAGAGCTGTGTATCAAATTATGATGTCTCACTATGATAAGAGTGTTCTAGTTTTTCACATATCTAACATGAACGTGTTAAACACACCTTAAAATACTGTTAAGATGCCAGTCAACAAAACCTGAAAGTGGAAATGTAAGTCAGTTATTAGAGAATAGGCCCTGAAAATTGCAAAATGCAAATTTGAAGCTAGGTAACACTGAGAACAGCTAAAACATACAGATGAAATTAAAATGACAATAACATTACTTCAGCAGTTTGAGAGCTGGTATAAAATATACAGATATCTTCAAAGGAATGGTACACCATTCCAGATCTAGTTGACTAGTAAATTACTTAAATTAGTTAAAACTATGTCATGGTTTTATGCAAAGAAGGCTTTTATTTAGATATGTTAAATTTTATAGTAAAAAAGAGGAAGTCCATCCAAAACAAATCAATAAAAACACAAGGCTGTAACTGGCACTCTTCTGTTTCTATGGATGTACAAAGTGCAGAAAAGGGACAGGGTAGCAACCAGAGCCTTGGTTGTCAACTTGCTTTCACTGTAGAAATGGTATTGGTCAAGAACAGCTGAAATAAACCTGAGTAGAGAACACAACTCACACTAAGAATGTCTGGAAATTTGGAGAAAATCATGCAGACTAACAACTCTTTTATGTGACACAGGAAAAAAAAACAAATCAGAAATATACACAAGATTGTCACTGGCAGAATACAGAAGATAAGGATTTCATAGATCTTTCCTGAGATGGGTTTTATTAAAATCATAAAGTTTTGGAGTGGGAATGAAAATATCTAAGATCTTTATAACCCTAAAATAAACATGTGGAGAATTGGGATAAGGCTTGATCTGGGAATTTTTTTAATTTATTTTTTTTTATAGACAACTTCTTTAAAATGTCATGAAGAAATAATGTTATTCCAGTCAAATTAGGAACCATTCAAGACATAAAATGAATGAATATTGAATTAAATATATTTTTATCATAATGTCTTAAGATGCTTATGTATTATTATATATGCTGACTATTTGGGGTTTTATGGAGGACTTTATTATATTTGATTTCATGATATTTTCCTTACATGTAAGATAGAAAGCTACATGCAGACTATAGAATTTGTTGAGGCTTGCACTACCTAGAAATTTACTATATAATATTTTCTCCATATTTTTACCCAAACATAAAGAATCTTCCCCCAAAGAGTACAGTCAAATAGCATGTTACTCTGAAGATAACCTGTTGAGGGAGTTTATTAATCGTATCTAGAAAGGTCACTGTGACACTGACTGCTAAGAAGAAAATATGGATATAGAAACTTGAAGATGGGTTGATTCATTTCACAGAGGTAAATACTCAGTGCTGTATAACTGTCTCCTTTTAATTAGCTTGTCAAAAGATTTTGACAAAGACCTCCAGTGGATTACTGAGCAAACCTGAACTGCAGATTACCTCTATTGAATCATTTATTGTCTTTCAGAGCTTTTAATAGAAGTGATCTAATCAAGCCAGTTCCATTTTCTTATCAATTTTCTGCTTGTCTTTTGTTTGCATTCTTACTACCAGGTTTTCCAGCAATACTTTCCCCCCCCCCTTTCCTGTTTGATATCAGACTGTGTGTGAGCACACACTTTAGATCTTCCTTGATATCTTTATTTGGGCTTCCCTACCTCTCAATTTATCAGAGAACATAAGGTTCCCAGGGTTTTTGTTTCTTTTTTCTTTCACTAGTTGTAAATGTATCTTTACTTGAATGGATGACATCTTCAGTTTTACACTACAACATTAACATAAGTAGCTCTTGGGAGTAAATAGACATTTACAACGGGAGCTAAATAGCATTAATTGCCTTCCTCAGTGCCTTGTTGACTGTGTTTTATGTTAGTGCTTTTCGAAGCACAATTTCATGCCACCAAAGCACATTGCAAGAACTGTATTAATGAGAAACAAATATACATTCTGGTTAGTTAGAATTTGACAGATATGAGAGTAAAAAACAGGAAAAAAAATAGATTTGACAACTATTTTCTGCCTTAGAATTCAAAGATCTGAAAGGGAAGAGGGTATCAAATTCTCCCATTAAGCATTTCCAAACACAGGTGCTGCCTGCTTTCTGAAGTCATTCAGTGAAAGTAAAGATAACTCTCTTACCAACCTTTATTGGTGGGTAGGTAAAATGGTAAAGGTGACAGTCAGGGTTTAGATAGTTACAGACAGTGCAAGGAGCTCTCAGAACGTGGGTGCAGCCATTTACTAGTGAAATCCTTTGCTCACCCTAAATACTGTGGTTGGAAAACAGTGTGTCCCTTGCCTCTTTCTACTGACATGCCTATATGCTCCTTTTTTTTAAGAATCTGAAAGAAGGTTAGCACTGGAAAAAACATCTGACATTATAATAAGAGATAATAATACAGCATGTCAGTTACTGCACTGAATAATAGTCAACATTGATGGTTTTGGGACAAGAGCACCTACAATGTACTTCTATCCTGATGTAGTTCTAACCAGATTATCCAAAGCAGGCTCTGATATTTACAGTTTTAAAATGTTAAATAATGGAAATCAGGCTCATTTCTAGTATAAGTAATGTTTTGGCATGTCAGGCATAAAAGAACCTTTGCTGTTGAAGCTCATTGTCTTCAGTCAGACTTGACTGAAGTTAATGTTCTGGTTGTGATTAGTAATTTATTCATTAAAAATGCATTTTTCATTGAATCAAAAAATATTGTTTGTGTTGGATCCACCAATTTCACCTGACATTTGGAGGGAGAATGGGGATTCACAAAATTAGTATTTTCTTTTATCAGCCTTCAGCTCCTGATACCATCTATGCTGGGAGACAGTGCAGCTCTCTCCTGTGCCCAGAGATGTGGATCCATACATATTGCTATGTTATGGGCTATTTAGGGAAATGGCAATGAGGGAGCCTTATTTTCATTATCAGGGTAATTCAAGCTGCTGAATAAAATGTTTCAAGACACCAAATGATGTGTGTTTTGCACACACATCAGACACCTTCACATAGTGGAAGTGTGAAGAGTATGGAGAGGGTGCAACTCCATACTTCCAACACATAGTGGAAGTGTGAAGACTATGGAGAGGGTGTATGAAAAGTGACTACATGAATTTGCTACTCTTTCCCTATTTGTACCCTTTTGCAGGACATTTAGAACAGCTTTTTGAGCTGAGTGAACTGGATTTCAGATTTCATCAGAGAGGAGAAGGAATTGAACTGTTTTCCGCACTCTGGAGAGGGGCAGTGAGGAGGAGTTTGGTCAGTTAAAGGAGGCCATTGTTGTCACGAAGTTTTTGCCCTTCATTTCCTTTACACTCTTCCATTAGATACCTTTTAGCATAATACAAAAAAAAAAAAAAGATGTTTTGGAAGCATTTTTACTTTGAATGAAATGCGTGTACACAAATATTTGTGTGTATATGTATGTATAGAAATTAAAGGGTTGTATTTATCTGTGTTTATACACAGTTTTATTGGTCCAGCAGTAACAAAGCTTTCTTGCTTGTTTTACTTTTAAAATTAGCAAGGAAAGCAAACCATCACTTATACAGCACCACCCACGTGTATCCACAATAAAGCCCATCCTAAAGTTTCCAGTTGCCTAAAGAGTTTTGCATTTTTGATAAAACTATATGCTATGTAGCAAAATTGCTTACAATTATTACAGCGTCCAAAGTCCCTAAGGGATTAAATAATGAATTGTTAATTTGAAATATTTATAAAAAACAGTTGAAAGAAAAAGCTTCTTGCATAGTTCAAGGTAGATAAGGAAACCTCTCAGAGGCAAAATAAATCTGATAAAAAATGTATTTGGGAAAATACGTTTATATGCCACTACAGTGCAAAATAGATGCTATATGCAACACATAACCATATTAATTTGTCAGCAGTTTCTCAGTGCCAAAAGACTTGTCAAAGTTGTAAGAGAGCTATACTGCAGTCTAAGTAGCATGCTGGCAACATGCCTGCACTTGTTCTACCATTTCAGTATAGTTTTACTTACCCATAAAGATATGAACTTGATTACTTTTTCAGTTCTTGTAATGTCCATTTTGTCCTCCTCAAAAATGTCTATACTTTGTCTTCCAAACATCAAGCTCCTTTATCAGCAAGTTAAATACATGAAAAAAAAAAAGGAAAAAGAAAAGAAAGTATGTCATCACCCAACCCACATTCAGAACAAAGCAATTAATTTGATGGGTTGACAGTTAAAAAAGGTAGCTTCTGACAGACATCCAGTGTGATGCCAGCCAGAATGATGCACTCTATAACACTTTCCTTAAAAGGGAAAGTAAATCAGGCATCCCAAAGGTAAGTCCTTTGTATTCCATTGAACCTTTTAGATATTAGTGCATCTTTGTTGTGCATTCCTGACAAGCTGTAAAGAATTCTACTCGTCTTAAAATATATTTAAGAAGAATTCACAAAGGGCTGTATGCAAATCTCACAAAGGAAAGCTGAAGAGCCAGGCAGAGGGCAAAGGAAGCAGCAATGCATGGCTCAGTGCAGACCTCTGTAGATGTCAAGGGCAGTGGGGACAGGGAGCAGGCTAGCAGAACAGTATTTGGGCCATTATGCTCCTTTCAAAGTCCATTAGCTATTATAGCGGTTAAAGCATTGTAAGTTACTGCTGCTTTTCTGCTTTGTACAAATGCTCATGCATGAAAGGAAAATGAGCACAGAGTAAGTAACCTTTGTGACTTTCTATTGAAGTAAGGCATTGAAATCACAGAGATCAGAAAAAACTCATGACAACCTTAGTATTTACACCTTGGAAACATCCCATATCCACTTCACTGGATCCAGTTCTCAGGAGAGAGGACAGAGTAGTGTGAACAGCCAACTCATAGACTTGTGTTCTGTGAAGGATGCATGTCTTTAAGGTATGGAAATGGAAAATCTGTAGTTTGGTTTAAAATTGAGGGATAAACATCAGCCAGTACCAAGTGTACATGCTTCATGCAGACATCATCCCAGAGGAAAAAAAATAATCAGCCACGTGCTCAACATATCTCTGCTAAAAGACAAACTGCTACAGTTGATTCTGAAAGTAATGTGTTCCATGCTGGAGTTATTTTGAAATGGAACAAGATTAACAGCCTTTAAATGTCTTTGTGTCTCCTATATTACCAAGGGACCACTAAACTGGGTGACACTTGTACTGCTCAGCAAGGAAGTAGATCTGAACCATACAGTAATCCTATAATGTAGAACCTATCTAGTCACTCTGGTGTGACTTTTAGTCCATTGGAGACCATGTCCTACCTAACAGCAAGATCATTCATTAATTACCCTGTGGAACCATCCCAAATATATGTTTCCCTTTCATGACAGAAGTAAAAGACTATGTAGTAAATGGAATTTTAATTATACAATCAATGTCAAGCTGCATTTTGTACCAATAGATGGGAACAAATCTATCACCTTAAATTCTTTGGAGGTAATGTCTAGATGATAAACAACTACACCAAAATACTAATTAACTTTAAGATTTGTGTCTTATTGCAACTATATTTCAGTGTACAGTATTCATTAAGAAGATTTATCAAGATGGAGCATCTAGATTGATTTTTGCTAGCTTAGTTGTTCCTAGTTGCTAAACAACTAAGATTCATTAGAGAAATTGTGAATGTACATGTAAATTGTGCAGTGAATTTTCAGGCCCACATACAGGAAATTACAGCTTTTTACAAATACTATGGCTTTCATACACACTTTGATTAATGATTTTACAGATACCAGATTTTGTGATATCAAAAGTTTTTTTATTGAGATTTTCCAAAATTTACCATCTTTTATCCTCCTAAAGTCTGGGCCAAACCCTGCTCAGGTATTGGAATTTGGCTCAATTCAACTTCAATATTTAATTCTTGGATTTTTTACACTGTTCAACATTATAGCCTTGTAGAAACATTAATGAGACAAAACTTCAGATGGATTTCTGTAGGAATTTCAATTGAAGATTGCATGCACTGCAGGTCCTCATTTAGCAAAGCATGCACTTACACCCATCTTCAACCTTGAGAGCATAAAACCCAGAGAATACAGTAATATTGTCAAAGGCAGTAGTAGATGTGTCTCTGTGTACACACATACACATATAATTTAAGATCTTTTCTGTGTGTGAATCTCTGTAATTCCCTCTACAAATCTCAACACTGAGAAAGTTTAGAAAAAGGTTTACCAGACAGTGAATTGCTTAAGGCCACATAAGTTACCTCTTCAACCATTTTGAAAGCAAGAAAATAAGTATTCTAGACATCATACACCTCACACAGTCCATATAATATACAACTGCATTACTTTTATCCAGGAAAAGAAATATTTATTTAAAAACTATTTTTCTTAATGATGTCTGGTAAACTTGCATATCTTTTGCAATTCCCAAATAATGCACTCCATCACAACTGTTTCAGGTCTATCCAGTGACTGCTAAGTAAACTCTTTGGTCCGTGTTATGCAATATTTTAGATAAGATGAGTAGTTGATTATTCAATGCAATGCACAAAAAGAAGTACAATGATACTTCTATCATTATATCCTCCTTCTGACCCCATTATATTCCTCCTATCTTATGACAAATCACCAGTTTATGAACTTCCTCAGCTGGATATTTTCTCCTCAATATTCTGATTAGTAGACTTTAATTAATTTTTCCACTGTGAATTTGCCTACTCACTTTTCAAACACATTGATATTTTGGCATCCAAACATCCTTTGGCAATGTGCATCACATTTTAATTATGTGCTGTGTGAAATAAGATTCTTTTTGTTTGTTTTAAAACTTCCACCTGACAATTTCCCTTTTGTGCCCCTTGGGTTTTCTGCTATTAAAATTTACAAATAATAGTAGTAATTCATCATATTATCCATTCCCTTCTCTGTGTGTTCCTCCCTCCTTCCCCAGATGTCTTCCTTCCAAGCTTGGGAGCATTATGTTAATGAATCTCTCCCTGTAACAAAGCTGTTCTTCAACTTAGAATATTTGGTGTCTTCTCTACCATTTTTGTAATACTGTAACCTGGGTTCCTGTATTTTTCACACTATGTAAATTGGCAAAATATTTTTTTCCATGGCTTTTCAGTCGTTTTTAAGTTCCTTCCAGAACTTCCTAACATTGCATTTGTCCCAAAGCATTAAGTTAATGGTCATTAAAAATTATGTATCCACAAAGAGTTAACAGTCTCTCACTAAGTGATACCTGATGCCAGGGCCATGGTACATGTATAGCTCCTGTGGTTTTCCTTAAATATATCATTTTACATTTGTCTGCAATTATATTTTGATTCTTCATCCTCTGATGCAAGTTTGAGGCAGAATTAATTCCTCCAGAGAAACCCCTCAGAGACACATTAGTTCAGAATGTGACTGTGATGTTAAATCTTGTTCATGTCTGCCATGAACTGAGCTGGTTTGATGCTCGAGCTGGACTAGAGTTGCCTACCTCTCTTATAGAATATTAGATCAGGCCAAGTTTATGATTTTTCAGGCACACTTCCATTCTGCAAATGCCTTGCTTATGGTCACTTTAGAAGGTAAATAAAGTGAACTCATACCTGTTGACAAAATACAGCCTGATCACCATACTCAAACAATGCTTTTCTGTGCTTTTTTTGGTTTATAGTAGCATACATGCCATTTCAGTTGTGTTGCCATAGCAAGCAACAGTAAATAGCCTTTGTTCAATGCACTCTTTTCTTATCTTTCCTCTCTCTCCAGCCATCAACTCTGGAGAGTAATTTAGCAGGAATATGCCTTGCTTGTACTTGTTTTGCTGACAGCAAGAAGAGTAGCCTCATCCTACCTTGGTTTTATGGTAGTGGCTAGACAGTCCATGTGACAAACCAACTTTTCCATTTACCTCAAAGATATGATCTGGAGGAACTTTGCTATTCAATACAGGGCTGCACACTCACTTTTAAGTTTTTGATTAGTTGTATTATTTGTATTAATAAGGCTGTATTTGTCCTCACTGCCGATGGAACCTTTTGGATGAGCATTTCAAAGGAAAATTGGTTTGTTTGGCTGGTTGATTTTTATCTCAGCTTGTAACTAAGAGACTATGTATTTGTTACAAAGTGCTTCTTTTCTACTTTCTGCACTGGAAGCTAGTTGCACATTTTTCCTCAGCATAAATAATTGTTTCAGTAGGGTCATAGCCCTCAGTGTTCCAGCTGAATGGCATCTGCACTTACATCCTGCTTCAAGGGGAAATGCAAACAATCATGCTGCTTCAGGAACAAAAATCTCAATATTTATGTTAAAATCACTTTTGATTAAAAGCCAATTACACTGAAGATGATGCAAATTTGTCCTGCTTTTGTTTGGGCAAATGCAAAGATAAAAGCCCTGAATCTAAACCCACTCTTCTGCTCCCCATTGAACTGTCTCTAGTTTTGAAATTATAGCTGCTCTCTAACCCTAATCAGCCACAACAGGATACCAGAATACATGATTAGATCAAGGAAGTGTGCAAAGGCAATGACTGTTAGCTATCTCTAAACTGTCATCTTCCATAAGGACTGTCTTGAGCAGTTTTGGGGGGTTCCTAGTTGATTGTGTACTCAGGGACATTTGATATAGTGTAAAATTTGCAGAAGGAGTGCAATGAAAAACCTGCAAATGATTTGCAGGAGCATCCACTTCCAAGGTTCTTGGGCCCTCTGTTGCCTTTCTATGGGGAATTTGGAAATACAGTTTCCATCAGGTCTGTGAAATAACCACACAACCTAAATAGAAGAGGCAAATAAACCCCCATAATTTAGGATGGCCTTATCCATGAGATTTGTAGGTGGATCTACTTAGCTGAATAATGAGTAGTATTCAAATAGTATGCAGGATTAATAGTTTGGTCCTTTCTTAAATAATACTGAAACTTGCTTTTACACACCAGACTCCCCTATGTGTATCTATCTGCTGAAGCTGTATATAATCATGTTGTAAGGAATATCTAATAATTAGGTGAAGCTAATATACCAATATCAGTATCTTTGGTATATGGTTTATAAAACAATACCATTTTAATAACTGGAAAAAGAAATAAATAGAACACTCATGTCTGTAAAACAAAACACTTGAGCACATAATTAACAGAAATGGACTTAAGTATAGGATGAGGCTTAGTCTAAAACAATACATTCCCTAGTGCCCAGGAAATGTGTTTCATTCTTCATGAATAAATATAACATGCACAGTATGATGCCACAAGAGAAAAATGATATAAGAGGAAAAGTTCCTCCTGCAAAATAAATGCCCTGTAATGCAAAATAAATGCCCTGTAATGTAAAATAAACACAAGACAGCAAATGGAAGAAATAAAAAATAAGCAAACTAGAAGGCTATTGCCTTACTGAATCAAGCAGGCACATAAGGCATTCTATTCTGTTTACACTTTCATGGAGTGATAGTCATCAAGATATTTATGTAGCTATTACAGTACTTCTATTTTTTTTTCTTAATTTTGTCTAGTTTAGTAATGAGGGCTATATTTTTTTTTTATCAGGATCTGATTGAAATTCCCATCTAGGTCATCTCTATTTGCCATAGGACATTGTAGGCTAAAAGAGTAAAATGGTAAAAGAGATGTACTAAGCTTTTATTTCTCCAGTTACTTGCTTGCTATGGCTATTCTAGTGGGTCAAGTTTAAATTCTTAATATAGCATACTCAATAATCTGTAAAAAAACTTCACTGAGAGCAAAAGCAAGCAAGGGAAGGATGAGACAGAACCCTTTGCAGCAAGCCTTTTTGTAGATAGTTCATACATATACTAATTTCTATTGTACCATTCCTAGTTTTCAGAAGCAGATCAAACTTGAAAGAAGATTGAATTCAAGTACAATTTTTTGCTACTTGAACTGAGCACACTGCATGGCTCTTATCATCTTCAAAGGTTGCCTTCTAGTTTATGAATAATGAGTCCTTAAAGCAATGTTGTCAAAATAAAAAAACAAGTAAGTCACTGCTATGCACAATTATAATTGTTGAAAGAAGACACTAGTAGTAAGGGGCAGAGGTGGTTTTTAAAGAGAAATTTCCAGACTAAAGGGATAAGACTTGGTCTAAGAAATAGAAATAGAAATTTTAATCCTAATCATCATCATGGCCAGGCTTCAGGAACAAAGCTCCAGGGAGGGCTCCANTAAAATATGGTATGGTTTATCCAAATCAGAGCCACCCCCCATGGAAAATACAAGTTGACCAAATGTATTAACATCAGCTAATTACAAAAGTCAAAGAATAACTGTTTAGGAATACATTCCATAGAGTCCTTGGTCTTTCTGCCAAGTTTTGCTGGCTTTCATTTTATTTTATTCTGAAAATATTTTCTTGAATTTTGAAGGTAATATTAACATTTTCTACCTTACTATGGGCTTGAAATAATGACAATAACGATGATAATGAGAACAATAAATAGTGATGTTTAAGAAGAGTAACCACATTACTGCTTCCAAAGATGTTCAGAAGGAATAATGAGTACTTATCTTTTTGTCTGTTATTAGTCCTATAGCCAATATTCTTGGAATAAACAGACTGGCAAGATGACAAAAAAAAAGGAAAAAAAATTAAAAGCCCTGTAATATGTAATTAAGTTGCCTAAATACTTTTGTGTAATGAAAAGTAATTTTCTATAAACTTGCAGGTTTCAAACACAATAAATGGACTGCCATGGAGCAAGGTGTGTCCTGTCTGTCATAAACCACAGAGAACTGTAAGAATAGCATCCCACAAACCCCCATTTTCATCCTGCTAATGCATCTCAACCCAGGTTAGAAGAAATTGGTTTTGACAGTGAGCAGGTAGTCTTCTGGTAGAGCTGTAAGGAAACAGGCTACATCCACAAAAAGGTACTAAAAAATTATGTGTGGCATAGCAGATTGTTTTCCTGCAATTCCTTGGGTAAAATTGAGTGGATATGGATGCAACAGGCTGTAAGGAGACAGCCAAAGCAAGGCAGAGTTTCTGTAGCCCATAGAGGAATCCAACAGTTCTGCATCCAGCCTCCACCAACCTGCAGCTCTGGGGACAAATTCTACACAGAAACTCTGACAATTATGATGTCATTTCTTCTTGGTTTGAAAATAGGGAGAAGCACAGTGTAATCAGTAACGTCACACAGACCTGTTGTATTGCAGGCATCTCTAGTTATTTTAGCTGTGGCTTTGAGGGGAAAAAAATAGAGAAGGAAAAAAGGCAAAAAACCTTTCCTTTAGTATTTAAAAACCTTATAATTGATATAAATAAGCAATACATGAACAGTTAAAAAAATAATAATACAATAAACCAAAAACCTTCATCATGGATAACCTGACCATCCCTCCCTGATGAAGGGATTAATCTTAATTTACATTCTGTAGTTTTATTTGTGCTGGCATAAAAACGAAATTGAAGCTGAATGGAAAGCACAGAGCCTTACTTTTATATTCATATAGCTTATTTGTTGGTACATACAGATTATCAAGATGTACATACAGAATATGTGCTTGGAAGTAGACCATTCTGGGCCATGGTATGCCCCAGGACCCTGATCCCTTGACAAGGACTCCGGGTCTGCCCAATTCTCCATCAATTCAATTGTACGGATTGCATTTGTGTATAAATTGGGGTGCAGGAAACAGCCTGGGAAATGATGTGTCAGCATTTACTTGTTCTTTATATAGTATAACATATGGCAAATTTTATTTTCTTCCCCACCCCTTCTTTGTATTGAGATTATTTTCCACAAAATGATGAAAAGCATAAATAAAATGTTCTTGGCTGTGGGCCTCCATTGAAAACTGTGTGTGAGGGGGAGGGGGCTGCAAAGAGTTCAGTGTGTGTTAAATGAAGATATTATTTTCATTTTTTTTCATGTACTTATACTATAAAAATCTAAGGATTATTCAAGAAGTCTTATTTTGATAATTATTCTCTTGTACTACAACAGCAACTGCATTGGAGCTCTTTCCTGCTATAAGCACATATTTTATGCAAACTAATAACCTTAAGGTAGAGTGCAGGTTGTTCAAATCACTTTTATTATACAGAGTGTATTCAATATAGCATAGAAATGTTTGTCTACTAAAGTCTCTTTCATAATGGGTTATATTGACTTTGCTGTTTTTAAACTAAATATCAACCATAAGGTAAGAGTGGGAAGGAACAGATGGAGAGTTCATTTCTCAAAATGGATTGGAATGAAAATACATTCTTTAAAATTCATGCCCAAATGTGGCTCTGGGAAATTACAAATGATAACTTTGCACTATTTTTATCATGATGCTTCTGATACAATGTTAACATAATGATTGTGTAATGATGACAGTAAAGCAATAATAATACTGGTGTAGTACTATTAGTTGAAAACATATAGCTGCTGTCCTAAGCAAGGAAAGGGGACTAGATTTGAAAAAGAAAGCTGTGTGCATGCTGTTTTAAAGATGGTAACCACAACAGTTTCAAAAGCTAGTGAAATATTTCATTATCTGCATGATCATTAACATTTTATGTCCCATTGCAGTGTACCTGTGCTCATGCATTCTATTGTCCCTAACATGCATTAACTTAGCTTGTGCAAGAAGTGTCTTACAAATGTATTTATTAACAAGTTTTTCATCTCATCCTTTCTCAGATACTTACATCTCTCTGTCTACAGCTCACAACTTACTTAGATTCTTTTTGTAGGCAATGGAAAGAAATAGGGATACATATGTAAGGATTTGTTGCTTATCTATCTTATATTTGTAAACATGATGTTGCACGTCTAGTGTCGATTTCAGTCCATTGGCTCTGAGGGAGCCTTGATGACAAGCTCAAATACAAACATTTACAAAGCAGCTGTCTAGGTTAGATCAGAAGAATCTGAACTTCTAGATCAGTACAGAAAGCTTTTGATAGGAAAGTGGAAGGTTGTGGGAGCCTTTGCTAAAAAAGGCCAGGCTTCAATGCTATATACAAGAATTTTATCTTTGCTCTAACACTTTTCCTGTTTGTGGAAACTTTTAACTTACAGAAAACTGATCTATAAAGCCTGGGGATTCAGAGGCAAACATTTCTGTAGGGAATTATGCATTTATCATAGAAATGGAGCTAATAGTTTTTGGCATCATATTGCTGAGTTGAGGGATGCTGGCTGATTTTTTATTTCATTTTTATCTAACGAGACTGAATGGAAAGCATTGCTGTTAGTGGAGTTAAAGGCAGAGATCATTTATGTGTTCCTCCAACCACTGCAAATAATCATCTGCAATTGATCAACGGATTTCTGCTGACAAATTATGCATTCAGTCAGTGTCCAGCTAGTAATCTTTAGCATGGAAAATACTCTGCAGTGAATTAAAGAAAAACCTGGTGGTCAAATATCAAAACAATGCATGATGTTCACACTTTCCTTGTATACATGCTCAGTACAAAGTAGAAATGTGATTGAATATGAGCTTTTTTTACTGTTCTTCCTTATTGTGAAAATGTTGGCATTTATTATTCTTAAATTCTTAAAGTTTCATGAAACAGATCCATTTCCCAGAAATCATTCATTCCTCTGATCAATATTCTCAGTTAAAGAAGCACTTCAGCAAAATCCTGACCAGCTTGACTAGCCAATGGGGCTTTGCTTGAACTTTATAGTGATAACCTTGTAAATTAATTTTTCAATTTAATTTACAATATGTTTTTGTTTTATGCAAGGAACAAAAGATGAGGTCTCCTGTAGTTAATTTAGCACCTGTACATTCTCAGAAATGATAATGAAACACTGCACAGTTCAGCCTTTATAGGATGGTGAATTCTAATCCTGTTAGGGTGATTCTTTAATTAAAATGTCTATTAACTTTTCTGCAGTTAATGCAATTATGAATTTATTACTTCTGGCCATTCTAGGAAATTTTTTATGATCCAATAATATTTAATTTATAAAATCCTACCTTAGGAAAAGAACAGCTCAGCTGAGCAGGAGATCTATAAAACTATCCCCTTTCAGAAATGAAGTATCTATTTAAAAGTTCTAAATAAACAACATACAATTAAAGGATCTTGGCCTTAAATTCTGGATTTACAATCTTCTTTAATTTATTAAGAACTACATTATAAATTAATTTTCCACCATTTTAGATCTTTTACCACTCTTCCCATAAATCTAGGCTACTTTCAGGACACTTTTCTTCACATAGTATTCGATCAGTTAATTTTTAACTGTTCATAGAACTTCTGTATTTCTGTTTCTTTTCCTTTGAAATGTGGAATATGCTGATACTATTCAAAAGGTACAAAGGTGATCTCAAAGAGTGTTTCTTTTTCCTTTATCTTAAGGAATCTAAAGTTTCATTTTTGTCATGTTCTAAAATACTGGTCAAAAAAAGAGACACCAGTGAAAAACAACTAACTGCTTGTGCTATTCCTTGCCAGGATGGGAAGGTAAACAGTAACAGAGCAAGCACCAAACAGAAGCATGGCTGAGATCTTCCACTATGAGCTGATAATCCCCTTGTGGCCCAGTGTTTGCTGCTAACACTTATACAGTATCAGTGGAGTTAGAAACTCATATATTAAACCATTGGCTTTGATTTTTATAGCTCCCCTCTTGCAGTTAATACATTTTGTATTAGTCCTCAGTGTGAAGAAATCATAACTCCATGTACCAAGGGATAAACTCCAACTTAAATTACTACAAAACAGTATCTGGAGACTTGGATATATATATATATGCACTGAGATGCCTGTTCTATTGCATTTCCCCCCAAAAAGTGAGTTCTCATCATATTTCTACCCAGACTTGAAACACTGTTTTTATATTTTAAAATGTGATTTGAGATAAAAAGGTGGGAAAGTAAAGCTCTCAAACACATCAAAGGCTTGATCCATTAGAATAGTCAAACCAGAAAATTATTTCACATGAGTTTTGAATAAATATCCTGAGAGTGAATTGCATTAGTACAGCTTTGTCCTGTTACAAGTTTTAGCATAATATAAATACCAAGTTGTGCAATACAATATCCATGTCCTGGCTCTACAGCTAGTCAGACTCACAAGGATACCCAGCCAGATGGAACCATTGCCCAACAACACAAAGTTGGAGTTTTCTTATATTATCCAGAACTGTTTTCTAGTAGATGCTTAAGCAGCTTTAATTCAGTCCAGGAAAAGGAGTTTGATGCAATGTATACTGGGGGTGGAGCTGGAAAGACAGATATGGAGTTGTATTTCATGACCATAAATAGTGGTTCTTTCTCTTTCTTAAAATGATGATTCAGAGTTTGGCAGTCACAATGCATTTTATTATGTATTCTTAGAGATCTTGAACAGGAAATCAGTTTTAAGGACAATTTGAATTTTGGGCACCTCAGAAATTGTGCATTTTTAAGAGATAAGTAATAATTGGAAAATAAACTGTCAGCTAAGTCTTTATAAATTGCCACACTGACTGCAGAAAACAAATTATTTTTCCTTCCTTTTCCTAAAGGCTGCAATATGCAACTACAGTGATCCCATTCTCCTGCTTATCTTTGTTTCAAACTGTCACCAAATCAAGATAAGAAGCAAAAATAATTTCTTATTTTTATAAAACTCTTTTAATTACTGTATAAGCTTCAGAGGAGCACTGACTGTACCTTTTCCTTGTGAGCTGAGAGGAAGCTTGGAAAAACAAAGCACTTTATTTTCAGCTCTGGAGCATGGTTGAGCCTAACTTCTCTTTTCTCTTTTTTTTTTAACAGAATCAAGAAAAAACAATGACAATGNATGTAAGTGTTGTGCAGTAGGAAGCATTGCTGGAGTAGAAGGAAAGTGAGGGCAATTGCATGTAAAGTGCATTTTTATCTTTCCTGTAACTTCCTTTCACTGACAATGGTGGAAAGCAAGAACCAAATAGCTCAGACATTTTACTTGGAAAATATCAGACCAAAATTGCTAGTGTAGACCTTTCTAATATTACATGTTTATCACTTATGACTGTGACAAATTCACAGATAATGCATTGCTAAGTGGTAAAAGGTCTTATGCCCATTCTTCTCAGCTTAGGGTACCCAGAGTGATTTGTCACATTCTCAGCTACACAATCTAATAAACCTTTCTATCACTAATTTCATAGGTCTAGATTCTGCTTTTACATGGCCAACAGAAATATGGACTATATGTTGAAATATATGGGGCTAACAAAGGTGTACAGCAAAATCTAGTCTCCAAAAGGTAATTAATATTTAAATTTAGAAACTAGTGTTGACATAATTTATGTAGGATTACAATACAATATTAAAGATTAGTTCTATTTTATGAACATTTTGGCCTTATTAAAATGTGTAAAATGCCCATATAATTTAACAGAATCAAGAAAAAACAATGACAATGGTAATAAAAACTCATGGGAAAGAAATCTAGCCTAAACATGATAAAAAAAAACCTCATCCTGAGGGTCTGAGGACAAAAAAAGAGAAAACTATATTCAAATCAGAAAAATGTACCTCTGTGGTAAAGGGAAGAACATTATCCACATCATCCATTCTTAATGATCAAACTGTTCTGTCACTGCTGTGTGGGTTAAGTAATGTTTTAAAGACTGAATCGTTATATTTTAGTTTGCTTATGGCCATAGATAGAACTGCTTACAAAAATGTTAATTACTTTGCTTTATTTTTTTTACCTAAAAAAACATTGAGAGGAAATTCCTGTAAAATTTTGCTTCTTCTATGACTTAGAAGAAAAGTAGTTTTATTGACTTCATTGTGAAGATATTTCTGTGTAGCAAGAAGAGTATAAAGGATGTCTTAGGTCTAAATTTTATTCCATTTTTCAGTAGCACTCTTAGGCTTTTCAGGAGTTTGTTGACAGTAGCTTGCTCTAATCTCTCTTTAATTTCTTTTTTATAAAAACTAGTAAGGAAAAGGATTTAGAAGGTCTGTGTCTTACACACCAAAAAACCTGTTTACCTTTACTCTCCAGAGAACTTTGGAGGGTTTTGCTGCAAATGCTTCAGGACCTTTAGTTTTTCCACCTGCATGGTGACAATTTCAGCTACAAATCTGTCTAATTGTGGATTTAAATTTCCTCTACCATAGCCTGTGAGAGCTCAGTGTAGATTTCTTCCCAGGGGTTGTGGAGAGCATTTAGCTCTCAGGCTAGGATAGCATTACTTCCTAAGTTACCAATTACAACTTATATTTTATTCTCACTTCATTGTACTTTCATTTTTTTGTCCTGCAGACCATGAGTTGTGCCTTCTGAAAAGACCAACTTCTCCTGGGACTGCTGTTCTGCACAATTTCATTTCTCATCTCTAATAATTGTTCTCATGCTATTTAATATGTATCATCTCTTGTATTTTTATGAGAAATTTATTTATGCTTGAATTGCTCCACAAAAATTCCTGTCACTTCTCTCCTGCTTTCTATGTTTCAGAGGAGAGAGGGAAAAGACAGAAAGTGTGTCCACTTTGTTTTTTATTGTTGATTGCTGTTATTGAGTTACTTAGAGTGGGAATTACCTAGGCATTTAGGTCTAAATGTTAGTAATTTATATATAAGCTAGAGAATTTTAGGCTCTTTTTATAGTTAAACTGCTACTGCTGGATCAGAATTCATGTCATCTCTCTCAGACAAGTAATTTAGCTGAACCATCCTTGGGAGGTTGCCTGTATCTCACCATGGACTATAAGAGGAACATAGGTAGATTAGTTTAGATGTAGGTGTTTAAAAGTTCAATTAGGTAAGGTTAAGATAGCTCAGACTATGCACATTTAATCTTAAGGGCTCCATTTTCTGTGGCATTCTGTGTGTAATCTTGCTTGGATATATAAATATTTAATAGAAATTAGCACTTGTGGGAGAAAAGACTAAGACAGATAATTAAATTATGAAGTGCATAGATGTTCTGAGTCTGGTCAGTCATGGCATCCATTGCTGCAAAATGGAAAACTTCAGAAAAAAAAAAGAAAAAAGGGTGAAAAAGTCCAAATCAGATTGACATAGACTTCACAGCTAGAAAAATGTGCCTGTTTGTCAAAATACCAAAAGTTTGAAACAGAAACTGATCAAATACAGAAAGATTTTTGCTAAGTGCTGAAACAGTTGGAAAAGTAATTTTTTTCCTCCCAAGTCCTACTTTTAACTTCCTTTGATACAAGGTGGCACAAAGTCAAGAAAGAACTTGAAACAAGCTTCACATTAATATTTGAAAAAGGGCACCCAAAGTGTTTGATGTGGCGCCCTTCATGCAAATCATGGAATCGGAGAGAAATCCCAATAGGAAATACGATTCTTTCTTCTTAGCACTCGCTTTTTTTCTGCTTGATAATAATGAACTTTTCACACTCCCATTGCAACCCCCCTGAGCTATACAGAAATGAAGTTATTACTCACTAGGTGCTGCCTGTTTGGGTAGGATTTTTTTGTTGCTTTTTCAGTGAGGTTTTTTGTTGTTGTTGTTGAAAGTACAATCTCAGTTTAACACGTATTTTGTACTTATTTTCCCCAGACTTCTGAACGATGAAACCCAGACACTTTATCAAAACAGCAAAATGCCTTCTCTCTGCTGGGATTTTTAAATGTGGGGATACATATACATGATCAGAAATGTCATGATGATAAAACATCAGTTATTGATTTGACCAGAGGTGTGTCTAGGTGCAGCTGAGAGTACAGAATAGAATGTAACTCTTAATGGTAATATCTTTTTTTAAAATCAATTAATCATGCTAATAATACAAGTTACACCTTCCAGAATTCTCCAGACATTAACATTTAAAGTTTGGGAGGGTCAAACTAATTACAGTCCATCCAAAATCCAGAACAGTGTGGGTAGCAGCATTGATCACATTCCCTCCTTTTATTCTTGTTGTGCATACTTCGTTCCTATGTATAGCAACTAATGTATCTCCCACATTACACCACCCACACACTTACTAACACTTTCTGAAGGCACAGGAACCTTTCTCTACAATTAATTTCCAGATTACATATTGAAAAATATCACAGATTGATTCTGGAAATTGTTGAAAGCAGACCTGAATAAGGGTCAGCTCCTCCAGTAGATCCTTAGGGAAAAGAAGCCAACATCCCTGATGACATTTACATCACAGTCACCACTGATGCTGTGGCAGAAGTCCCAGACTGGACTCAACAGCAGGTAGGAACCAGATTCAGGAGCTGGATTCAGGAACACATGAATTGAGATTGAAGTCCTCCTCAAATGCTGGCCACTGATGAAGGGAAAGAGCAAGAGCCAGAGCAAGACTTTTGTGATCCCGCAGCTTTATACTGAATATGATTTATACTGATAGAAAGACCTAGTTGGTCACTTTAGGGTCATCTGTCCTGTCCTCTCCTCCCTGCAGGTTCAGCCAAGGTGGTGATCTTGGTCTGCACACCAATTCTTGATACTAATTCTTAACATTAAGCCTTATCAGTGCTAGAAGCAGACAGCGTCTGCAAAAACATACTGCCAACATCAGAAAGTGCAGTTAGAAGAGACTTAGCTAAAAAGTAAAATCACTGAGCAGAATTAGTTTCATTCTAAGTCAGACCAGGACATTCAGGTAAGCAGTCATTTGACAGACCAAGTTAAGTGACTTTTGCTTTTATTGCTGGAGCACAAATGCAAGACATCCATCAACTGCCTAGAAGAGACGTGGATATCAGGAACTGAACTTCCCCTTAAAGGAGTATTAAGGAGTGACTGAAGTGGGATTCCATAGAGGAGGGAAACACTCAGGATTTGTATCTGTTGAGGAGCAGCAGTTAATTTCTTCCCCACTTCCTCATACATTTGGGGGGTTTTTTTGTTGTTGGTGTTTTTTTTTCTCTTTCTTTCTGTTATCTGATTCTGGTTCTTCCTTTGGACATTGGACTGGAACACTGGACTGGAACACTGGACTGCAAGGAGCTTGCTGCAAGCTGAAATAACACCCTTGCTGTTCAAATTTTTAAACACAGCTTTAATTAAACATTTTTAAACTAAAGAAAACCAAACATTGTACTTCTGGAACCCAGTGGCTTTAGGATTCACAGACATGGTGTAAGATTGGAAAGAAAGAATACACTCAACCAAACAGAAATCTTAATAATTCAAATAAAAATGTATCTTTTGAGGACACTTCCACTCATGTATATAGAAAATAAGTATTTCAATATTAAAAAAATTGGCATAAGTTTTTTTATAAAACTTTTTATTTTAGAAATATATAAGTATATAAAAACCATGCTCAATTAATGTTCACAACTCTTGGTTTGCACACAATGGCATTGCTAGGCTTCTGCTATATTTTTTCTTTGCCTCTGTTAACACATCTAATTAACCAAAGCAGCGTGAGCTGAGTATTACAATTAAACAGACAATTCTAAAATTGCTTTTGACAAACTGGAGATTAACATGTCCTTTTCCTGATTATTTACACTAATGAAGATTGAGCACCTGAATGTACACACACAGTGAAAACAAGCGAGACAGAGATATCAGGGACATGGCTGAACAAAATATACTGAGGAAGTCTCACTCTGGAGAGGAGATGGGAAAGAAAGCAAAAAAATGATTCAGTCATTTACTCAGCTGTAGAAACATATCATGGTCAAAAACAAGTACACAGACAAGAGGATGTGCAGCAAACCTGAGCTTTGATCTAGCCTGAACAGGCAACTCTTTGCTTACGATCGGCATCAAAACTGGAGCACAAGGATGTGAATTCTTGTTCTACACAGTTTGAACAATAATGAAATCTCACATGGGAGGGAGAATTTTTAATGAAAACAAAAAAAGAATAGTAGTATAAATCACTTTTTGAACAATGTTTCCAAACAATTCGTTCTTGAACTGAATTTAGCTGAACATTGCCAAACACTCAAGTTTTTAAGAAGTTACTAAGTTTTAGACATTCTTTCACCAAAAAAATATGTACAAGTTCACCTTTTTATTTATTTCTCCTTCTTTTGTCTCCTCTGACTCCTGTGAGCTGCAGAGGACAGTATGGAAACAATTGTCTCTATAGGGCTTGGAATGAAGTGGTGTTTTCAGAGAAAGATACATTAGATCACTGGAGGATGTCTCAGGAGATGTCTCTTTTGGCCAAAAGCTCTTATTTGTTTATTTTGAGAATACATTAAATTAAAAATTTGCAAAGTGAATAAAGCACCATGCCTCTGCTTTCTGAAAGGGAAGGGAAGAAATATGCATTGATAGGTTAAATTAATCGAGCAGTAAAGCATACTCATATTTTTGACACGACATCTTAAATCACCTGTTTTCATTTTAGTGGGAAAATTGTGGATGAGATATTTATGACACACCTGTGACGAATATTAGTCAGGAACCTGGAAAGAAGATATATCTAGGTGGAGAAGACTTCTGATTTGGGATCCAAGGGGATAAGCAGAATATTTCACCGTAATTATTTGTTGGGTCTCTATATGCTGAAATGTGAGAGTTTTTTCTTTGTTTCCCTTGAGCTTTGGAATGTCATTACAGCCAAAGAAAAAAGTGCTTAACACAAAGTCTCTGCTTCCCTTACTGTCAGTAAAGGCCAAGTGTGATAAAAAGGTATAAATGACTGCAAGACACCTAGTGCAATAACCATGGCTTAGCTTCTCTCCCTATCACTTTTCTACCCACTGGCTTAAACCCAAATATAAGCATTTCACAGAATCACAGAACCATTTGGGTTGGAAGGGACCTCTGGAGGTCANAGATTTCTATCTCTCAGAACAGCACCCAAAAAATTATAGTATGGGCTAAGCTGCTGTATGTCTCTCTCTCTCTCCACCTTTTTATCTGGTTTTGGGCCATAGCAAAACTAGGGTGCAATACTCATGCCACAGAAGGAATGCAAGCAGGCACTCAGTGTGCACTTCTGAGCTTGTTCAGACAGTAAGTGGGGATGCTAGTCTTGGCTTTTATCACTGTTAACACATCTTGGGTAGATGTAATTGAGTAAAAAGCAAGTATTTCCCTGAAATACAGAAGAACAGAACTTACAAAGGGCACAGTATTGTTCCACTGATCTGTAATCAAAACATGTTTTATGGAGTAGCTACTGCTTGAATTATTCCTGCGTCTACCAAGCATTTCCTGTATCAGCTCTGGAGAATAACCTCCTCTTACTCCGTGTGTGTGTGATGGAGCATTCTGGACCAAGGAATAGTATTTTCTAAAACATCTACCCTTCTTTCCTTTTTGGGAGACTGAGCTCTGTACTTGTCTCTTTCCCTGCCCCTTCACACCACCTCCATATTTTGCAGCAGAAAGAAGCATCTGGCCCAGAGGAGCTAAATCATATGGCATGTCAGGGAGTTCTGCCAACCTTGGCAGAAGGAGCCACATAATTCCAGCTGGTTGCAATGGCTTTCCTTGTCCAAGAGATATTTATTAGATAAAAATAAAAGGTCTGATAGTAAACCCCAAATAAACTTAAATAACAGTTACAAAATGTATGACACGAAACAAGTTTTCTGCAAAATGTTGCTTCTACATTAAAAAAAAAAAAAAAAGAAAGAAAACCAAAAATGCAACAAAAAAACCAAGCCAAACAAAAAACAGAGGGTGACACAGACATCTAAGAACATACACTTTCTTCATCCCAGGCTATGCTTTCAGCATTGTAAAGGGAAACTGGTCTTTACTGTCTGAAACTGATTAACTGGGGAACTTGGGGATGAAGTATGCAGGGAGGGGTGTGTATCTTGGCATGTAAACGAACATGTTTTCTGTTTTGTCCTTTCTAAAAAAAACAATTTCAAAATAAGACCTGCAATATATTGTCTCAAGTATGGCCTGAAGCCATGAAATGCACAGAATAACATCCTTGCCTAAGATACAAACAAAAAAGGAGAAAAATACCACTTTCTCTGAACCAAACCCCAAAGACAATGTGTTGCCCACATTTGGAGTTCTTCACTTTTTTTCATTGATACTGACTTAGATAACCACTAAAAATGTTCTTTTCTTTTACATCAAGACTGGTGAAAAAAAGACACAGTAAGACACGGGACCAATTGTTTTGTTTTTTGTCTTCAAAACATATTTTTTTTATATTTTTTTATGAACAGCTACAGCCAAAAACCATCTGACTTAATTCTTTCCTCTCAACACCCACTCTAAACCAGTAAAGACACCTGTGAATAAACATGGCAAGCCACACTTTCATTTATTTTCTGTTTGTATAGCAGGGCCAAGCACCAACAGAGTCTGTGTTCTGGCACTCAAGCATGGAAAGTATGAACCCCTGTGAGGTGCACAGTGGGAGCTGTGTCAGGCTCATGTGTGATCTGCTCATAGGGCAGATGCTGTGCTCCACTAGCAACCCCCAGAACTGGCTAGGGTGGTGGGATAGGCCATGGCTGGTGGCCCCTCAGAAGCCCTCAGCCCCTGCTGTGTCCTGACAGTGGCCAGCTGAACAGGGAATGTTAGGCAGTTTTAAATATGTTTTAGAACTCTTCATACTAACATTTAAAAGATATTATTTTGGGATGTATCAGATGAAAAGGCAATTGCAATGTGAGTACCTGAGGCTTAACTTTATACTGGAGCCTTCTATGTCAGAGAATAACAAGCTCACGTTTTTTTGAAGCATTACATGAATGTATTACTTTCTAGTACAGGAATCTCAAAAGGTGCATCTTATTTACTATGTATCCCTGTACAGATAAGATTATTTCTGGTATAATCTAAAGCTAGTCTCTGAAGTGAAAGATTGTTTTTTCCCTTTGCATGTGGCTTCAAGGTATCAAAGCCTGCTCTCTACCATCATTGTCAGCAACTTTCCTCCTCTCAGGCAGTAAAGGGTCACTAATAGAGGAGTGATGTACTCTGAGACAGAAAGACTATCTTGATGCAAAAGTATTCAAAACATCCATATGGCAGAGGTCTTTAGCCAGGCAGCAAAATCTGAAAAATAGGACATAATGGCTACTACAGGAAGCTATCACTCAGGCATCATAAAATGTCCTGACTCTATGATGGGCTCTAATGAACGCTGATCTCTCCAAGTCTTGCCACACCAATTGAAAAGGTGATGGATCTTCCCAGAGGCATCTGAAATTCAGTAAGTTCCATAGCAGTGTCTTTAAAAAAAAACAACACCAAAATCAAAAAGCACCTCAAAATTATACAGAAATATTGCATTTTATAAATACATTTGTAGAGATGTCTAGCACTAAGCTTCTCAGTGTGGAACTTAGCATAGCCAATCTAAACTCATTGGTCAAAAAGCAAAATAGGTTCACTATATTTAGACTTATGTAAACTTTCACAGATTTTTTTAATGGTGATTTTTAGAAAGGGCTTAGGTGAATATCAAAACATGTGATTTCCTATGCTGGTGTAAGTAAAGGAGCAAACCAAATCAAATCAGAACAAAAGGTGATGTTGTCATTTTTAATGAGATCATTAACAGAAGAGACTGTTAATTGGATACACACCCTGGTATGTTGCCTACAAGTTGAAAAGCATGTTTACTGTTTGAAAAAGATTGCAAGTCGATATAATCATAGAATTATAGAATTGTCAGGGTTGGAAGGGACCGTGAAGATCATCTAGTTCCAACCCCGCTGCCATGGGCAGGGACACTTCCTCACCAGGTTGCTCAGAGCCCCCTCTAGCCTGGCCTTAAAATCTTCCAGGGATGAGGCTGCCACCACCTCTCTGGGCAACTTGTGCCAGTGTCTCACCACCCTCATGGTGAAGAACTTCCTCATAATATCAAACCTAAATCTAGCCTCCTCAATCTTATATCCATTCCCCTAGTCCTGTCGCTGCCTGACATCCTAACAAGTCCTTCCCCAGCCCTCTTGTAGCCCCTGCAGATCCTGGAAGGCCACAAGAAGGTCTCCTGGGAGCCTTGTCTTCTCCAGACTGAATAATCCCAACTCTCTCAGCCTGTCCTCATAGGAGAGGTGCTCCATCCATCTGATCATCCTTCATGGCTCTTCTCTGAACACCTTCCAGCACCTCCAGATCTTTCTTGTAACAGGGACTCCAATGTTATTCTATTTGTTTACTAGAATGAACACTCAGGCTGATGCTTTCGTTATCTATAATAATTTGGTCATTTCCTAGTAATAATAGCAGATTATTTTCTTTTAATATGGTTTTCTCATTCAGATAAATTCTTAAAAAATTGCCAAAATTCAGGCACAGAACCAGTTCATCATGATATGATCAGTCATGGTGCAGATTGTGACCTGAGCAGGCAGGGTCAACATTCACATCAGGTAAAGGTGTTGAAACTGAGGCCTCTTAAGTACTGTGTTTTTCTATGCATCCTTTCTGGGCAGGAACCTATTTGTTTGGCACAGCTCTCTCGGTGTGTAACATCGAGAACGCTTACTGAAAACCACAAATTAAATCAATAATAAAGTAATCATGTTATTTAGAGGGCAATTTTTGTGTTTGAGGGTTTTTCCTAGCAAATAACAATAAGTATAGCAGTGTGAAAGAGCACAGAAACAACAATATCAGTCAGAGGAAAACAAGACATACATGACACTGCACCAATGTGGCAAGGACTAAGTTCCCCCAAACTAAACACAGTCAGGAGATGAGGAGAGAATATTACAACGTACAGCACATAACAAAGAATTAAACTGACTTATTACTCAACAGACTATTTAAAAGCCACCACTTTGACTTTTCTTTGGCAGAGCCCTGCTTTCTTGGCATTTTCTGTCATTTTTGGAGGTCAAAGTGTGCTTATTTTAAAAATGGGGACTAAAGTAGTTTCCTAGCACTAATTCTGTGGCTGCATCAGCAAATCAGGACTGCATACAGGCTGGTGAGTTTGTTCACCTTTTGTTATGCACGATTCCCCTATTTGTCCTACAGATTTTTCGTGTTCATGAACTGTACTCTTAAAACACTAGCATTAAATATGCCCCAAAACCCATTTATATTGGAGGTAAATGCAAAGTTAATAAATCAGCTATAAGATCCAATTTCCAAGAAGATAGTTTAGGTAACTGGCAGTAGGGTAAATGGTTAATAAATTTATATGCATGTACAAACATCAGGAGGCAGAAAGGGATCTTGTGTTCCTGCAACATTTTGATTTGGGGAGGGACGAGGTAGGAGGAGCAAGGGAGGGAAAGCCTTTCAGGGGAAACCTAATAGTTAAAATACTAACAGGCTTCCAAATTCTTTCAGGTTACTGGCAGCAAATGATGTATTGATTTTGCTGTTAAACCACACAGCTGTAACCAACACATTAGACATGGAAGATAAAAGCAATGACTAAAAGCACCTTATTTCATCTGTCACACCTGAGGCTCTGCCTTCTTCAGACCTTTAGTGTATTAGCACAGAAAATCAATTAGGTAAAGAGCTAAACAAATGAAGGGAAAATAAAAAAAAAAGGCCTCATTCATAAAGAGTCAGGAATGTCAGCAAGCCCTGGAGATTTCAGCAAAGTGTGAGATATCTCCAAATAAACCACAGCAACTTTTCTGAACTTCTAAAACAAGTGATTAAGTGCTGGCTGGATACACCAGTGAGCATCTGTAAGTGAAGGTCAAGCAAGTGACCAGTGTTCACAGGCATCAGATCTCTTTTTTCTTTTTTTTTTTTGTGTTAATATGAAAAAAAGAGGTGAGAATTTATTTCTTAGTTTATGTTGTATTGAATGTCTAACTATGGTTCTTGTAATCATATTCAGTGTTGAATGATTTATCGGTTACATACAGAAATCAAGTTTTTCTACACAAGAGTATTGACAACCAGTACTTCATCAGGGTCAGGGTATATTGAATCCTAATGCTAGGATACACAACAGTTTGTTCCTGCTTTAGTGAAGAAAGTAAACCATCTCTACACCAAAGATATAGTAAGTTTTTGGACTGTCACTATACATTTTGCATCCAGAGGGCAGAGATCGTGGAAGTTTCATTAATTGATTTATAGTAAATAATACTCCACAATGACACATTAGAGATCGCTGATTGAGATTTATTAGTGAAGCAGGTCTCAGAAGATCTGGATTCACTTGTGGAAACACAAATATGCACTTTCCTTCAGTTTCTCATCTACAACACAGTGGAATTCACCCCTTAGTTCTGTCCTTTTCTGTCCACTGAGGTTTCAAGCTAACTGAAAATAATCTTTAAAGACAGGATTTATTCAGTTCCAGGAACTGGTAAGACTGAATTGTGATTTCAAGCAGAGGTCAACAAGCCTTAAAGAAATAATTATTTAAAGGATGTAACTAAACAAACCTTTAGCGGTTCCTTTTCTTTTTTTCCCTAGAATATTTGAATATTTTCCCCTACATGCAGCTCCCTCTTTTTATCTGTGACAGATGAGACAAACACACCTTTCAGGGGCGGGGAAATGTTCTTTTTGCACAGAAGTCTTTAAGAAAATGCTGAGTACCGAAACCGCGCAACGGGGACACGCCACGAGTTCCCACAGCGCCACCTAGCGGAGAGGCTGCCCCGCACCCCCGCGGAGAGGAGCAGTGCTGCGGCCCGAGCCATGCTCCGGCCGGAGAGGGTTCGGCTCCCGCACTAACATAACAGTGCTCCTGCCTGAGCCGTGCTCCGGCCGGAAAGGGTTCAGCTTCTACAGTAACAGTGCTCCTGCCTGAGCCATGCTCCGGCCGGAAAGCGTTCAGCTTCTGCAGTAACAGTGCGCCTGCCTGAGCCATGCTCCTGGCGGAAAGGGTTCAGCTTCTACAGTAACAGTGCTCCTGCCTGAGCCATGCTCCTGGCGGAAAGGGTTCAACTTCTACACTGCACAGCCCCTCTGTCATAAGGGGACTTTGAACACCCAAGATGTCTGGGTCATGTCTTCAGATAGCTACCAGCTACTGGAGAAGAGGGAAGAGGGAAGAGGGAAGAGGGAAGAGGGAAGAGGGAAGAGGGAAGAGGAGAGGAGAGGAGAGGAGAGGAGAGGAGAGGAGAGGAGAGGAGAGGACTTTACTAGCATAGGCCACTCCCTCTGGAGTCAGAAGAACTCTGTTCTTTGAAAAAGACAAGATTATTTTCCATCCTTGTTCAATTATTTCTAAAGCAAGAAGAGAGATTTTTCACGTTTGTCAGCTCAAAACATGTAAATTCAATAATTTCAATAAATGGCAACCAAGATAGGACTGGAAGTCTAGGAAGATTTGCAAGCATGTTGCCAAGAAAAAAACATTACAATACCTATAATTTTCTTCCATACTTTCATTCATTTCTTTGAGAGAGAAAGAAAAAATAAGTCCTTCCTCTTAAGATAAAAACAGGCAAGATCGCACTAGTTTTGAAAATAAGTGCCATATACAGCTTTTGCATCTAGATTCCCTGCTTTTTTTTCCTTCAGTTCTTTTATATATTATATATATGTATAAAACACATCCACTCAATGTAGTTTTCTCCACCTCCATTCAGCACATTAATATAACAGTGGGGCATAGCATTAAACAGGCACATAGGTTAAAGTTTTAACCCACCAGGACAGAAAATCTCTAGTGCTGTTTGAATTGTATGACACATGAACACTGTAATGTGTAGATACACATGTAGTTATAAAAACATTCTCTGGAAACAGGCACCTTAGGAACAACACAGCTGAAAAGCCATTGTTGAAAAATACTATGGTGTGTCATAAGAGGCAGCAGATAGCACTTGGGAACTGAAGTACAGTATTGTGCTGCAGAGCAGAGTCTAAAAGAGCATCGTGAGAAGGAGAGAATGAAACTTGAGCTTGAGTGTGTCAGAAATGATGCTTTAATGGGTGTGAGCTTTAGCTGATTCCTGTCATTTAAACTCTTAGCTTCTCATCACCACTTTCCTCTAGGTTGAATTACCAAATTTTTATTTCTATGGAAAACCCTGCATTTCTTTGACTAAAAAGCAGTTCTTTTCTCTCCGTGATTTGAACACACATAAACAAAACTAAGGTGAACTTCTGACTATACTGAAGCCATCAGCATTTTGTTATTGATTTTAGTGCAGAGAGAGACTCCTGAAAGGATTTTCTTGCTGTCCCAAGAGTGACTCTATTTCCTGGGCCAGGCATTGCACACAAGCACAGGCAAATAACAGAGGATGGAAATCTCAGTAAGTGCATTAATAAAACAATGAAGCCAAGCAGCTAAGGCATGATTAGGAGGAGGAAGGGCGTCTCCTTCTGCACTGCTGAGTTGGCCATTAGTGTCAGAGTGCCTTTCATATTTAGAGTAATTCTCCCTGTCTTTGCCCTACTTGAGGTGTTCACCCAATGTTTGCCTGTATTATTAAAGGATTGAACTCTGTCAGAGGGCAAAAGCAAATTACCTGCAGGGAGTCAGGGGCCAGATGAGATGTACCTTCGCTGTGCTCTTTACTTTAGTACCCAGTGGTAAAAGACTACAAGGCTGCTTTTATGTAGATGTCACATCATTCACTGACTGGAACACCCAGCTGTGATAATAGCATAGGAATGGGGGATGGGCAACCATTACTAATTCCTCCTTTATCCAACCTTGCTATTTGAATTATTAGCTAAATTGCCATCTTCAGATCTTAATTTTTTCCTGGCCTGCAGGTTCAAGAAGTTTATTTTACAGCTCTTTGTTTAATTGTATATGTAATTACCTAATGTTATCAGTGAGTGCCTATTTTGCCTCAGAAAGAGTTTTTTCCTACAATTCGTTAAGTGTAAGTGTTTTGCAATGCTTGATAGTTACTATTACATATCCACAGGGTAAGCAACAATGAAAACACTGTTTATGGATTTATTCTTTTTTGGAAAAAGACATAATTCATATTTTTCCTACAGAAATAATGAGCCAAAGCTCAAAGCTTCTCACACTAATGAATGATTACAGCATCAGGAGAATAAAATCAATTAATTCAAATTTACATGAGAAAATATGAAGACATTATTGGCTATGGACAAGACATGCAGGTTTTTGTTGATTCAAAACATTTTTGCTATTTTTACCCAATTAGGTTTTTTTATGAAAGTCTTAATTGAAAGTTGTGTGATTTTTTTTAAAGGAATTTTATTTTAATGCTTGAAACAATGTATTCATTAATCCACAGTAATTTCAGAATCACAAATACAAATGTATTTAGAAGGAAGCAAGCTACAAATAGCAAAAAATTAACATAGATATTTTTTATTCCTTTTTGCAACACAAATAATTCCTTAAAAGGTCCAGCAGAAGGTTACCAGAACTATGTTGTTACAAAAGAAGTCCTCTTTTCATCCACCCTCATGTTAGACAATGATGAATCTTGGGAGATCACAAGCTTCTTTCAGAGATCAGTATGGAGAAAAAATTTAGCCTTGTTGAAGCCCCAGGAAGGTCTAAGGAATTCTTTAAAAGTAAACTGAAAAACAGGTGTAAGGGTGTAATTTTCCTTTCACACATCTCTGGTGAACAAGGTGTTCAATCTGTGCAGCTTAATCATGATGGAAAATCATGGCATAAGAAGAAACTTGACTGAGATATGTATCATTCATTAGGTTGAAATTTTAGGATACTGAACACTGTATTGGACTTCAGCCTGAAAATAGATCAGTACCTCTTATTGTTTGATAATTTCAACCTCAGCTTTATGTACAATTGGAAGTTAAGAATCAAACAGAAGCAGGAGTAATCATTTAATTTGGCATTTTCAGGCCATCTCCCACTGTCCTAGGCTGAAGCTGAGCTCAGGTTTACTCTACAGAGGGATTTCTGTAGCCCAAACATTTAAGATTAAGCTAACTTTAAAGTAGAGAGTATCATAATGAAAACAGTGTTGAATAGTTCTGATGGAAATATGGAGGCATAAGAGACTGATGTCTCTGAAAATGTCAGCCAGGTATTTTATAACACCAATCAGACAAAGTCCTCAGCTGAGGTCATGTTTCATACCAGATCTGATGTTTCATTATGGTCTGTTTGAGAAGTGCTTTTCATTCCTGCCATACAAAGTTAAATTGCTTTACTTAAAAAAGATCTTCAGTGATGGGGATTCAGAAATAGGAAGAATATCTACAGTAAAAAAATCAAACATGTAATATATCTAGTTCAGACTGACCAACTCTTAGAATAAGATATTGAAAATGAGTGGATATTTGATCCAACCATTGAAAACAGAAGTTCATCTTATGCTGTGATTGAATTTTACATTATTGCAAGTTATTTCTTTCAACTTGTATCCATCTCAACTCTATGGATAAAAAAGCACTTAATTAAATTGCATCAGTAATACCTCAGACAAAGTCTGAGATAAAAGCACAATTTTCACTATAAAGAGTACTATAGAATCACCTAGAGTAGTGACCAGCACAGAAATATTTTTAAATAAAATTAAGTTAGATTAATCTGTCATTATTATCTTTGGTTAGTCCAGAAACCAAGGGTGACTATGAAGGCCATTTGGACCACCAATATGAATCAATTCAAGCAGACTCTCTTACACAGTCTTCCTGTTCACACACTATCACTTCACACATTCATGCTCAGTTTATAGAGGTTGCTGAAACCTTAGGTTGTAGATTTTCTGAAGCAGGGGCTGGTCTTTTTATACAGTAGCTATAATCCACTCACTAAAATGCAATTTTCGTTTCTGTTTGGGGTTCACAGGTTGCTTATACTGGTTATGGAGATAATTTTATATAGCAGTCAATTTAAATCTACTTCACTTCTCTAGCTATACAGACTGCTATTACAGTGCTGTGATCCACTCACCTTTTAGAACATGTATTTTGATGTTTTTGTTCCTGACCCAGTACTAGCTACAGTTCTTTAAATTGTTCTCATAAAACCTTTTGATAATGCCATATTTTTGACTGCTCAGAATTATCCTCCCATCTTTCATGACTAAATTGTTCCTGATGTTTTTTAAATACAGATTTATAAATATATATGTGCTTGTCTGTGAGTTTGCAAAAATCACTTCTATTTTGAACTCTGCAGACTTTGCAATTTTCTTTGGTAAAAATATTGCTTATGAAAACCATCTGAGCAATGTTGGCTTCTAAAGAAAGCAAGGACGTGAAGCTTGAACACTCATTTCCCCTGCTCATTGATACTGTTAAAATACATTGATAGAGGTCAGATAGGGAGATGTCTGGGTTTTATGATATTTGCATTCTCTCACCACCTCACAAGTGTTGTGGGAAACCTATACACTTCCTGCCTCAACCAGTGAAGGAGAGCTCTAGCTCTGAGCTAGGATTTGGGAGAAAATAAGAGGGCAGGGGTGGAAGATGGATGCTCTGTTGATCATTGGGTTTAGTTGTTTTATAATAATCCCTGTAAAGCAAAAGTAAATGTAACTGTTAGTCTGTAAATCACATGCTGGGAGGTATTCTTTGAGTTTAATCAATTCTTTTGAGGCAATCCCAAAGAACCCTGACCTCCTTTCCCCACATACTATCATTTACTCTTTTTTTCTTTTTTTCAGTGTGCCAACTAAACTCTGGGCATTTGCACAGTCATAAAGTTAAGTTCACATCATTTTAAACCAGACATCTATGAGATATTTACCTCATTTAATCTAAGACAGCCTTTCATAAGTTTCCAGCTACTATACTTCACAATGCTGCCTACATTCTGCTGTTATCATTTGCTAATTCTATAACTGAAAGTTCTTTAAGGAAAAAAAAAAAAAGAAAAAGAAAACCAGAATCTTTTTGTTCTGTTCCATGACTAGGATTCCTAGACATCATTAAAATACAAATAATAAATAACTACTTCAAAATACAGAAACAGAAATGTGTCTGATTTATTTCTTTATTTTTTTTCTCCAGCTTCCTAGCAATTGACTTTTGTCATGCCTTTCTGTATTAACTTATAAAGTGCTCCTGCATTCAGTACCCACCTCACTATATAGGCACACATGCTAACTCAACTCTTTTTAGGAAAGCCAAATATATTGATCTTTCTATAATGATTTTTTCTAGTACTTGAACTATTGCTGCAGTTCTTCCTTTCCTTGCTGCACTTGCCAGTTTCAGACAACAGAACTACTTCAGTATCAGTGTCCTCAGTGCTGTGCAAAAGTGAACTCCACTTCTCACACTTAGCCTTCAATTTCTACCTCTGAGGATTGCACAAACCTTTTTTTGACAATGAGTTTGCTAATGTTGAATTGGTTCTCCAGATGTTGGCTTCTGTAGGCACATCTGTATACGCTGCTGTTGTAATCTTGCGTTTAGCTATATGAAAATTCTTTGAATGTAATTCCAGCTTGCAAAGAAAATCCTTTTTATTCTTTTTTTTTTAGATTTCATTGTTTTCTTCAGTGATGATCTTTAAACTGCAAGTATTTTGTTTCTAAACAGTCACAACAGTGTCTAGAACCTCAGTAGTTGTGTGATGCTTCTATTGCGTGAGGTATCCCATTGCCATTTCTTTCTTGGTGACAAAGCTTAGGCTAATCCAATTAATAAATACCTTTTTTTTTTTTGATACTGTTCAGAACCTTTTTTAAGACTGAATTCTGCATTTTAGAAACCAAAAAACCCCATGGAATTCTTTCAAAGAATGCCACAAGGGTGTAGTATGAGTATAGCAGCACATCATGCTATGCAGCATTAAGTTATGTATTGACAGTTTGGGGCACTTTGAAGCACGTTAGTCTTGGGTATAGATGAGCAAAACTGCCAAAAGGAGCATTCTAGATGGAAGTTTATTGCCCTAAAGTCTTCATGCTCTAAGTAATCCAAAGGAAGAGGAGAAATTTAGTCCTACAGGTAACTTGAGGAGCACTGTAGTGTTAAGTCACTAGAACTCAGTCTGCCTCTTGAGTTCCAGCTTATACTGTTAGACTCAGAATCAATTTGTAATGCTAAGAATGTGTTCCCTTGAATGGAATTGTGATTTCTGCAAATCTGGTTTCTTATTTCATTCTTCTTGTAAGACAATTAGGAAGTGAATGCAGTTTTTTGCATGTGCTAATAATAATATATTAGTGGTCAAGTCATAAAAAATTCTTTTGGAGTTTGGGAGTATTTAATTGGAGCTATAAAAATATATTTTTTTTTTACATAAAGGAATAGAAATAAAGCAGGGTTTTTCTCTTCCTGCATACAATACATAGACCAGTATGTATTTTTCTCAGTAGGAACACAAAAAGTAATTTGTTCTTACTTTAATATAGAGTCTGAATTCAGACTACCCTCCATTGCTGGTGAAGTCAGTCATTTAGCAGTGTGTGGCCACTGAAATCAGAACAATGCTTTCAAGAATACTTGAAAGAGTCTTAGTGCTACTGCTGCATTATTAGTCAGAAATCTATTTTTAAGTGAACTTGACATTTTCAAAGTCACTGTATATAAATGCAAACAATTACTTCATTTTCAGCTTCTAGTTACACAAATCATCAGTGAAAATCTCTTTCCTAGCACTGGAAGTTGTTATTACCTGGCTGACATTGTGTTCATGCAACTAGAAGCTTCATGTCTCTTGCTGAGAACTTTACCTATAAGGTTTTTGGGGGATTTTTGGGGGGTTTTGTGTGTGTATGTGTACTCAAGCCTTTATTCACCATCACACTCTCACCATGATTTCTTTAAAAATGACAAGGAATGACACTGCATTTCTGAATAAGTTGCCAAATATAGTTTGGACAGTTTCAGATCCCACTGACCATTGAATAATTCACAGTGAATCATTCATCTTATAAATGTTACTTACAAATAATTTTATGGATCGATATTTAAATAGAGAAATAGATTCATGTGTAGATATTTGTCTTAAAAATGCTGGGAAAGAAAATGATGGATGGAATTCAGTTCCATTGTTTTTATCTGCTAGATTTGGGTCTCCATTTATTTAATTAATGAAAAATTGTTATATTCTTATACACAGACATACTTGAGAGGGACTGGTCCATCTGCAAACTAACCAGAAGCATTATGTTCATTGGAAAAAAGAGGAGGATAATGCTGGATATTCCTAAATAGAAGGATCAAGACATACATTATTTGATGTACATATATTACTTGAAGCACCAAAACATGTCCTTAAAGTCATTCTGTATATGCATTATAGGTTCTCTGGCTTGACTTTCTCATGCATAAAGAATAGATGTTCATTTCTCCTAGAATAATGTAGATAATGTTAGTTTATTAAAAAAAGAAAATCATTTGCTGATGAATCAAATCCATTGTGCCTGCTTTTGAAAAAGGAATTGTTTTCAATAATGGTAAACACTCCTGAATGGAAAGAAGATCTTGAGTTGTTTAATGAGGTACATTTTCTAATATGAAACTTTCACAGCAGCCACATTTATTCTGTATGTCTTAATATTATTTTGGATAACAAAACTCCTTAGACCTCTGGTTTTTTTAAAACTTATATTTGCTCCTACTTGTTCATGTAAGTGAAGCTTACATTAAATAACCTTATAACATCTATCATCCTAATTTTTTCAGATTCTTCTACCCTGAAGACATCACCTTTAAATCTTTTCTATTTGTTTGAAGAGAGACCTGGTTCAAGTTAAGTTTTCATATTTCTCTGGATTCATATATTCTGCCTGCCCTCCCCTCTGCCCTTTATCCTCTTGTCATACCTTTATTGTGATGGAATGAGTAAGACTGCCTTAAGTCATATTCCAGATGTGGAGGTACAAGAACAACAATAACGTGATCAGGAAACGCAAAAGCAAATTAGGCTTGATCAACTGGATTGCTTTCTAGGAGGAGGTAACTGCTCCTCAGACATGCAAAAAGCAGTGAATATGTTGTATTTTGACTTCAGCAGGACCTTCAACACAGGTCTCCCATAATATTCTTGCAGTCACATTAGTGATACAGTATTTCAACAGGTCAACTACAAGTTGGGTAGAAAATTCTCTGGAACACTGGGCTCAAAGAACTGGAATCAGCAACCCAAAGTCCAACTGGCAGCTAGTGGCATCCCTCAGGGACTGAAAGTAGGGTCAATAATGTTTGTTGTTGTTGTTGTGGCTAGGCTTTGTGAATTTTCAGCCTGTGCTTGAGGGTCAATAATGTTTAGCATCTTTATTTCTGACCTGATACTGAAAGTCACCTTCAACAAGTTTCTGGTTAATCCTAAGTAATGGAAAGTGGCCCATGCACTAGAGCTTGCCCACACATTCCTATCGAGTATGACCTTAGCAGCTGGAAAAAAAGGCCAACAGAAATTTCACAAAGTTCAAAGGGGCAAAACTCAGAAAGATTCAAAACACATAGAAGAAAGAGACTAAGAGATTTAGGTTTGTCCAAGTAGAAGAAAAAAAAAGAAAAAAAAAAGGGAGACCTACTTGTTTTCTTCAACTACCTAATGGGTAGTATAAAGAAGACAGAGCTAGATTTGTCTCAAAGATGTACAGAGGTAAGACAAAAGGCAAGTGACCAGAAAGGCTGCAGAGACACTTCCCTTAGAACTACTTAGCACTTCCCAGGCACAGCCATGAGCAGCCTCAAATAACGTGGCCCTGCTTTGATCAAAGGGCTAGACCACACTCGCCTCCCAAGGATTCTTTCAACCTAAATTATTTGATGATTCTCTGATATTTAAAATGAGAGGCTAATAAGGCCTTAGGTCAGCTTCATATCTCAGATATTAGGAAATTAGAAAACTTATTTATACTAGTCATCTGAACTACTCATCTACAATTAACCAATGCAACAACTCCCACTGATTATGGAATAGTTTAGATGATTAATCTGGACATAATGGCTAATTTACTGCTAAAATGAGAACAGTTAAATCCTGCTTCCCTTCATAGAATTTTTATCACAATCCTTTCACCAGTTTGGGTATATTACAGAACTTTTTCTTCTAACAGTGTCTTAATTCCATAGCTTTCCCCGACTGGGTCACACTAAATGAGTTGTTTGATTGATTCAAGTTTATATAATTTTTATTTTAAAAGCTCTATCTCATTTTTATGTCTCAAAACCAAAAATATCATTACTGGATTCTTCTATCACCTTATCTTCCTACTGATGCTGAGGTATATTTGACCTTCTCTTCCAGCCAGAGGGTTGATTCTATCACTGACAGCCAAAATTGCAACCTCACAACCCCATACAAATGATCAATTCTCAGGCATTGTGTCTATAGAGATTATATTCTCCCCATGCTATGACTGAATACTAGTGGGAGAAAATTAAAATCAAAGCAACAGGTCTAAAATTTATCATCCACTCATCAGGTTGTTTTTTTTTCTCCAATGGGCAGTATTTATACTTTTCTGTAAACACAAACTTTGAATATATTGCAGCTTTTCTTTCACAATTTAAATACTTTCTTAAAATGCCTGATGAATATTTGGTTTCAGCAATAAGGAACTAAACTCTTATTTTACAGGATTTTATTTTAAAAAAATTTAAAAGAAAATGTGTTGGCCAAAAAAAAATCTTTTTCATGGACAACTTCATGATGGAAATTAAGACCTTGATCAGTTCCCTTGAAATCAAAGACTGGAAAGAATATGGCTGAGGAAATTTGTACACTCTGAGCATTTTCAAAGGTGGTGGGGTTTCATTGTTTTTGTTTGGTTGGTTTGGTTTTTAATGTGTGGGAATACACAATTGACAGAGATCAAGGCATACTACTACAGTACTACACATTCAGCTACAATTTGTGCATTATCTGAAAAAATGTCATTATTCCAGATTGCTTTGTCCCATTAGTAGTTCATTCATCTGACCATTGTGATAGGCCTTCTGCATTCTTCTTGATAAGCATGAAGTGGTTCCTGGAATAAATCTAAGGATTTTTTGGCTACTACTATTTAACATTCTCCAGGATGAATTCCAGCATTCACTGTGTTTTTCTGCTTTTCCTGGTATTCAAGTATTTCAGTACATGCCTTGTTTGACATGAACACCATGACTATGATGCTGTTATTCACAAGCATTGTTTGATCCCTGCACAATGGAGCTATCTTTAAGCATGGCAGGAAAGGTTGGATAAAATGGTGATGCTCATTTCCTGTTTTCCCAATGACTGAGCTTTCCAATGTCACTAGCACTCATGCACTTACATTTTCATTCAAACCAATCCCAATCTTTTTCAAAAGGACTTTCCCATTTGGCCCAGTGCACACTCCTGGCAGCAGAGGATTGGTGATCGGGTAGCAGTGAATCCTTTGCCTTATTCCAAGGGAAAATGGAACATTTCACAGAACCCACACTTGTCTTTGTGACTTGCAAATCTGTGAGAGACATAAAGCCATACAGTGGAAATGATTACTTAATTTCTTTGATTTATCTTCCAATTTTCTGCAAAGAATAATAACTGAGGTTTAGTTATTCTTCAAACAACCTTATGTCTATTTAAGACATTACACACAGACAGCCTAGTGCTTCCCTGGGACATGAGGTTAACTTTAACCTACTTTCTTCACATAAGTCTATATTTTTATAGCATGATACATGATAACATGTTAAATGAAAATCTTTCCCTTGTATCATCACCACTGTTTCATAATATGTGAGTCTCACCACATATTTATGATGTATTTATATACACATATATATTGGTATGTGTATTTATATGCATATGGATGCAATCTGAGATACAGATTAATATGTAGATTGTGGCACCTTGGAGACACTCTAGATAAGATCAGTGGCTTTCCAGCATTCCATTTCAGTGTGAATGTTCTCACAGATTCATAAATCAGAAACAGTTAAGTTGAAACAGAAACCAAAAACAAAACAGATATTGCCTTGAGCAATATCTAGTTCTCAGCTACAGAGTGTTAGTACAGAAAGCCAGTTTTGCTATAAAAGTATTCCAAAGTTGTTTGGAAGACTACCACAACTGGTTATACAGAACCTACTAGTCAGCCTGGAGAGGTAAATAACACAACTTACTGTTAACATTTCTGGATGCCTCAGACAGTTATTGTTGTAATAATAGAGTAGAACTGGGACTTCCTTACATTCTCTCACTGCCAATATTAAGGGAGATATATATATATATATATATATATATAATTAATAGTTGGAATTTTCTGTACATCATATTGCTCAAAACTTCACAAAAAAATTATCAATTATTTTTTACTTTTTATTCTTGATGAATATTGCAGGTTTGGGAGAATTTTTTAAATTATAAATATTTAACACGTAAGTTCCCAGCAATTCACAACCTAATAATCCACTCACTCTTTGATTAATATGGCCATTTTCTGGCAAAAAGAAATACCACTCAGAAAAAACAATGTTGGAAGAGTTTACTAAATTGAGTCTATTGCATCAGTCACTGGCCAAGCACTTAATATGCCAATATTCTGAGAAAAGAAGTTAAGATAGCAGAAGATTTTCAGCCTAACACTTACTGTGACAGAATATTTACAAGATTCTTCCAAACAGGTCATTAAGGATGCTATGAAAACCTCTGTTGACAGAGTTGGTCAGTGTAGCCAGAGTGGTTATAAACACTAGTGCTTTTCCAGAGTGACAAGGACCTGGAAAAGAGAAAGATTATGAGATGGAAAAATACAAAATACAGAGACTGAAATGATGACAGTTATAAACATTGTGAATTGTGCTCTGAGAAAGGCCACAGTGTGTTCCAGCACACTGAATTGCTGGCTATCAAAAGCTTGGAAAGCAAAGAGTGAGGGAAGGGAAGACAAAAGAGGTGTGTAGTTATAAACTGCCTAATGGGAACTTTTCTCATACTTTGCTGGCCTGACAAAAATATTTGGGCTGTCTAATAGCAGCTCTTTTCACAGCTCAACAAGCACCAGGTTTCCCATCATGTGTGAGTTTTGCTAGTCTTGACTGTGACATCTGGAAGTGACAAGAAGAAAAAGAAGCTGGTTTTGACACAGCTGCTCCTCCAAAAGCCAGTCAATGAACATTTGTTGGGTCATTTGCTGATAGTCAGGAGCTATGGAAAAACAAATTTGTTCTATATTTGCCACTGATAATCGTTAGACTTAGAGGTAAAGATGACACGAAAAAGAGAGATATGGACATATTCCTGTGTGACCTGGTCTAGGTGATCCTGCTCTGGCAGAGGGGTTGGACTAGATGATCATTCTAGGTCCCTTCCAACCCCTGACATACTGTGATACTGAATAACTCCCACCATCTAACTTCTTTTACTGTGATACCACTTTTTACTGTGGTAAGAAGGAAAAAATCATAGAATCATNGCTCGTAGCTCATGGACTGGAAGAGTAAAGACTACAGAAGGTTAGCAGACAAGAAGGGAGAAGAAGAAAGCTGCTACTCCTGTAGTGCTTTTCTGTTAGATAAGAAAATACAGATTATATAAAATAAAACCAAAAACAGTGTGATAAAAATTCTTGTAAAACTATCAGACTGTTGATGCTTGTTCTTCCCTCAAATTTGTACATCTGCTATACTTTATTCAAGTGACATTTGTTAGACACTAGATCTATTTCCATATGTTTTGTAAGATTTCCACATGAAAATTCAGTCCTTCTTCTCTATAAATCAGCAGAACTCTCAGTACATCTGACACAAGATACAGCTATTGCACTGTTTAAAAATGATAATAACTTACTTAACTTAATAAATAGGAAACAGTTTCTTGTGGAATAACTCACCGTTATCTACAGAACAGGACAAGGACAGACAAAATTTTAATAGCTTCTTATTAGTGAGAGTTACGTGGATGAAGATCATTAATGGCAAATTTTTTAGGTAAAGCCAAGAACAGCTGATTGACAAAAAAGTCCTGAACAAAATGTTCAGTATGGAAAGGTCAAACTAGAAATCTCATTGTTGGACTGTATTAAAGAGGATGTAGTATTTTTTTTCGTGTTTGTTTTAATCCAACTTTCATCCTCAGCAAAATGCCCCCTAACACTTAAAACCAGTGACCCCAACAGGTATTATAGAAGACCCTATGGAGAAGAGTTATTTTAAGTATATGGCTAGAATAAATTTGATTCTGACAGGGGATAGAGAGAATTAAGGTGCTAACAGATGTGGGAGGAGGGAGAAACTATCAGTGTTAACTCTTAAAAGTATCAGCGAAGGTTCAAATCTTATTTATTTGCTCTTCCAGCTAATAAAAATATAATAAACAAATGATCGAATATGACAAGTAGAAGAACTGCTAAACTAAAAAATTATGTAGACCCAAAATATTTGATTGGTTAAACCTGGGTGTGCAATCTGATAATTAACTCTCTAAAACAATATCAATATTTAAATCCAGCAAAAGACTGACCAGAACAAATGCAATGATACCCAACTGGTAAAATAAAACCAACAAAAACCCCAAAACAAAAACCTACTATGGCTCTGGAAGAGCTATACCCAGACACATATGGAATATCTGGTCTTCAGGGAGTATTAATCTAATCAACATTAATGAAGCATGTAAATTCATGCCACCTGAGGATCTGACCCCAGCTTTGCTCAGCTAATTTTTTTCCCTTATTGTTGTGACTATATTTATGTCTGTATTTTGAAGAGAAAATAATATTTCTCTCATTAAAGAATGCATTGTGATTTGGCTGACTTCTCTGACAGTGACACATTGAAGACATTAATCTAGGATTTGTTTGGTGGATTTTTGTTTCTTCTTGAGGTCCCTGTGATAAGCAACAGCAGGTTTTCTGCTAAATATCCTAATGGTGAGCAATACAAATCCATTTACAAAGGCTCAGAATAAATAAATGAACCATCTATCATTCAATACTGCAAGGAAATACAGTACTATCCCAAAAGTGACAGAGCTGACATATCTCTGAGTTATAATGTATTACTGAAACTGCACAAAAAGAATTGAATTATATACATTAGTATAAAGAGAATTTCATTAAAAGACTGAAGCACCCACAACTATTGATGAAATTATTTATTGTGCACAGATCCTTCAAAGTGAACAGCAGTTCAAAAATGAAATCCTTAACTTTTAAATGCTGAGTCACAATGTGTTAAGAACATACATGCCTTTTTAATTTTACAGTGTAGTGTGAAACCTTTTTTCTCCATTAAAGTTAATAGGGAATTGGCATCAATAGTGGCTGTATTTCACACACTAAATCTGTGCTGTATAGATCACACCTATCAACCATGTGTAATGTGGAAAACAACTGAAGCAAAAACTTCTTCAAATTTCTATGACATTTTTAATAATTATTAGTATGTATCCTGGCTGGCCAATAATTTGGATATTGCATCTCCAAATGTAATCATCAGACTCTCTTTGCCTCTGTCAGGGCTTAACAAATGGTTGGGCTAATACTAACGTCCTTTAAAATCAATGATAAGATTACCAGCTACTTCTGTGAGTGTGCATCACTTAACCAAAGTTTGAAAGATGTAATAGTATCAGGAGTAATAAGAGAAAAAAATAAAATAACTGGCAAAGAACAAAACAGAGGGAGACAGAACAATTTTATTTCCAGTAGCCCATGTGTGAGAGAGTCTCAGTTTATATTCTCCATATTCACATCAATGGTGGTCCATAACTCCATGGAAAAAGATCTGTAGCTGATCTGTGAAATAATATGATTTTTCCACTTTTAAAATCATGAGACAAGCACATTATGAGCTATGAAAATTAGTAAGTGTTCATCGTGGCCCCTTGGTTTGAAAAGATTCAAAGATTAACAGGAATTGTTCCACAGAATACCAAAATAACCTATTTTTAATAGGCTATTTTATATGTCATCTTATCTAGTTCTTTACACGGTTGGAGATTCACATATGGAGAGAAATTAGGATCACAAAACATGACTACATTAGATGATCCAGCCTAATTTTCTGAATGCATAATCTTTGAATTTTATCTGGTTCCCCTCATTGTGATTTTAATTATGTAATCTGGTTGGAATGGGCCACTCTGGAGACATCTGTGTATACATAATTGTCGTGCAGATGGTTCACTATGTAGACAATTCTTTATCCCCACAGTACTTAGTTTATATCACTGTGATTGTGAAAGAGCAGCCAGGAGGAAAACATGATATACAAGTGTCATAGGGTGAGAACATTGTTTGCTAAAGTGCAACAGCAAGTTGAGTAACTGTTTCAAAAGGGTACTGTAAGTTTTCTGAGCATGTTATTTCTAGAGGTGTGTGCACCTGGTAATTTAGAGTGATGAAGAGTTCAATACACCCTTGTCCCAGCTGATATTTATCTATCATGCAGTGTACGACTAGATCCCAGTGGAGTATGTATAATAATTAGACCTACACTTTCCTAACTGTCTACTTGATTCACTTGTAGGTTAAAGGGCACAATCTGAAACTCTGTTCTGTTAAAAACATATTAAATATGATATTAGTGGTCTAAAGCTATATACTTCCCCGGAGACTCCCACTTTTAATAACCTCCAGGATAATAGATAAAGCAGAGGGCAGTAATCATTACTGAAATGGATTTTCTGGCAGAATTAGACATCACCTCCAGGAATCAATAATCATTTTAAGCTAACGGGGTGATTAAATGACCTTCTTTTTATTTTCCTTCATGTTGAGTTGCTTTTTATCTTGATTTAGAGCCACATAGCCAGGACAAAGATAAACAGAGGACTGGCAGCATTGCAGAATCACAGTGAGGCCTATCCCTTACACAAGTAAAAGCATTTTACTTTAATCAATGCATTTGCTGCCCAATCTGTGACTTCTGAAGAATTAAACTAAAAAATCTATATGCAGAACATATTAGTGGATTATACCCCAGGATAGTTCTTGTTTTTAAAAGACTTGCACCATTAGCTTTGTTGCAGCAGGTGCTATATTTGTATAGTTAATAATGTATTGCTCTGGAGCTTGCTTGAGGATATCTGTGTTGAATGATAACACTTTCATTAATCGTTTCCAACCATATGGTCTTCTTCCACACCCTCTTGCTCTCTCTGAAGGAGTATTGGATGACTACATTTCTTTTTTTGCTCACAAAGGAGACAGATTGAGAAGCAGCCAACCTCAGTGTGCTATAGTGTTGAAGAACTACAGCTAACTACATAAAACTATTGGAAATTTGACTTGAAATTCTTGGGACATTTAGTTTCACTTCTTGAAATCCAAAGATCTGTGTTGGTTTTTTTTTTGTGGTTGGTTGTTTCTTTTCCATATCTTCTGACACACAGGCTGGTATGTTTTTGATACAGGATGTGAAGGGATTTTAAGACTAACCAAAAGACTGGAAGGCTGCACAATTATTGCTTTCAAAATAATGTACAGAACTGAAAAGTCTTGAAGGACACTTACAGAAAATGCCACAAAACTATAAAATGTGGGTGTTTTTCAAACATCTGTTCTGGACCATCTGATCCAACATCAAATACCAAAGCATCACACCTTTTGCACCAAGGGGTCGATACCGATGAGGCAGCTGCAGCAGAAAGAGAACATGGCTGAGTGACATCTCTCTCCCTCATTCACTCAAACTTCCATTTACTCTTACAAACTCTTGCAATGCCATTCAGATCCTGACTTCACTGCTTTTCTTCTCTGACTGTGTCAGATGTCATGAGAGCTCCTTAAACTCCAGATAATGCTCTGAGGTAGAGGATTAAGACAAGATAGGTATTTCTTGTCACCCAAAGGTAGGAATTAGCAGCTTATCTTTGCCAGTAGAAGCTTCCCAGGACAACCTGATTAAATCAGTCCTCCTGCCAGATGAGAAATTGTTACAGTGTCAGAGGGCTTTGGACTCTGGTGTGCAGTAGATGACTGTGATAGCAACTTAACAGTTGCTTCCTTCCCTTTTTCCTTTCACAAAAAAATAGCCTAAAGAAGTAAGCGTAACAAGCTCTATTACATGTCAAGATTCATGAACCAGAAATCCCAGGATTACATTTGCTGCAGGTAAGTCCAAATCCACTCCCTTCTTTGCACACTTTTAAATATTCTTTTAAATGTAGTCCATATCAATACTGTATTCTGATGAAAAACTGATGAAAGTCGTTTTTACATCACTGTGAAATGCTTAAATAATAATTACACAGCTTCATGTTACCTAATTTTAGGTATCATAGGTAACCACTGAAGCTACCCTCATTATTAATAACTATAAACAGATATAGAACATAGAATCATAGAACAGTTACAGCTGGAAGAGACCTTGAAGAACATCTTGTTAGGGTGTGAACAACTCACCCACTGACCATGGAACCAGTCCTGATTTTAAGTGTAAACTAGATAGCAAAGTTTTAGAGAGCCAAAGTCATGTGAGAAGAATCCTTACATGTGGATGTCCACATAGTCCATTTAGGACCTTTTGTTTACATGTCCAGAACATGAATCCTGAAAGCTTCCTTTCAAATCCCATACTTGGTTTCTATATAGCCCCAAATTTTTATTACAGAGTAGCAAACCTTTATAAGGTCAGGAAGTTTAAATGGAAAGTTATGAGAGCCATACATCTAAAACATATATTATAATTATGCCATTCTTGTCCAAAACATTTCAATAGGCAAGGATTCTTGCAGTTCCAAATAAACAAATCTGCTCAATAAATTATATAGATAGCTTAAACTGCTAACACTGCTAGCAGTAGCTAATGATTAGGTGGAAGAAAGGCATGATGAAAGTATTTTATTTTAACCTCCTCACACATACATTTTCCACAAAATTATACAGAGATCAGTAGTCAATACTCCATTAAATGCATAGGTCACCAGAATATCAAATGAATGTTATTTTCCATGGTTTACATCTTAAAGCTTCAAGACCTTCTTGTCACTGCCTCATCCATGCAGGCACGCATGCAGCTTCTTACAATGGATCAGGGAAAGGAAATTAGCTTTATTTAACAACATCCATTATTCCCACAAGACAGTTCAGACAAGTTGCTTCTGATCTCCATCATCACTCCTAAATTAACCATGCTTACCAGGTAAAAACTTTCTCCATGTATTAAGTGGACAGCTAGAGAGCCAAAGGAAATCTTCTGACTGTGAAACAAGAGTGTCAATCTAGCACCAGAAAAAACCTTGATGACCTTCCTAAAAGAAACAAATGATGGTTAATACACAAAATAGTTGTTTTCTTCAATTCCTTAGCTCAGTAGGAAGGTAAAATCTGTGAAATGAAAAAGAAACATGGCATGTTACAAACCCCACCCTATATGTGAAACTATACAAATGGTAGAAATTGGCAAACTGACTGATTAGGATTCAGACACCTCTATAACCATGTACTTTCAGAAGGACTGAGAACTAAATATTACCTCACAGGCTATGTATTATAGATTAGATATCACAGAGATTGGCCAGTGGAAGCAGAGAGAGCAGCAGAAAGAATGAACCCTGAATTTCTTCAGTGAGAGCTTACCTCTTTGTAACAATACCCAGCAATTTTCAAGGAAGAGAAAACCTTACATGAGGAAAAAAGGATTTGTGAATTTCCACTACCAGCTGGTTAGTGTAATATATATAATCTTTACTATTTTTGCTTGCTTTTGGGGGGCCTTTTAGAGTACTTGTTTTATTGTGAAAACTTGAGGCTGAACTCCAGTTAATAGCCAGAAACTCCAGGATGTAACAAAACAAAAGCAAAACCAACAAATACTCGGTGTTAATATTTTAAGCACTTAAAGAGAAGAAAGCTGTCACACATGAAAATCACCTAAATAAGGTAATAAAAACCATCCCAGTGAACCACAATGCCCAGTAATTAACTCTGAAGAGAATTCTATATTCCAAGCTTGAAACAGGCTTAATGATAGTCATTAATGTCATTCTTTCAAAGTTAGAGAACACAGCCCTAGCTCCTTAGCCAGGGCCAGTCAGCTACTTCCACCCAGCTAGAAGAGATGCTCCCAGCTCTGTCCATTGCCTCACAGCACAGCCTAGGCTAGGTACAGTTTGAGTAGCTGATGTGCACTACCTGCCTATGCAATCCCTTCTGAAGAAAACAAGGAAGCTATTAATTTTGGAAAGCAAGTATTCCTGCTGACGTGTAGCATGGTTGGCTTCATGCCTGATGGAAACACAGGCTGAGGAGTAAAATAATTACAAGTGTTTTGACGCATGTAACTCACAAATGATGCAAGTTATATAGCTTACTGTCCTAAGGACTTGGCTGCCAGCGTCCAAGCTTGCTAGGCCCTGGCAGATGACCCTTAGGACTAAAGGGTGGGTCCAGCTCTGCACATGCTGTGTCTCACCTGAAAAAAATCCCTAGTGCAGGCTGGAGGGTGCTATCTGCTATCCTCTTTTTATCAGCGCACTTGGAAAAGGCGCTGAGGAGGAGCGTGGGTGGAGCCCTCCCTGGAGCTTCGTTCGCAAAGCCTAGCCATACCATAATATAGATACTGGGTGGAATTAACAGGAAATGTGAAGATTATACTCATGTTCCATATTTTCAATAATCTGTTGGATCGTTGCTCTTAAAACTACAAGACTGGAATCTGATTGACCTCAACAAATAGATTCCAATGCTTTTGGAACCTAAAGGAAGCTATGGGCTGCATCAAATAAGCGTGGCCAGCAGATATATTTATGCAGATGTCTGCTTTCTATTTTCCCCCCTAAGGGATCAGAATTGATACTTCCTTCAGTAATTTGAGGAATAAAATTATCTTTATGACAAGTGCATGAGTGAAGTGCATGTTCTGTGCTGTGTTTAATGCTAACAGCAAGTGGTATGGCAGTCCAGGAATTTAAGATTGTAATATATTACATGAAAGAATAAAGTAGCCTGAAGAGTCAATAAAGTTTACATTCACAATCAAAAAGCCTGTGATACAAACTCAATCTATAAAGACATAACAGAAATAAAGCACATTTCATAGCTAACTGAGGTTATTGCATCTTTTAGGAAAATTTGGCCATTCCTAATAACAAAATCAAGCATGTTTACATGTCTCAATATTATTAAAAAAGAAGAAAAATAAAGAGATTAAGATTTGTCTTAACCTGCTTGATGCTGTCTTAATAGTTTGTCACATATTGTGAGAATTGTCACTGAATTAAACAAAACAGAGATTTAATATAACCTTATAGTCTTTTTTTTTAAATAAGACTGGTGATTGGAATTCATAGATGGGTATCCATAATTAATAAAGAACAACAAATTATTCTCTGATTGGAGGAAAGTAATGAATCTTATCTCAATGTGAGCTGAATATGTATTTTAAGTGCAACGTAATTCAAATGTGTGTGTTATGGTATTTAGAATGCTTTTATTTTTATAATCAATAGTAACCAAAGAGGGTTTTTTTTTCTTATATTACTTTTAAAAAAACCTCATCTGTATATTTTCTCTTTTCTTTCATTGCTCAGAGCACAAATCCCCAACACTAAACAGACATTAAAAAGTAGCTATTTAGAAGACTAATATAGTCAATTAGCATTTTAAAGCAGTTTAATGTGTGGATTTTATGGGAAAGCATGCAAACACAGTGGTAAAAGTTGAGAGAGAGAAGCTTTGGATAAGGACATTATGCATTATTTGGATAACTGTGATTTCAGCTGAACTGCAGTGGAGATCATATCTTCAAGTGCATGCTATAAACACAGCTCCAAAAGGTAGCAAGAAATGTGACTGGCAACTAGATAGCAGCTCTATTAGGCATTTATCCAAAGTTTCCCTGCCTCCAAGAAATGAGAGAGACTTTAGCAACTGAAACATTATTCATGGTCACTGCTCTATTCTAGATTTCTGCAGTTAAGCAAATACCTGGGGACCTAGATTCAGAAGCACAATTCAGTAAGAATCAAGAGACTTAGCTGTGAGTTTTGTTCCTTTTTCTGCTGCCATATGATGAATGCAGACTACAAAACCATCTTTTTACTAATGTTTCCTGATTCAGCCTTATAGCAGTTCCAGGAGTAAGGACTGCTCTGAAATTAAATTTAATGGTGGTAAAACATGGACTAAGTCTTCCACTAAGTTAGAAGCTGTCATTTAGGAAAAAAAGAAAGTTCTTTTGGAGTATATGTAGAATGTCTACTTCCTTGCAAAACTGAATGAAACAAAAACAATAAGCATCTGAGAAGGCTCAGTCTAAACCCGATGATCAATTTTTGCTTCTATAATCTGTAGACACAGAATCTATTCTCTAAAAATCTCAAATTGTAAGAAAATCTGAAAGAAACAGTTTTTCTGCTTCCAGTGTTTAAAACTTCATTTTATTTTAATGTAGTCTAACCATAATATCCAAAGCTAAACAGTTGTCTACATAGTAAAAAATAAATAACTTTTATTATTTCTAAATCCAACTCACCATTAATAATTTATATTAGCATTATGAATGTATGTCAGATTCAGTTGCAGTTTGTATGTCAACAGTATTTTCCTTCCTTGACTCTAATAGAAATGAATTAAATACAAATGAGGACACAATAATATTATTATGGTAATTGCACAGAAATATGCATACAGAGAGATGAGAGGATGCCTTCTGAAATTCTCAGATATACTATGGAAGAAACTATATGTATGATTCTACGGTCATCCAACCTGATTTATCAACAAAACACTTTACAGGCTCCCTCAATCTCTTCTTTGCAGTCAGTACCTCCATTTCAGTCAAGCTTTATCCACTGCCAAATTCACAACAGTACTAGGAACTGCTGACATACACAGATTAACGAATCTATGACTTCACTTTCATTCCAGAATGTTTTAGACTTTCCTTCTCCGCTTCCCACCTCTACAGCACCTGGTGCAAAAGCAACATAAACAGCCTCCTAGTAGCCTGGAAAGAATGGCAAACCTCCCTGATTCTCATCCATCTCATTCACACAACACTTTCCCACCAACAACCTGTCCCCATCAGCTGTTTGCACTACACATTAGATAGGAATGTGAAGCAGAAGGTGGGCAGGGCAAACATTTGCAGGAAAACTGTCCCATCAGCTGCCTCTGCGAGATTCAATAGAGCTTTTTTGTGAGAGCAATAAAGGCTTGAAAATGCATTCTGCTCTCTGCTGTCAGTTGGAAATGGTGCCGTCAAAGCTTTTGTTGTGGCACTGACAATTTCTGAGTTGTCTGTGTTGACACAAGCCTCACGCTGTCCTTGGCTAGGTGAGTCTGGCTCTCAATTTTGATGCAAGTAAATGAAGTTCCAAACCATTTGTTCCTCATTCTATGAATGACAAAAACCTGCAGCCTGCTTAAAACCAATGGCTGGTTTAGTAAAGTCAGAAATTATTTTACTGTCAAGCTCTGAGATACAGAATGTATCTGTGCTCAGTACTAAAATAGATAAGCTAGGGTTGCTACCCCCTAAGAAATGTTATCTAAATGCTGTCTTCTTCTCAGCAGTGGCATTTGGGGTTTTTTCTTCTTGTAGATGAATGTTTATCATAACTAGACTTTTTTTTAACATGAGCTTACCAGTTCTGCTGAAATTTTTGCAGAGAAAGGCTTTTCCTAAGCCAGCTGGTTAGTGGGTGTGAGTCATGGACAGCACACAGAAAGAGATCCTAGGGTGTGAGGATGATATTCTCTTGAAATGTAAGTGGAACAAGTTCCGGTTTCTGCTTTGTTTTTCCTCTCAGTGGCAGGTGACTCTTGCACCCTCAAGCCACTCTGATGTATCTCTCATGCTGGACCTATTCCTTCTGTGTAAGTAAATAAACACTCAATAGCACAGAGACATGGACAACTATCTTCAGATGAATACTTTCACTGTTGGACTGCAGTCAGTGCCAAGGGCCTAACTATAGCTATTAAAAATTCTACAAATGATCTTTTTATCTCAGGATGGAATTATGGGGAAAAAATCCCAAAGGCTCACAAGCTCTCCTCATCAGCCACATTTAAGAACGTGGGTTTCTGCAGCATACTGATACTCAAATCTTCTAATGACTTTAGTACGAGTATTACATATGAACTTCATTTTAGCTTTTGGCTGATAAAGAGTAGAGAGAATTCTAAATATCTACTGTAGAAAGAAAAAAAAAAAGTAAAAATGTGTCAGCTGCCTTAATTAACACTTAGTGCACAAGATCTGCCAACCTGCTGTGCATAGGCAGTTAATAAAAAAAGGCAGGGAACCAAAGGAACAGTCCATGCTCATTTATCCATCTAAGTTTAGCCAAACTAAGAGTAGCTGGCATTGGACTTTAACAGAATAGCATCTTAATTGCTTATCAGGATGAGAAAGGTGAGTGAGTGGCTGACAATTGCCTGTGAGAATTTAGCCTGTTCCCTCAGGAATCTGGCTGTTTACCTTGGCTGAATTTTTTGTTTGGTTTTGGTTTTTTTTAACATCATTGATATATTTTTATAAAGTTAGCAGGCTGCAGTTAGCAAACTGTTGAATTCCATTTATTTTTGTTTTCATGATAAAACTTTATCCTCCGAGAATTCTTTTCACAGGATTTCTCCTCTTCTTTTCCAGTGACTGGCAGCAGGGACACTGTGTTGAATGACCTTTTCTATTTAACTTGGTTGGGAGCATACTCAGATACCAGAGAGAGATTTTGTTTCATTTTTCCTGCTATAATTCTACTGGTAAGTTTAAATTCAGTAGCTGAATTAATCTTTGTTTTGAGATTTTAATTGTGTTTGCTGTAGCAATCTGCCTCCTCTAAATAGAGATATTTACAGAGTCTACAGCTTCTAACTCAGCTAAAATACTTTTTGACATCAACCCGTTTTGCTTGAATGTGTAACACTAAGAGAAGAAGTTAAGATTTAAATGTACTCAGCACATTCTAGATATTGGAGTTATGAAACACTGTTATAAACTGATATATATCCTACACTTTTGAATAAACATAAATTAAATGTTTCAGGTGTAATCAGAGCAGTTTTATTATACCACAATCACTGTTATTTCAAATCATACCCACATGTACCAGTGTCATTGTGTGCTTTTTGGTAATGTTCCAGCTAGAAGTTAAAGCAGCTGGATCTTTAGGTCAGTGAGATATAACAGTATGGAATATCTCTTCAAAATAATACTCTGCATGCTCTACATTCTGATGGAAATACCCTTGGCATGGATACTCCTGAGAAGAGTTGCTAAGCCACCGGAGGCAGCTGATTCCTATTTTCTTTTTTTCTTTAAAAGCCTTTTTTTACCCTTTTCTTGAGGATCAGTGCTTGTAGGAGGACTATATTATTTACTTATTTACCTTTTTTCTTATTTTTCTTATCTGACAGGTGTTCATTTCAGGGACAAGGCTGTGTGTTGGGAAGATTAAGATGGCTAAACCACTAGCATCTAGTGCAGCTTGGGTGTTTCATCTATCAGTGAGGTAAAATACCTTAGATTGTCTAAACTTGCAAAAGACAGTGAGTTTGAGCAGGTAAATCTCTCAGTGTCTGAGACATGGATTCTTTTGGTTTCTTATTCAAGAGAGTGCATAGTTTAATAATCTAGGCAGTCACTAGGTGATAATTTCTAGTAATGCTTCCTGCTTTCTAGAGGAGGGAGGGAGGAGATCATAATCTCACTATACATATTGCATCTTCTGTATTTCTGTGTTGTTTCAAAACAGGATGTGCTAGTGAATGTGTGTGAAGAGCCTGCCTTTGTGAATCTGTACCAAATGAACAGTTTTTAATAGTACGTTCTGGACTATTTACCAGAATAATGCTCATTAGCTTCCTAACACTTTTGCCCATCTAAGAAGGCTTTGCCTATCATGTCTAAAGCTGATCTCCAGTTGGTATAATTTATGAAGTAAAATTCTACATGTACTTATTGCCTGTCATCCTTTTTAATGCTGTCAGTTTTTCCTGACATCTGTTTTATGATGTAGCTGAAAAGGTGCAATTCTGCCAAATAAGGCAATATCCACTTGGGTGTCATGAGCTGCCTGATGCAGCCTTGTCTTCCTGTCTGATATGGTTTTCATATTAGTGTTACCTATAGGGAAATACATTAAAATTTTGTGGCCCATAAATTCCTAAAGGTTTGGGAAAGATGGCTTGAAAAAATATTTACCCAGAGCAGCCTGTTGTTTGATGAACACTATGTCATGACTCTATAAAAAGTTTGAGACAAATTCAGAGGCTTTATATTATTCAAGACATATTTAGGAAGTAGTTTTTATTGTATGTGTCACTGCATTATGAAAGTGTTGCTAATATAAAGGTGTGTATGCTGGAAGATATATATAATCTAAAAAATAGAAGTATAGCAATGCCTATGAAACAGAAAATGTAACGAACTGCAGTTTGGTGCAGCTACACTTTGATCTATGTAAAAACTAAAATGAGAGAGAAACATCTTGAAGAGAGAGAGAAAATGTAGTTTGGGGAAAACAGCATCAGCAAAGGAGAGAAAGGGCATAGGTACACGGGCTGCTGAAGTAATTTTAGGTCCTATTCTGAATGCTGGCATCCAGAAGATGGATGAGTGCTCAGCTGAACGGTGCCTTTGTTTTTTTATGGCCCAAATATAACTCAAGGAGCTTAAATGGCAGGTTGCTTTGATGCCAGTAAGGTAATAAGGAACACATTTTACTGTTTTAATTTCCTGATCTAGTAATGTTATTTCTGGCTTTATAATCAAGAATTTAAACTTTTGCATCCTAGATTAAACTTGCATGCTTTTGACTTTCAATTTCTGCAATTTTTTTTTTTTAAGACTGAAGTTGTGGAGTCTGAGAAATACGACACACTTGCTTTTTGCAGGAACAAAGGATGTGCATGCAGTGAGAAAGCCTAACAAAACCTCAGAAGCCTACAAGCTGTGATCAAGCTAGGAATATCAAAATGTATAAGTATGCTTCCTGTTTTGCTGTAAAGGTCACTTTAAGGACAAAGCAAGTTTACAAGGCAACGTTTCCCCAGAAAGACATTGCCTAATCTGGTGAGAAAAGACATCTTGCAGCTCTTGGGACTTCCTGGTAAATTATACACAGCCAGGTGCAGGCTGGAACAGTTGCAACAGTCCTGGTGAATACTGAATCAAATCTTCTGCTGAGATCTATGAAAAGTCCCTCCCACCTATAATTTCTTGACCTACACTGAACAAGCTTTGAAAGCAGAAGCCAATCATCAGCACAGCTTTCACGTCTTTTGCTTTTCACTTGTCTACATTTTTGTCCTATGTTACATGTCAATCAGAGTTCAATCTCTGACATCATAAAACCAACTTTAGCAGTTTCTGAGGAAGGAAAATAAAGGGAAACATATAACTGATTAGCTGTTGGAAATCACTTGATCGCTTTTGTTTTTCATTATTGGTGCCTTTCAGATGTGTGTCATCCTTTCAATGGTTTTCTTCTTATGAAACACATAGAAACAGTGGCTGTAGCAAAGCAAAGCAGCTAATCCAAAGCCATGGATGACATCTGGTCCTCATGCTTTCCAATTCTTTGATTTTAAAGGTTGTCTTTGTCATTTTTGTTATTTGTGTTTACATTTTCCTGTTATTGCATCTCTAGCTGAATTCATTTGAAGTTGTGCAGTGCAGCTGGATTCTCCTACATGTTTCTCCAGATCTTGATAATGTATTCTGGGTCTGTGAGCTGGGGTTTTCCATGACAGATCTTTGAGCAGTTTCTTAGAATAATTTCTTTTGGCTAGCACTGCAAAAAGTGTTATTTTAATTCTTTTAGTCTGCCTTTTATTGTTTCTGAGATAGGGTATGTTGTTCTAGTTCTTTTATGAATGTTTTCTTGTCTGACTTCCATACTCATTTTGAGCATTTCCTCCTTTTATTCTGATGTTATCACCTTTGATTTAACTTCTATGCACATCCCTTCTCCTTTACCTCCAAAGAGCTTTCTCTGTGGAGAGACACACCTATTGGTGTTTCTCAATGAAAGAGTGAGGCTGATGGTAGTTTATTTGGAACTAGGTAATCTTTTAGGTCCAAACCATTGTATGATTCTATGACATTGACCTTGAATGAATTTGGGGATTCCTGGATTTTGCCATTTATGCAGGTTTGGTTTCAGGGTTCTTGGCAAGATAGGTCAGCCAGTGATTGTTCCAAGCACTGTCCTCAGCAAACAGCTATACTGCCCATCTGCCTGCTACTGTCTGGGGACTGTGCCCACTTACTAGTCTCATCTGAACAACTTGTCTGATCCCTCTTGAAAAAGACATGTTACAGTCAGTTTGGGCTATATTACCTAATATATTATAGCCAGTTTAGACAAAACTGAAAAAAGCATAGCCAACTGCCAATTTATTCTTTCTGTTTAAATTAACCAGTGCCTACACTGTGTGTCCCCTCCACACCTAGCAGAATCAGAGCAGGGCCAGGCATAGAGTCACAAGTGTACCCTGTTGCTGGGGTTAGGGAGCCTGCAGCACCCTGAGGTGCACAGGAAGGATGAAGTCTGGAGGACCAGCTCCACCCCCTGAAAATCCCACAGAGCCTGGACTGAGCAGATTCACTCCTTTTTCTCTCTCAAAGCCAGGATTTTGCTCTGCTTCCATCATCCTGCTGCCTTAGGCAGTAGCTCATCTACCTGTATTATAGTTGTGTCTGTCTAGGATTAGTTGTATTAGTTCTATTTTTATTTTTTTTTTGGTAGTATGTTAAGAACCAGGAGCACAGTGAGGATCAAGGAACCATTTTGCTGTAGATAATTTACAAGCCACCATTAAGAAGCAAACATTCACCAGAGAATTTCTAACGATGTAAAGAGGTACAACAGAGCTCGTAACAAACGTGCAACAGAGCCTTAGAAAGCAACAGTACTCAGCTTCCTAGGCAGCTCCCCTAAATATGGAACCTAAATATGGCTATGAGTATAATTTTAATTGATGTTTAGTTTTCCCCCTTGCTGATCATGTGGCAGGTGTGTTGAACTTCCTATCACCACTTGCCTCCTACTCTGGTGTGAGGTGGCACTGAGCTGCATTTCTCTCTTACAAACATGAGACAGTGCTTTCTTGGGGAAAGGAGCTAGTCTTCACTATAACTCTCCATACTGCACAAAGCATTTCAACTTGCATCTTTTTCAAATGAAGAGGAAAATGAGCTAATATTTCTCTATTCCCCTCCCCCAAATAACCCCCAAACTCAACAATCCAATATCCCCTATTATGTTTTTTCTGTGTTGAACTTTTCACGCAATCAAACAACACATCCAGTGCAAAGCAGAGACAAACACGATGCTGCTAGCATCTGTAGTGCTCCATTCAAGAAGTGAGGTGCTTTACCTATTAACTTGGAATTACTATGCTTAAAGCCACTTATATTCAGAGAAAAAGTAGAAAAATATTTTTTCTTTTTGAAGTAAATCAAAGGTAAAACAACATTAAAAACATAAAATATATAAAAAGTAACATTAAAAAGCACAGTGGCTTAGTTCTATTCTACCATAGCCTTTTGTAACCAGGTTAAATGAAAAAAAATTGAATTAAATATGGAATTAAATACTCCGGTAGAATTTATGTGTCATTAACCTCAGATTAAATTCTATTATCAAAAAAATAAAGCTTCCAGGAAACTCAGTACATTTTTAAAGGGGAAATGGAGGGCAAATAATATTTCCATAATTAAAGTCTTAAATCAAGTTAGAGAGACTGATCCAAATAAAATTACCTACACATTGCAATATGAATTAGAAGTTGTAGAAAACACCATTCAATTTAGTTACTAATTGTAAGTGATTATTGCTTGAGTGATGGTGTTAAATTCTGAAGTTAGATTAGAGGTAGAGTATTTTAGACTCAATCTTACGGCTGGCTGACGGATTTTTCTCTTGCTGCTTCTAGCAGCAGCACTCCTGTGCTTAGTGCAAGGGTCTGAACTTCTGTCTGCTAATTTTAAAAGAAGTAAGCAGCAGGAAAAGAAGCAGAAGTAAGGCATTTTCTGTGAGTGATCCTTCACACACAAAGGCAATCTCTGCTCCCTCTCTCCTGATTCACTGAAGGCAGACTCCTTAACCTTCCTTAGATTTTATTAAGGGGCTGCTCTTTCTCTGGCTTAGGATGAAAGGGGTAGGAAGGAATGTCTGTTGGTTACATACAAGACATTCTTATTTATCATCACTAAAATGCTATTTATCTAGACTGAATGAATTTTATTCTTCACTCCTGCATATTTAAGTAGAGTAAGAAAGAAACTGGAACAGCCTCATCAAAGAAATTTGGATAAAATAAAAACAACTTACTAAAAAAAGAGTGGTAGTTTTGGTTTTCTGCTGTAACTTCTGCATTTAAAGGCTTACTCAGAGTAAGATGTCTCTCCAGAAACCCATACAAGTGGTGATTATTGAACTTTTATTCAGTACCTTTTTTTAGGAAGGAAAGGGCTAGCTGTGACACAAATATGATTCCTATTCTAAGTAGGAAACTTCAGTTATTACTCTTCAAATTTTGGTTTAAAAATAATTTGGTTTCAGCATTAAATATTCAAAATATTGTATTGATTGACTTGACCAAATTATCTAATTAGAATTTTTTATCCAAGTAGACAGCAATCTCCTTAAACTTTATTAAGACAAATTATATTTTATAATTAATCTGATATTTCAATTTTAATTTTATATTGAATCCACCTTGATTAATTCAATGTTGACATGATTTTGACCTGGCAATCCTCATGAAGCTTAGCTTTGGGGAGATATTTTTGAAAGAAAGGAGAGGAAAAGGAAGGGAATGGAAAGAAAAACTCCACACATTTTTACAATGAGCAGCATGGGTCCATAGTTGGACAGGAACTGGGTGGATACCAGGTGGCCAACTTAAAAGACTAATCTCTTTTCCCTAATTAGTCTTTGGTTCTTTACCTCCTGTAAAGCAACAAGGTGCAGCAGAATGGGCACAAGCACAAGTCAGAGCAGAATTAGTTTCTGTCATTTGCTCCTCTCAGAGACATTAACAACTCACTTCTGTGTTCATCTACTGTGGCATCCTGATGGCAGCTGCTGATCCTCTCTAATCTGTATTTTAAATCGTTCTCACTCTTAAATTCCCCATTTGAAAGAAACTCTCCCACAGGTTTTTTGTTGTTGGTGGTGGTGTTTTTTTTCACCTGGCTTGAAAAGTCTGATGAAAGAGAGCTAGCAAAAGTGCTGACTAAAAAGCCTGATGGATGTCCTTGATACTATTGACAGGGCAGTCATCACCTCCCACAGGTACAAATTCCCTAAGGAACCAAATCCCAGAACTTCTTTGTAATCCAAGAGGGCTGATATGCTTAGCATACTACTGTTCAGACTTGACTTTAGCACTAGATTTCTTTTATAAACTGTCACTTTTAAATCTTGAAGGCGTCTGGCCTGAACTGTTTTGACCTTTGAGATATTTTAAGGCTTTAGATTTAATACAGGTTACAAACCACCTGAGGAAGTCTAGACTGTGGGAAGCTTAATCAGACCCTTGATAGACCAGTGACAGAAACAACCTCCCAAGCACCTCTCTCTGGCACTTCCCCAACCTTAGCATTTAGACCTTTCATGAGCTCTTGATCCACTTTTAACTCCTTGAGTGTTGAACTATGGCGTGATGGATTTTTTATAAGGTGCATTGATTCACCTTCTTGGCAGCCCATTCTTGAACTGCATGTGGAGGATTTCACTAACTCCAAGTTTTCATTCAAACTGACATCTTCCTTGACATCTAACATGACTGCCAGGACTTCATACATTTAATTGCCCAAATGCTCAGCAGGGATGAACAGCAATAACCTCTCAGACTTCAGTGGAACAGTATGAATGTAGACCAGCTGACAAAGCTGGAATTATATGGGCATTTTGAGATGTTTCACTTTATCTGCCTCATATGTTGTTTTTTTGGATAAGCCCATTCTACATTCATTCTTACCAAACTCATACATAATTCTTAGTTCAGTATAGTCCTAATAAATAATAAAATAGAAAGATTTTTTTTTTCCTTCAGTCAGCACCAGTCTTTACAGTTTTGGATGACCTCAAAAAGTAATTGTCCTATTCTTTACACATAACACATTCACACCCCCATGACCTCATCATCTGATGTAGTGCAGCCAAAGGATTTCAGTGAGATGTTACTCTGGGATGTTCTCCAGTTTTGAGTGATTCTCAGCGGAATTTTTTCAAGGGCATAGTCAGCTCTCATGTCCTCAGTTCCCAAAGGAAATCAAAGAGATTTTGCTATATAACTTCCTCTTTAGTCTTTGAAACTCTTCTTTTAAATTTACATTTTAAAAAAGAAAGTATCTTTCTAAGCTTTTACCTTGACCAGCTTTCAGATGAAAGTTACATGAAGGAAAAGACTGAGGAGTCTTTATCAAATAGTGAAGATGAGAAATCAAGACACTTTTCTGACACTTCTGAAAACTTTGGTTTCATAAGGTGAGTCCTGAACAAGGCTCTAACCATTATAGTATGACAGGCATTGTTTAGTTTGTGAGATGTTACACAGAAGTTTCCTACTTGCCTGTGTGAGATGCTCAATGATCTCAAATCCTCTGTTCAATGTTGTGTTGATTTTCAGTCAATGTTCTTCCTTTATGAATCCTATTACACAGATTTTCATAAGTCTGTCAAATACTTAGTTGCCTGAGACTGAAGTGAAGCTTTCTTGCCTCTTCCTTTCCCATAACTGTGCTGCTAATTAGGTTTGTTAATGAAGGTGTAATCTGGATGTAGAGATGGAATTTTATGTGGCTTTGATGAATTTTTTGGAACCTGTGGTAATAAAGCTCTACCAGGAATTTGGGATTCATGGTAAAGTGACAAGAATGATTTTGGAAGGTCTAATTATGGTAATTCCCTAGAATATGAAGCATAATTAGAATGTACCAGTCATCATCTCATATCACTTATTAGCAGTGACAAAAAATTTTAAATCAAGCTTTTCATATAAGCTGAAAAATTGAACACTGTAATTATGAAAACTTTTTATTTCAGATATAGTGGGTTTCATGAAACGTAGAAGGATCAACCAAAATGACCAAAAGAAACTGTTAGAGGCCTCCTCTGGCAAAGTTTAAAAACCCAAGTGACAATTCTTGACAAACCTTTAGAAAACTGAATGCAGCATGTAACTTTAACTCCTTCAATAGCCTGAAATGCCACATGCACCACTAAGGTTGAGTGATCTTTCACACAGCTCCTATGACAATGAAAATAAATGTGATCCATGGAATTTTAAGTAATAGAATCTCTCTCCTATTCCAGCATAAACTTTGTCTGCTACACAAGAGTCACCTGTTGGCTGTACAGCTTCTACTTATTTAACCTACACCTAGATGTAGTGAATCTCCATCCCATTTTGCCAGTGCCTTTGTGAGAGTAAGGACTGGTGTGATGAAAGTGTTTGCAACAGACTAAAACCATCCTGCCTTTGTCCCATCTCACATATAGTCTTCTCTGGTTTTCTGTTTCTCTTCTTGAACTACTGAATTTCTAACTTCTGAAGTGTGTCTGATAACACTCACCAGGGCAGTCTCATCCCTAGTGGCTTAAAATTGAAGTTTAAAACTGATCATTTTTACTGTGGATCTTTCATGGAATCACAGAACAGTTACAGCTGGAAGAGACCTTGAAGATCATGAGTGCAGCCTTTGTCCTAGCCCTAGCAACCTGCTAAATGATGCCTCATAATGCAACATCTACCTGTCTCTTAAACACCTCCAGGGATGGGGACTCAAGCACCTCCCTGGGCAGCCTGTTCCAATGACTGACAACACTTGCAGCAAAGAAATTCCTCCTAATGTCTAGCCTGAACCTCCCCTGGTGCAACTTCCATCCATTTCCCCTTGTCCTATCACTCTCCACCAGGGAGAACAGACCAGTCCCTGCCTCTCTACAACCTCCCTTCAAGTAGTTATAGAGAACAATGAGGTCTCCCCTCAATCTCCTCTTTTCCAGGCTAAACAGGTCCAGATCCCTCAGTCTTTCCTCATAAAGCTCTTAAAGCTCTACACATAAAGAGCTATATCCTCAAGGCCACATAGGTTTGTTCCTCAGGTGCCCTCCTACCTTTTGGAGTTCATTTTCAGACTATCTGGGAGAAGTAAGATGCCACTGAGGAAAGCTGTAACAGGAACACAAAGATTGATATGAACTATGAATGGAAATGCATACATGTAAACACCAGAAGAAATAGCAAAAGAAGAGTTAAGAGAGTGGCATCTATTGTTAGCCAAAACCACTCTTCACAGCAATAAAATTGAGAAATATGTTGTTTCTATCAAGACTGGAAGGCCTGCACTCTGTAAGACCACAGCACAGACAACTTGTTGGCAGAAGGCACTGCATTGTGACAACAGGAGGATGAAAACAGAGTTACAGCACACCACACATGTCATTATTTCTTCTATTTGTCCAAAAGGAAGATAGGCTGTAACCATAAAGATTTCTATAATCCAAACAAAGAAAGAGAGGCAATGAGTGGCAACTTTGCCTAATATTTATGGAGGCTTAGATAAGCTAAATTCTGATGCAAAAGAATCACATAAGTAACTGTTGGCATCTTAGGGATATAAAAAGCCTAATAGAAAAACTAGTTCGACATCAATAAATATCACAAGAGCTGTGATAGTAGCTGGCATACAAATGATCCTGGCCAGGTCCTCTGAATCCCCACACTGCAAAGACAGGAGTGTGAGAATATAAGTGAAATCATTCAGATTTCAGTTTTTGCAAAACAAACATGACTTTCTCCTTCCATTTTGTTGCACTCATTCCCTCATAGCCTCATAGCCTCATAGGCTCAGAGAAATTGGACAACCTGGGGAGGGCAAGGAAAGGGAGACCATGTAAAATGGTCAGAGAGACTGATGAGATTGTTGGACTGTAAGTCAAAGTTACTCTGTGTGTCTGACACTTGTCCTTAAATCTTCTTCCAGAATTAAGCATTAAAACTGCTTAAGTTTTACTTAATTCCATACTAGCAGAGCAAGAATTTCTATTGTCACAGCAGTAACAGACACAGAGCACTGGGATCCCTCTTCTACCCTGCTTAGGTTGATCATGTCTGGGTTGTTTTTTGCCCAAGGGCAACTCCAGGAAATAAGCCAGAAGAACTTGTACTAGAGAAGACTTTTTGTTGTAAAATAGTCAAGCATTCTCCACTGGTATGGGAAACATTTGGTTTAATCATATGGCAATACAGTGACTTGAAAAATATCCATGAAAGTGGAAAAATAACAAAAATGCCTATGAATTTTAAGTGTCTGAATTTTTAGACAGAAAATGGCAACATTCCTGAAGATCTCAAGTGGCACAAATCTCGATAAAATCCATTCTCCATTTCCAGTAAAATTGGAATTTCTTGCTAAGACTGTTTCTCAGTTTATTAATTTTGTCATTATTTTTTCAATATTTGCTTTGGTTTTAAACCCATTGTCCAGTTTCATCAAAGGTAGCATAGGAGAAATGGTCTTAAAGATACTTATATATCTGCAAGTTTATAAAAGGCTAATTAGATTTAGATAGTAGTTGACTGTCTGACAGAGAGACTTCTATCTTAAAATCTCTTCAACTTAAAATTTTCACTGTCCATCCTAGGTTTCAAGGAATAGTGACTGAATTGTTTTGTGGAAACTTACTGTTTGTTTTTAAAATGTGAAAATTTACAAAACTTTCCAGTAATTATTATTTTTTATTTGTTTCAGTGACACATCTTCTTACTCTTTTGCACTGTCAATCAGAAATGATCCCACAGATTTCTCACAGATTTCTGCTATTGTGATTTAAATCACTAAAACAAAAATTAGAATCTGGTCCATGGTCTCAAGAGTGATATTTGAGAAATATATTTTGTACAAGATTCTGTACCATATTGAATAAATTACTGGTATTGTCTCTAACTTTCTGTATTCAGAAATTTATGGATGTTTAATCACTGAGTGACATTCAGGGACTTCTTCATTTATTGTAGTATTTTTTTGTTTTGCATAAAAGAGAAAATATTAAATGTAAAATAAAAAAGTAAAATCTTAGCAGGAAATGAGAAGCCCTATCAATTCCACTTTAAAAAAAAAAAAATTGGCAAAAAACAGTGTGCAATTTCAGATAATTACATGTAATCCTTAGTAATCCTCCACAGACAGCATGAATTGGCAGTCATTAATATACTTTGAGCCTTTTATTTTGCATACACACCAGGATATGCAGAACGTTAGTGTCCTTGCTGACTTTCTGTCTAAAACATGGAAAATAAAATAAGATAAAATAAAATCAAATAACTGTTCAAATTCAGTTGAGAACTGGGAGAAAAACAATTCTGGGTAATATGAAGTAATAATTTTTTTCCTATCAAGGACTTCAGTAAAAATAAAATGCAGAAGCCTGTTTGGATGGATTGTATTTTCTATTTCAACTCCAATGGATAATTGACTGCTTGCTGTTCTGATTGTTTTAAAAGAAATAAATTCAGCCCAATATACTTGATTCAATTTGAGTGTTATTTTACATTTCTTGAAAATCAAAGGCATTGTCAAAACTAAGAGTAAGCTATTGCCTAATTTTAAAAGGAATTATTTAAAGGAATTAGTATACCTTTCAGCATTCATTTTTGTTTCCCTATTGCAAAACGTGTGACTCAAGCACTCAGCTGGGAAGAGGAGAAGGTGGCTAGCAGGTTCTGAATTAATAAGCACTCAATTTATACAAACTGGAACTGCTTTACACTCCAGGCTGCTCTACAACTTGCAGACTAAGACATTTTGCTGAGAGTGAAAATTCCTGGTGAGATTACTGTTCTGAGCTAGGAAGAGACCAAACTCAGCAGCAACCTGTCCCTTCCCATAAATTTCCCTCTGCCTGTTTTAGTGATTCTGGCCTGAGTTCATGGAATTACAACTGGATCCCAGCTTGTATCCTTGCAGACCAGCTTCAGGGTATGTCACCTGGGAATGATCTTCTCGGATATTTGTGAAGGTTTCATTTCTTTTTGTTCAAATGAAAGCTTATATTCAGACTGAATTTGTGAGTTGTTTCAGCTACTAGGAAAAGTTTGGTAAATAAGTTCATTCCAAACAAACAATAATAATCATAATAATAACAACAACAACTAACAAAAAAAACCCTTCTCTTTATTACAATGGACTTTATAGTCAAGGAAGCCAGAATTTCCTAATAGAAAACTGAACCCTATTTAAATTGCTAAAATAATTGTAAATACATAGGCTTAATACTGCAAAAGTCTGTTCAGGTCAATCTTTTCACCCCATCAACATCACTCTTAAAGGCATTATGATTATTCTATTTGAATATATTAAACCTTGCCAAATCCTCCCTTATCCTGTTAAGTAGAGTTGTCCTTTAGCATGATTTTGGCCTCATCAAAGCAGTATTCTTCCAGACACTTTCTAGACATGTCCTGAAGTGAGTATGAAGACCAAGAGAATGCCCAGTTACTAGTTTAAATGCAAATGCTGTATTCTGAAGGGTATTTAGTAAAGGCTAATTAGATATGGCTTACTTCTGTCAGTTGGCCTAAAAGCCAAAGAGCAGCTCATGACCCATGACACTTTAATTTACTGTTACTGATATAGCTATGCGTCCTGGTTTCTCTGAACATGCTCTTTTATTTTTAAATATAGCTAGAGGAAACAGAATTTATCTACATAGGAAAGGAGGAATCTGGCCATTTGTATTGGAATCCCAGAAGTCCAGCTGCTCCATCAGAGCAAAAGCAATTAAAATAAATTAAAACAAAGACCAATTAAAACTCTCTGCAGTTGAATAGAGTTGAAATCATCAGGAAGGCACTAGATTATTCAGATAGTGTTATCAGTAAGTGTTGAACAACCCTGACACATTTCCAGCATGCTGAACTAGCTGCATGTGTCCACATGGAGTGTACAGAATCTGTTAAGTTCAACAGTCAAGCATTGCACAGTTCACAGCATCTTCACTCATATTTGTGCCTGAGATTTTTTGGAGATAGCAGAAAAAAAAAAAAAAAGAGGTTTGGTATTTGCAAACTGACCTGAATATTTAGATAACAATTCAAAATCTTGATAGTGAAATCTGGTTCATGGTACAAAAGCTGTCAGTGGCTTCACTGGGATCCAGATTTCTCTCTTTCTCATATAGCAGCTACTACAGTATAAGTATGCTGAAGTGCACAAAGTACCTTAACTGCAGTAGGTTTTGGATTATGTTTACAGTGGGAAAAAAAAGGAGATTGAGGAACAATTAGATTAGAAAGATGCTCAGGCTATGCCATTGGACAAATAGAGGAGATAGGCATAGTGCAGAAAAAATTATGCATTGAGCAAGATGCAAGATGTCTCATCACTCAGAGTAGCTTCAGAGTAGTTGCTGTGGCACAGAAGAAGGGGGAAAGCAAATATTGTTGTTGGCATATGTCTTGACTCAAGGGAATCTTGAATAGATTGAAAAAAAAACACATCAGGAAAAAGAAAATTGTCTTACAAGCTGTATATAATCATTTAAGAGTATATAATACTGTAACCAAGCTGATACTCTAAAGAGTGGTAAGCATTCATCATGTGTCCAAGATGAGCATATATCACTATATCACATGGAAATACTTCAGCACATGGAAGTGTTTCTTATGTCATATTAGGTAACCTATCAGTAAAATGTGTCTTTAAAAATGTAGAGCATTAAGGGTGGCTTGACAGTAATGCAAACATGTTCAGCACTTTGATAGTTCATCACATTTTAGATTAATTCTCATAACAAATTAAATTTTAAAACTCCTTAAAAGCTCTTCAAACCTGTGTTAAATCAATCTGAGTATGAGGTATCTAATATGATGTGGCTGTTAGGCTAAATTACTTTAATACACTTTTACATGTCATTGACATCACTGAAAATATCTAATTAAGGCATATTTGAAGCTTGTAGTATTAATTTCTTAAAATACTTATAATGATCTGTAATTCAATATTGTTGCATAGAATATTACAGAAATCATACAGGTAAATATTCTGAAGTACTGTTTCTTATTTCCTAGCACACCCATTGTCTTTATCAACTCTTTCTTGGATCATTAATGCTCTGGTGAAAGAAACAGTTTACAGTTGACTTACAGCTGCTGTGTTTTTTTCTGCAACTGCTATATAGAAGCAATTTCAACATTTAAATTTGACATATCTTTTCACAGACAGAAAAAATGCCTCTCTGTCTAATGTTCAATTATGGGAAAATATTAACACATAGAAGTAAGTTTAAAATGTATACAACAGCTATTTTTCCCCTTGCACATTTATTCCTGGTTTGACAAAACGATACACCTGGAATAGGACAGTGAAACAGAAAACCTGTTCTTTATTAGCTGAAATGAGAATAAAACCTCTTGAAGTAGACAGATGCAGCTTAAGCAAAGGAAAGGTGACAGGGATGAAGCAAAAGATGGAACACATTTGTACTTGGCAGAAGGACAGTGACAAAATTCATTGGAAAGAGTGTCTGAACTCAAAATGGGACAATCACTACAGCACACAGTTTGAGCTATTAGAATTTTACAATGTGATTTCATTTTTACTTAGATTTTTTTTTTTTTAGAGATAGTTTCAAAGTCCTGAACTGTAATTGTCTGTTCTCAAATAACATCTTGGCTTTGTCTAATTAAGCATAATTGAACATGCTCATAAATCATGAACTTCTTGTCTCAAATCACACTATGTGTTACAACAATTAAGAAACATGTGCAGCAGTGAAGATGCTTCTTAAGAGGAAGAGAATGGTAAATTAATTTACTAACCTTTGATTCCAGGTAGCATACTTTTAAAGCTAGCCAGGTAAGGTCACAAAACCCCTCATTAATCTGACAATATCTTCCTATTCCTTACTAACCTACTTTATGAAAGAAGTCTGGAATTGGCAGCAGTTTGCATTTCCTGCCAGCTAGGCTTTCAGAATATTTTAAGTATATTATTTTAATCTATTTGTACTTGCTGGCCTCCAGAAAAAGCAGCTGTTCATTGTGATTTGTGTATCTGGTCTTATTTGTGTGATTTAGCTGTGTTGCAGCTCAGAAATCGAAGCCACTCTTCACTTTCTTTGCCATTTTCATTCAGAAAGAGAGGCTCACATGGAATGTGTCAGTGCACATACAATATTTGTGTCTTGTCCTATTGTTAATTATATCATATGTGTTGCCTCACTGTGTTCTGACAAGGGAGATCAGCTTTGCCTTTGTTCCTATGGCTAGTTTTAAAATGTCAAAAATTCCTGGACCTGCTTATTGTATTCAACTGTGCCTGATGCCCAATAGACAGTCACAGTATCACAGTATAGATTAGGGTTTGGAAGGGACCTGGAAAGATCATCTAGTCTAACCCCCCTGCCAGAGCAGGATCACCTAGACCAGCTCACACAGCAATGTGTCCAGGCAGCTCTGCAATGGCTCCAGTCGAAAATCATCAATCCACTTTAGTCTGCACATGTATCATACCAATGTGTGATATTTCAGTAATTCACCTACTTTATTTTCCAGGTTTGTATTGCTGTAGGAATGGCCTGCCTTGAAATATTGGAAGTTCAACACTGTCATTCTCCACCAATAAAAATTAAAAAACTTCATTGCCTCTGACTTCAGTTCAATATCACCTTTAAGGTCCAATATTTAGAAACAAAACAAAAGAAAGCAAAACCAAACAAAACAACAAACCCAAACTCCAAAACAAAACCTCTCCAAGACTCTTGTGTTCTCCTCGTCCAGGAATACTGTTCGAATGAGGTTGTCTACTCCCACCTAGTGGGCAACATCTTTCGTCAAGCAATGACAGAACTGCACTTGGCAAAACTCTGAGACGGCAATTGCTCCTATTAGAATCAAATAATGAATGCAACTTACAACATCTGCAGAGAATAAATAATTGAGGCTCATGGGTTCTGTTGCGAGCTGTGATATAAAGTGGACTTTAGAAGGTCCTAGCCAGCTTTGGTGCACATTGTAGGCATTGCTTCAGCTTTGTGGAGCGCATTGCTTAAAAAAACCCAAAACCCTGCTGGCTTTCTCCATAGAGTTATCTTATCTTTACAGTCAGCAAATACCTGTAAATATCTTTCACAGGTTGTGTCATTAAAAGAGGATGGGGAAAAAAAAAATCTATCAATAATACCCTTAAAGTCCTCTTTGCATCTTTCTATTATTGACATTCTGATCAGAATATCAGAATCTGCCTTATCTCAGTGACTCCCTCTCAGCTGCTATGGTGAAGGGAATCCAAAGTCTGCAGTACAAATGGGCTAGGGTCTAGGAAGAGACTTGCCTACTAAAGGGGATGCAGTCTGCATTGTAGACAGTCTGCTTACATGCAGGAAACTGTGGAGATATGGCTATGTCTGAATTCTTATCATTCTGTCTACTCAGGCTGAAGGTGAATTCATCTGCTTTGAATCCAAAGGGGAAAACATGCTTTCAGGGAACTAAGCAGTTTTTATTCTCGTTGTAATAATAAGAAGGAGGGGAGTGAAGGTGATGTTTGCTCATTCTGCATTGCAGTTAAAACACTTGTCGAGCAAGTAAGACTCCTACATTTAGTTTTCTCTGGGTTTACTAAGTGTTTAAACTCCACTGACAAGGTCACTTGTCTTTCACTTGCTCACTTTCTGGGCTTCTGAATCAAGTATTCCTGGCTGCAGGGTGGCAGAGCTTCAAAAGGAGGAATGATGAGCACATGGAACACTATAAACTTGTGATCATGATATTCATTGACTATGTCTATTCTACTAAATTAAGCATGGCCAGCACATATGATCTAATACTCTCACTTTCCCCTTTTAGGGCTTGTTTATACCTGAAATGTGACTTCAGTATAAATATTAATAGGTTTTGTGGTTTTTTAGTCACTATACAAAAAAACCCAACCAAACAAATAAACAAAGGAGAACAGTAAAAATGGCTTTTCAGGGTTTTTTAGCTATAAAAATGCTGTGTCCTTATTCAGCTTACAGGATGTATATTATCAGGAGATATCAGGAAAAGTTCATCAGTGGAAGGACAGCATAAAAGCTCGAAGTAAAATTTTTATAAAATACCTTTTCTTACGTTTAGTTTAAGGAATTGGCATTCCCAAATGCCTAATTATGCTCTAGATGTAATCTATGACCTTTTATAATTGCAAATCATTTAACACTTGAGGTTTAACCTGCTGATCATTAGTAGATGTCATATGTAATTCTAACATGCATAATGTGTGTTATGTGAAATTTGTTGAGACTTTAGATGTAAATTAAATATAAATATAAGTTGTATATATTAAAGAAAATGATAATCAAACCCCACTTGGAGTTTATTTTAAAATAACAAAATCTCATCTGTAATTTGTCAAAGTGACAAAGTGGCAGCAATCCTTTTTAGTATGGTGTCTGTAAACATGAAATGTCAGGCTACAAAATATTGAGCTTTTTCATGTTACCTCCATTGTTTAGAAGCCATGAATGATCTAATCCAGAAATGCTGAGTCTCCCTTCTTATCAAGGAGAAAGGGAAGTTTGGCAAGCAGAAGAAATCTACTTTTAGTAACAAATAAAGAACATCATTCTGCCTAGGTTGATTCAAAGATCCCACAGTAGGTGATGAATTAGAAGTTCTCAATTTCTTGTTGTCCTTTTTGGCATACATCAGTATGCTTTTCAAGACATTTAATTCTTTTGCAATGCAGTCTTTAAGGAAAGGGTGCTTTGGTTTAAACAACAACAATACATAATGTGAAAACTTCTGACCACTCCAGTTACTTATTGACCTAACAGTCATTCTTAGACACAACAGCAAATACTTGTAAAGTAGTATTCAATATAATTAAAGTAGTATTCAAGATAACATAGGATCACTGATGTGTTCTGGAACCTCAAATCAGAGTTTTTAGGAACTCTGTCATTGTTTCCATGTGTGTTTCATTTTAAACTGCACACTGCCTCTGATAGTTCTCAGAAGTTCTCAGTTACTTTCAAACACTCAATTTTTCCATATTTTTGTTTTAATATATACATCCATACCGCATAGTATAAGTGAAAAGTGTATGTTAATTTTGGACTACATTAAGGCTAAGATAAGGATCCATCAGTATAAGGGTAGCTTGCTTCCATATTGCTACTTGGGAGCTGGAACATAAATCTCCATGTACCATAAATTACCTTTATGTATACACATTTGCAAACCCATATATCAGGAAATAACCCTGTGGATTAAAAATAAAATAAAATCCATAATCTGAAATATTGTTGTACAAAAAAGTAGCCAGTGCCTTGTTCATTAAGGAGGAAAAGCATATTTGAGTACTGGGTGCTCTGCACTTCAGAGGTAGAGCAAAACCCTCCCAGGACATATTTCCATGAATCTGCTATCTCACCCACACCTTCTCAGATGGTTTCTGTGTTTCATTCTTTACTTCTACGTGACTTTCATCCTTTTATACCCGCTTACCATGAGGTGATATAACTCCTTATTTAAGTCTCCTGTGAATCCTCTCATGAAGGTTTATATTTATAGAATCACGATTAATAACTATTAGTAGATTCACAGATGAATCTGGAGTTTCTTAGGATGTCTCAAGCAGATTAAGTCATTTTAAAACCATGCTGCTGCAGCTAAAGTTAGACCACCCACACCCTGCAGTTTCCCCCAGCCATGCCTTCCTCCCACCCCCTGTGTGCTGGAAAAATAATAAAAAATGAAAAAGTGGTTAGCATAAGGAAAGCAACAGAAACATGCAGTCAGGGTACAAGATAAGGACTGGGCAACAGTTGGGTGGACAATTCCAGCCCCACTCCAGGGGTTGGATTATGGTAGATCAAGGAGATTGTTACAGGCCTTAATGCAAAGGTGTATAAGGTTAAAGATAAGAAAGAAACTTAAAATATTTCATGGTTTGAAATTTACTGTTTCTGTCTGATTTGCAAAAAAAGCCAACATTTCCTTTTTCATGAAGTTTCCTTCAATTTTCTGCTCATTGTGGGGAACAGGTTGTCCTGCAGGGCCACCTGCCAGTGCCTGTCCCACCACCCCAGCCAGGAGCAGCACAGCTGAGGGACACTGGCCATCTTACTGAGGATGGACACAGGTCAAATTCAGGCTAGGACATGGACTCATGGGTGGGCCTTCCTCAGGGGTGCCATGGCCAGGCAGGGCAGGGTTGTGGGGAGCTGGAGATGGGCCCTGCTTTGGCATCAGTGGGGCAGGGGCTGATGGTCCTGTGGGGCTGAAATGGGGTCCTGGACCATGGGCAGGGTAAGAGGAGCCCCAGAGTTTAGTCAGTGACAGCAAGGGCTGGGGATGGACTCAAGGATTCTCATAATATACAGCTTTATTTGAAACTGCAGGCTATGCACTTCAGAAAAGAGAGGAAGAGAGAAGCATGAGCTGGTAGGAGCTGAAACACTCTGTGAGTCTCCTCACATGTAAGCTGAATCTACGTTTCCACCAGCGTGGGTTTCATGAGGAAATGCATTCACACAGTCTTTCTTGCCAGAAGGAATTTTGAAGTTGTTAAAATACTGTAAGGAGCAAAAACAAAACAATTTTTGCTTTTGTTTTTTTTTGTTGTTTTTTTTTTTCTTCTTTAGCATTAGGTATTAGGAGTTAAAATTTAGATCTTGGTGCTTGTGGAAAGCTTTTGAAAGGCTACATGTCCTTGGGCTAAATCTGGCTATTGGTAGACAATACCTAAGCAAAAGCCTTGCACTAAAGCTTGTGAAGTGCCTTCATTAAGACTACCTCTGCAGATGAGACCAAAAACAAGTGACACTTGAAGTATTTGGTCTCTGACTGGTGAACCAAGCTAAGTAACCTGATATAGGACAACATGGTGCCCCTGCACCTCCTCATCCATCCTGGACACCACAGCCCTTTCAGGAGACTCAGGCTGTCCACCTCCCTCTTCCTTCTCTTCCACAAGGGTAGGCAATTTTTCTGTCCTGGTAGCATGGTGCCACTATGCTTGGGGACACTGCCTGCTGAGAGCTATGCTGGAGTCATAGACTGCACAGGGTTTGCTGAAGAGAGTGATTTTAAAGTAAACGTATGCATTTGTTTGGGTCGAGGGAATGTTAGAGAGTATCATTGTAAATGCTAAAGGAGGGAAAAGGAATGTAAGGGTAGAGTTATGTTGTTGTTGGGCAAGTTTTATTCCCATCATTTTTATCCCTATTTGGAATGGAATGAAAAAGGACAAACAAGTGAGAAAAGATGGAGACTACTTGCATGCCCACCCAGAGGGAAGATGGAAAAGAGAAAGCAAAGAGAGTAAAGTGTTAGGCTATGAGTTTCTTCTCTGCTTTTTCTCACAGAATGGGAGCCAGATGAGGTAATGTGAAAAGCAGCAGCACCAACTAACCATAAAAGAAAAAGACATGGCTGTAGCTTGACCTGAAAATAATGACAGGTGATGTAGACAGAGTTTAAGGCACAGAAACAGCAACATCCTGGAGGTCTAACATGCATTACCACCATGGAGAGAATGACATAGGGGAGCATACACAAATAAAGAGAATCAAGATTCTGTGGCTATGACAACTTTCTTGGAGCCTGTCCAGCAGCCTCCTCAGGGCCCAGTAAGTTCAAATAGTAAACCTTGCTGTGCCTGGACAGGCCAAGCAGACTCCCAAGGGTTCCTTCAATATGTAAGCAAACGGAAGCAATGGACAACTCCTATAAAATCACAGTCACTGTCAAAACAAAGTATCAGCATCTCTTCTCTAGATATATAACTCTTATGAGATCGCAGTGGGCCAGTATCCCAGTGAAGTTAACATACTCAACTGGAGGGTTGAAGACCCAAGGTTAGATCCCTTTTCTGAATCAGAGACTGATGTAATGTCAGAGCTGCTCCAAATACAGTATGAAGGCTAAGCACCTGCTTATGGAGCCTGGCTGTGGTTATCTTGCCAGTTAGAGTGGGTTCTGTCTGTAAGGACTGTTTAAGTATTCTGATTCAGAGACCCATGCACTAGATTGGTTTTGGGGGTTTTATCTGATATATTCAATAGAAAAGGCAATAATATCAGTTACGAGGAATATTTTCTCAGTGACTATCCAATTATTTATATGACATAAGCTGTTCTCCTTCCTCCACCTCACCATTCTTCAGACTTAACACAGAATTACAGGTGTTGATATGGCTCCAGATCTCCTCGAACAAAGCAGGGAACAGAATACCTGTTTCACAGTCTTGGGGAAATACTGTAATTCCCAAACTGCTGGATAAAATATATATTAAATGAATCCAGTTTTCTTTACCTTTACGTTTCTTACAAGAGTTCAACATAAAACATTTTATTTTCAGCTCAGATGGAGCAATGTATTCAATATGAAACGAAACAAAATTATACTTCTCAACAAACAGTGCTTTTTGCTGTGTTTAAGGAAAAAAACAACATGCAACAACTGAGCTTTAAATAACAAATCGTGGGCGTTTAAAAATAGCACACTGAATCTGAACACTATGTTTGGCTTTTACAGGATCTAAAAGATACAGCTGGGTGTGTTGCCTTGAATGTGAGCAGGTGTGAATAATTAGAAAAAAACATATTTATGTGTCTCTGATTACACAACCATTCTCAGAGCTACAAGTGGTTCTAATTCACTATCCTGAGAGGTGAAGGGACCTTTATAAAGAGCCTGTACAGTAAGTTTGTGTAACCTCTGTGCAGTTTGGATCTCTTTCCTAGCATACACATTGCTGAACTATAACAAACCTGCAACAATAGGCTTCACACATTTTCAGAACCTCTTTTTCCTCTCGAGGTATTGCAGCCTTCAAAACAACTATACTTGTAGAATCTTGGAATCACAGAACGTCAGGGGTTGGAAGGGACCTAGAAAGCTCATCTAGTGCAACCCCCCTGCCAGAGCAGGATCACCTAGACAAGCTCACACAGCAATGTGTCCAGGCAGCTCTGCAATGGCTCCAGACAAGGAGACTCCACAGCCTCCTGGGCAGCCTGGGCCAGTGCTCTGGCACCTGAACTGCAAACAAGTTCCTCCTCAGCTTAATACTAAACCTCTTGTGATCCAACTTGCTCCCATTCCCTCTTGTCCTAACACTGGATAACATTGAGAAGAGCCTCGCTCTCTCCTCCCAACATTCACCCTTAACATATGTGTAAACATGAATGAGGTCTCCTCTCAGTCTCCTCTTGTCCAGGCTGAAGAGACCCAGCTCTCTCAGCCTGTCCTCCTAGGGCAGATGCTCCACTCCTTTCATGATCTTAGTGGCCCTGTGCTGGACTCTCTCCAGCAGCTCCCTATCCTTCTGGAGCTGAGGGGCCCACAACTGGACACAGTATTCCAGGGGAGGCCTCCCCAGGGCACAGGAGAGGGGAGAAGAACCTCTCTGGCTCTGCTGGCCACGCTCCTCTTAATGCATCCTAGGATGCCATTGGCCTCTTGGCCACAAGGGCACATTGCTGCCTCATGGGCATCCTCCTAGCCACCAGCACTCCTAGAGCTTTTTCCCCAGGGCTGTTCTCCAACAGATCAGTTCCTAGTCTGTACTGATCCATGGGGTTGTTCTTTCCCAGATGCAGTACTTTACACTTCCCCTTGTTAAATTTCATTGTTTCTCCCTGTCCACCTCTCTAGCCTGTCCAGGTCACACTGGATGGCAGCACAGCCTTCTGCATTGCTAAATATTTGTGCAATAGCAATTTCCTTCTTGCAAACTGATCAAAAACACACGCTGACATTCTAAATGTCTTAATGGCAATTTAATTATAACAAGCCAGCAGATATCTGTTATTTTGATAAGGAAAACAAACCAAACAAACAACAAAAAGAAACACCCACACTAAATTAATTCTCCCTCTCTTTTTTATTCCTTTAAAAATGAAAGGAAGAAAAACCCCAAACAAATCTATGACAGAGTTTTGTTTTCTTTACATTATCCAGTTCAAAGAACCATGCCTCTTTCATAAACCAAATTCTTCTCATGAACATTATCTCTGGTGATGTATTCATGTACAATCAGCTCTTCAGCAGATCTTGAGTGTTAGTCTTCACCTTCCCTGAATCCAACTTGCCTTGGCTCTCCTACTGCTGCCTAAGTGAAGAAGTGACATGCTGATCCATAAACTTTTTGTGCTTCTAATGAGTCCACACATGGCAGTTGTGTACACGACCTTATCACTTCACTCACCACTCAGATGTTTTTAGTAATGCACTCACACCTGGAAGGTCTCAAGGAAATACATCCAGTGTCCCAATCACTTTATAAGTTGCCCATGCCTCAGTGAATTAAATTATCTCAACTTATGTGACAGACATATCAGATAGAAACCTACCCAAGTAGAAGGAGATGTTGGAAATCATATAATGACCTTACTGTTCATCTGTGAGTTGTGCAAACAATACTTGGATCCCATTTGCATTAGCTTCAAACCCACACAAGCACAGAAAACAAATCAACAGGACATCAATAAAACATCCATATGCCCAAACTATTCTTTTATGTGTGGACATAAAACTTCTTGGATGGTAAAGGGATGAAGAGAGGTGAGGAAGAAAACTTTTAAAGCCTACAGTGACACATTTGAGCCCATAATTACACATCTACCACGTGAAAAAGTTTGGGATATAGCTGTATAAGCACCTGTCCTCTTAGAATTGAGTGACAGGACCCTACTTTCCTGGAGGGTGACATAATATTTTGCCCAACATATTCTCCAGCTCCTTTACTGCCTTCCTTAGACCCTTGAGGAAATAATTACTTTCAAGCCACAAGGGAAATATTGAACCCTGAAATTCTTGCTCAGCTATGTACAATTCATAGAGTTGTTTCATTCACATTTAATTGTTGTGTAGGGTTTTTTTTGTTTATTCTGAATAACATTTCTTACTTTTCATTCTTGTAATATGAGCAATTGTTCTTAAATTGTGGATCTCAAGGGAACTTACAGATTCCCTATAAACAAAAATGTGGTTGAAAGAGCATTGTCATTTCCTTTGAAGCAGTGTTCAGGATTTTGAAATTGTCAACAGTGAACTACAAGCCTTCTTCTTTAATGCTGAACAAATTACTGAAATAAAAATAGCACTGGTTTTCAATAGAGAGAGAGAATGCTCTCCTATTGCCCTTCTTCACGTTAGTAAGAAAGCAGGACATTCAAGGTATGCCCATTGAAAACTGTTTAAAAAGGAATATAAATACAGAGAGTGATTTTCATCAAGATTTTGATAGAAAATAAAAGAGAAGATATTCATATCAGTGGCAAAAAGTTCTATTTTGTATCAGAATTATCATTTTATTGAAAAGAAATAAGGCTTATGTATCTTAACATGTACTTCAGTTGAACACAATTTTGATTAAACTTCTTAAGTTTGAGATTTGGGGTTTTTTTTAGTGCTTAATTCTATGAAAGTACTATAGAAAAGAGGACAGTTATTTTTCAGCTGTTCCCTCTATTTTCAAATAGCTAGTATAAAATTAGTTTATGAAATACATATATGTTTAGAACAAGTGTTAAAACCAGCAGTAACTGTACAAATAATCACAGGGTTCTACGTAGAGCTCAGGAAATGTTTCCATTAGCATATACCTTGAAGAAAAATGATTTTTGTCTAAATTTCTTAGAACACATTTTTAAAAAAATTCACTTTATTTTCTAACTCCCAGCACAATCCTTTTCTGGGATTGTCTGTTGGCAAAGAAGATCTCACCTGGTATAAATGCTCTGCTCCCACTGCAGAGTAATGGAGATTACACATACAGAATTCTCCCATAGCAAACATTAATTACTTCTATTTACAAATTGCTGTTCTCTGGATGAAGATGTGGGTACTAAATATACCTTTTCAAGTATAATTGCGTATAAACCAAGGTTTAGACAACTCATTAATAATGCTCTTTTTTTGGTCCACTTACCTTCTAGGATACAATTATTTGTGATGCGTGCAGCTTTGAGTTAGTCACAAGTGCACAATGATGAAAGAAAAGGTCAACACATTTTCTACCACCTTTCATCATTATCTTCTGTTACTTCTAGTGGACTCTGAAGTAGATGCAAATACATTCTATCATTTCCAGTTATGAAAGTAGATTATCTACACCAGCTACTTTACATTTCTCTATGCCTGGCATCACTCATCACAGGCAATCCATGTGTAAGTGAGACAGTGCTTAATAACTCATCTTTGGTAGGAAAGCATGCTGGTACCACAATAAATTCTCCCTTATTCCATCTTGGTAATGAAGTAACATGTATATTCTTCATATAGTCTTGCACTATGCAGAAAGCAAACTAAGCAGAGCTTGGAGCTGTGTTCCTCTTTAAAAAACTCTATAGAGTGCCATTAAAAAAAAATTCAAAAAATCCAAATCTAGTTTAGTGTTATCATTTTAGTATTGTTATTTTTAAAGATATAAGAAAGACGTTTTAACAGAATGTTTTTGTAAAAGTGCACTTGGAGAATATCCATTGTAAGATTACCAGTGCTTCTTTAACAGACACAGCCAACCCAAATTCAAGTCCTTGATGCTGAGCCATCTTACAGCTGAATGAAGTTCAGCTTATTTCATTCATAACAGTTTAAGCAAATGGTTACTATGATGGGAACCCACCACCAAGGACTGAATGAAACATTAACATGATTCACTTCCCTGTGCTATAAACAATTCTTCTTAGAGCTTTGTGACAAGATCTCATATACATGTATCTACAAATCGGTGCAATGGCAAGGCTGACTTTTTCTAACATACATTTGTGATTTCTCTTCAATCACCAAGTAAATAGATAACCACAGGCAGGTATCAAGTTGGTTAACTGGAATAGTACAACTTTGTGAGAAATGTAAGGAATGCGTGGGTTGCGTTAAAAAAATCTAATTAAATTTAAAGGTGGTAATAAATCTTTTCTGTTTGTTTGTGGTAATGAAGTATTTTATTAGCTACATCTATTTTTTTAATGGTAGTATGATATAGTACAGGAACCCTACTTAACAATGAGCAATGAATTTTACACACCTCCAATAATCACTCTAATCCACTCAAGTGTGGCCAACTGAGGCACCCAGATTTATTGTCATCCAACACTATGTGAAATTCAGATGGGAAAGGGAGGTGATGTCATTTTTTAAATCCTGCTCTGAGGTTTTCCAGAAATAAGATCCAAGCAAAGCTTTCACACATCATCAGAGTAATAATGAAATACGTTAAACCTAATCATTTTTCTTTTGTTCTTTGAAGCAGAAGAGAAGCCCAATGACATGAAGACTTGTAATACTTAGTGAGTCTCTGAAAAATCAAAAACCCTAAGCCTTAAACTGTGCCAGATGGAATCCAGTATTTATGCTCTAGTGAGGCCATGTTCTTCTAATGGAGAAATCATAATCCTTTATTACACAAAAGCTGTGAGACATAAGAATTGGCAAAGGTCTTAAATATATATCAGATGTGTCATCATTTTTTTAAATGTATAAAATCAGTACATGGGGAAAAGTATGACAAGTAATCAGCAGCAGACAGTAGTGGGCCTAAAGCTAAAAATATATGTATCAAGCAACTCTAGCTGAACTCACTGTTCAAAAACATGAGCATAACAGAATGTGCTTCACACTCAATTGGAGTCAGTCAGGTCACATCATGGTGAACATAGTGCCATGAGAAGAGTCAAGCATCACGATTTGTTCAAGCAAATATGTTTTTTACTGGTGCAGGAGAGGTGTAAACAGAACAAATCAGGTATCCACCAATGTGAAAAACATTGATTTTCCTTAAAAACATAGATATGAATTCTAACACCGATGACAGACAGAAATTTTAAAATATTTCACTATCCCATCTCCTCTATATGCATGCTTATCACTCAGTTCAACATCTTCAAATTTGGGTGGACTATTGGCACCTCACCTCCATCCCTTGGAAGGGAAAGCCATGGATTGTGTGGGGTAGGTAATCATGAGAGAGGAAACACCAGCTTAACCACAGAACTTAACAACTTCCTTCTTCTTGCCCGCATACAACAACTAACTTAACCACTTCTTCTTGCCCACGAACAACAACTAACTTAACAACTCCTGTTCAAGGTGTGGCCTCACCAGTGCTGAGCACAGGGGACAAACACTGCCCTAGTCCTGCTGGCCACGCTATTTCTGATATAAGCCAGGATGCTGTTGGTCTTCTAGGCACACTGCTGGCTCGTGGTCTGTTGGCTGTTGACCAGCACCCTCAGGTCCTTTGCTGGTGGACAGCTTTCCAGGCACTCTGCCCCAAGCCAGTAGTGTTCTATGAGGTTGTTGTGGCCCAAGTGTAGGACCCAGCAGTTGGCCTTGTTAAACCTCATACAATTGGACTTGGACCACCGATCCAGCCTGGCCAGATCCCTCTATAAAGCCTTCCTACCCTCAAGGAGATTAACATTCCCACTTTGTGACTTTAATATCCAATCTAAGTTACTTCTCCCAATTTCCTTTAAGACAACGGAGGAGAGGCAGTCACTTCCTCTACTGATTTATCTCCTATGTTTTAAATAACTGGTTTAGAGTAGAATAAAATGGCTTCCAGAGATAGATTTCTCTCTAGTTACCTAGTTATACTAGAGAAGCAGCATCCCCAACTTACACCCATGAATTGAGTAGCAGAGAATCCAAGATCAGACAAACCACGAAAGCTGCACCTGAGCAGGTTTGAACACAGTACTCCTGAGTGCAATTGACATGCTACATGTACTAAACCACCAAATTACACAACTCATACTTCTATTCCTCTTTCTCTCTTTTGCATGATTACCCTATTTTTACAAAATATCTTTCTTCATAAGAAAGAAGGTTCTTTGTGTAGTTGACTATGTTAGAATTTAAGAAAAGGAGACAATTCTTAAAAAAGAGAGTGAAAAGTATAGTACTAACACTAGACAAAGTGAACTATGTGATGTGTTATGGACAAAAATAAGGGGAAAAATAGATAAATGAATAATTAAATTAAAAAGCCACATCCAAAGGTAGTCTGGATGAGAAATACATATGTAAAGACATGGAAATATGTATTCTAACTTTTTATGTAGACAGATTGAATACCCAAAAGGTACACACAGAAGAATTCTCTTCTCTAGTAGAAAGTTCAGCTCATCTGTCAAATCTCTAATCCATCTGTCACTGAAGAAACAACCAGAAAATTTCAGCCAAAATGATTCAGACATTTCTAAGAACAAGTGAAGTAAAAATATTTTCTTTTCCTGTGTTAAAAATACTCTGGCAGACTTTTCTTGAGAACATTTAGCAATTCTGATTTCAGGGTGACAATGTACGTGCTGCTGACTGGTGGAGATGACCTTGGTGGCTGGGATGTGCCTTTGGTGTGTATGAATATCCAAGAGTGTGAGGCCAGGCTGCTGTGGGTTTGGGGACAAGAAAAGCAAAGCTTGCAAAAGTTTCACAGCTACTCTTTTCTACAAAGAATTAAAACATGAAGGTGAAAGAAAGTACTTGACATTTCCACACTGCAGTGTTTGATTTTGCCACAGTGGCTCCTCTTTGTATGGGTGGTTGTGTGCATATACACACACACAGGTGTGTGTGTGTGCTTGTGCTGTGTACCTGACACTGATATTTATTTAGTTCTTTGGGAAAAAAATCAAGTTTTCTTTTTAATATGTACAGGATCAGGTGTTATTGATCCAAAATGAAAATATATCCAGGAGAAGTAGTATTTTCCAAAAAGATATCTATTATTTTAAATTGAAATGACCACGTACCAATTTCTTTACTCATAATGTGCTCTCAAGTTTGTCTATTTACTGCAAATATTGATAGGAGTAAGTTTTTCCTCTGTGCACACAGCTATTACCAGGAAGTGAAAGATCCACCAATGTCCTTGGTACACTGTTTAAAGCACTTAATATTCTATCCCGTGACTTTAAAATGTGGTGTTTGAAGAGCGCAAGAAGTGCACAGAATAAAATTCAGCATATTGCATGCAAACCCATTTCAAAACAAGTGGGTTGTGAAAGGATTTTAAAGCTGTTTTTTTTTCATAGTAAAGAACTGTGAAATTTTAGAATAAATACATCTCCAAATGTGGCATCTTTATTCTTCCTTGACCAGAAACTGTGGCATAAGTCACAGGTAAGTCTTGAACCAATTTCAGGTAGAACAAACAGAAGGAAAGGAACAAAAGAACTATTTAAATGTCGAAGCATCCTCCAGAGACACTCTTTTATTCATTGCAATGAGAGTGAAGTTTCAAAAAGGCCTTTTATTCAGTGTTAAGGCTGACTTGTATTTTACAGAAACTGTAAATATACTGAGAAGAGATTACCAACTAGAGAAAAAACTACAAAGCCACCTTCTCCATGGTATTACTGATTTGACTGTTTTTTTTAAATTCTTTTTATTTCCCCCTCCCCTAGTATTGGCTAAGAAAAGAACAAGGAAATAATTACTGGAAAATCCTGACATCACATGCTTCTTTTCTGAAATGACCAGAAGGAGACCAATGTCCAAAGCACTGTTACTATGTCAAAAGCAGTGTGTCCTGACACAGTTCAATAGCCCCATTGGTCCTTCTTCACTCCAGGGTCTGAAATGCTTTTATTATACATACCATCATTGCCACATGGCCAAACATCTTGCTTGTTCAGATCAAAACTGCACCCATCCTTCTTTGGGTAGATGCACAGAAGAGAGTCAAATAAGAGTATGGATAGTGGATTCAAATATAACAATCTCATGGGTCACACATTAAGTGAAAGGAGATAAAAATACAATGTATTTACTTATTCTGATCAATACAACCTTGAATAAAATTGGTGGATTTATTGTGTCAGTGGTTGTTGATTACTTAAACACATTACTGAGTTCCACTAATGTTTTCCCTTGAGTATTCTCTTCAGACTTTATTTTTTCTCCTATTAAATTTCCCCTTGGGTATCTTACTGTCTTTTTTGAGCATTATAAAAATGTGTTGTTTACAATCCTGGCCTGTTTAAGAGAGCTCAGTCAGATTGTCCACTCTAAACAAGGTATTTGCTTCTTGTTAGCCAGAATATATCATGAATCTGCCTGGGTTTCAATATTATATTTTAAAATTTAAAAATAGTCATACAATAAGACAAAGGATCTCTAGGAAGATGCAGACCTCTGCTGAATTTCTACAGGCCTAATAAAAGCAAGTTTTGCAGAAGTGTAGAATGATGGAATGAGTTGTCACATTTTCTTTTGTTTGATTGCTAAGACAAACAATGCAGTCTTTGAAATGCAACATCTCTAAATATGTTAGGCGACATAGCCTATTCCTGTTTATAAATTACATTATTGCCTTATAATGGAAAAAAAAGTACGAAAATGAGGAGGAGATATGTCATTAAAAGATAATTGTTTTATCTGCAGCTAAATCCCTTGAATATCAAGCTACAATTTCCCTTCAGGAGATGAAATACTTTGAAATGGCACTGGTAATTTGAGTGGAATATCAGGACATTAATCAAACATCCATAATACTACTTTGCTGGGGAGGCATGACAAGCCTTTAAGGAATTGAGCTGGCAACCTGAATTTCTAAAGCATCTGGAAACACAAATAAGCCAGTGGATAGTTTTAAGTCTACAAGAACTGAGGTGTGGGACCATCACATTTACATGCATATTTAATTCCAAGGTGAAATGAGTTGTGGAGAATTAAAGCAGTTTTGTTTGTGGTTACTATGCTAAAAACAATATGCTTGAAGCATCGACTAGCTGTAGCCTCTACATTTTGTTTAATTCACCTGTCAAAACAGAACTGCCCTCAGCATGTATAATATAAACCACCAAAAGGTCATCTTTGACTGTATTTTCATATTGCAGGTAATCAAAACAAAGTGCATTACAATTTTGTTAGTAAGTGATGCCAGAGCAGACATGGAACAGGATCAGTGGGACGTGATGATGTGAGTAGTCCTAATGAAGTGCCACTAAAGCTGCTAACCATTTAGACTGGAAAATAGACTCATGTGGGATCTAATGTTTCACTCATGGTGAAGCTTCATTTTCTGGCTCAGCAGGTGCCATTCGCATGGGTGGTGTTGCATCTACCTGATACAGTGACTGAAACACACAGCTTCACTCTGCTCTTCCTCTCTACCCCTTTTGAATTGTCAGGGTTATAAAGGTGGCTGTTTCATGCTGTGTAATTCACAGTGCCTGCTTCTCTTTAAATGCAACATTACATTTACATTTCCAGATTAGCATTTGTGGTTTCAAGAAGAAAATAATACTCTTTAAGGTATTCTTTCTCTTGACGTGTTGTATACTCAACTTCAGACTAGTTGCATATTTTTGCATGTGAACAAACTGGAAGGGAATGAAAATGCTCAAAATAAATGCTACCTGCCTCATGGGACCTGATGCAGTCTCGGAAGGCTGAGGATCAGGTCTCTGATCTAACATGGCAAGAAACAAGCATATTAGGAAAAATATCATAGTCACTAAATTCATCAAGCTCTTCTTCTGAGGGGTTGTACTTATCACAGAATGTCTGAGTTTGGAAGGGACCTCTGGAGATTATCTTGTCCATCTTTTCTCCTCAGACCAGACCCAACTAGAGCAGGTTGCTCAGCAATGTGTCCAGTTAGGTTTTGGATATCTCCAAGGGTGGAGTTTCCACAGCTTCTCTGATAACATATTAATTGTCATTATTGACCTGTAGTATTATCATTGTCGATCACTAGAAGTTTGATCAGATCAAGAAAGCAGGATTTATCCCCCATATATAACAGAAGTGAATTCACTCAAACACATCTGCAATATCACCACATTTAAACTTAGAATTTGGAAAACTAACCCCGTCCCCCCCCCTTTTTTTTTTTAAGTCTTTTGTTTTTCACAGTTTAAGGCAGAACCAGGAACAGAAATATAAACTCAACCAACTCTCACCCTCCTGGCCAAGCAACAGAGTACCAAAAGCAAACAATCTCCTCCTCAACATTACTGGGAGTCTAATCAATTAATTTGGGAATTTGATTTGATTTGCTAAGCTGTACAGCTCAGATTTGCTTCATATTTGCATTCAACAACAGATATATATATATATATATGTATGAGTGGAAAATTTAATTTTTTCTACTCATGTTCACCATTTGTTTGTGTCAGTTAATGATTTTTTGGGGTTTGTATTTAATCTTTGAACAACACAGATTTTCTTCTTTATTAAGGCACTTTAATAATATTTACACCACATTTTCAGGAAGATACTTGTAACATCTTTCAAAATTAATCATATTTTCTGGTTACAGAAATCTACTTTCAATAATAATAATAATAAATGGGCACTGCTAGGTATTGATTAATGAATTAGAGTTTAGTTCTGGAAGGGATCAAAGAAGCCAATTTCTCATGAAATAGAACACCTGTAACTTAATGGACACAATAGTTATTATCCTACATGTTCAAATAGATTAATTCTCTCATAGAAAAGTAAATTAGCAAGAAATGTTCTTGGAATTTACAGAATTACACTTACTTCCATGAACTTTTGATCTGTTTGCCATTTCTTAGGAAGAGCTTATAAGATCTAAACTAGAGCTTCCAAAGGAAATCTTCTAAGCTTCCCATCTGTAGCTCTCAGAGTCAGGCCAGCATGAATCACAAGGAGCCAATTACTGCAAAGTGTTGCCATGCCAGCAGTGGCATTCACTTTTCTTTAATATTTTCACTAACCTTATTTCCCCTGTGAGCAAAATAGCTGCTGCTGTTTGTTCAGACTTGGCTGCTGTGGTAGGACTAGCTGTCAGCCAGCCTGAGCTCCTCTTGCTAATTTCAAGCTCTGTTGAGCAGTACTGTGGTGGCAAGACTATCAGTGTTTAGGAATAGCCCCAGCTGGGGGTGACTACAAAACTGAAGGAAATCTATAGATTTTGCTTATCAGAGGAAAAAAAAATATGTTGGTGGGTTGTTGGTTGTTTTTATTTTTATGGAAGAATTAACTGTTCCTCACTTAAAGCAAAAGGGACTATAAGATACTGGACAGCATCAGATGCCAACATATGCTAACACATGGTATAGATGCAGTTAGGATGGTTAGAAATGTTAAGAATATCTGAATGAGAATCATTTAACTTACTGTAACTATTCATTCTCCAATATCATGGCCAAGGCAGCACACATCTGAGCAGCATAGGTACAAAATGACAAAGATAAATTTGGAAAGAGACAGGCCTAGTGATGTAGAACATAGCTACCAGAACCCAACAGATCAAAACCATGCTGTCTTTTTTCTTCCTTCTGTTTTTTATTCTTATAAGTGAAATAAATTAAATGTGAGGCGATTAAGTACAGAGAATATACATGGGCATCCTAAGCAGGCCCATTTCCAGGCCATTAGCAAATACTATCATTGGGGAAACCTTTTCCTAGCAGCAGAGTATTGGTTCCAACAAAGGGAAATGCTAAACCATCACCTTGAGGAGGAATAATCCACACTCCAAGCCCATGCAGAGGGTCCAGGCTGCTGAAAGGCAGCTGTGCAGAAAAGGACCTGGGGATCTGTGTGGGCAACAAGTTGAACATGAGCCAATGATGTGCCCCCACAGCAAAGCAAAACCACAAAACAAGCTAAAAGTAATCTAAAAGAACCAGATTAAAACTTCTGTACATAGTATGGAGCTTCTGTCAAGATACCTTTTTAGAGTGACAAAGTAACAGTAAAATCACTCTGGTTAAAGAACAGAAACAGGACAGAACAACAATAGTTAAATAGTAACTTAAAATGGATAATAGAAACATAAAGTTATCTTTCACAAAGTAAATAGTATGTTCAGATAAGGTGAATGCTCTAGCAATAAATCTGAAACATTAATAAGCCAAAAAGCCTTTGAAGAACAATTTGCTAAAGGAATGAAGTAATTAAAAAGATGTTTTCCAATGTACTAGAAACAAAATACTTGCCAAAAAGTTTGTAGGGTCAAGAGATATTTGAGGAACGGAATAAGATCATGGTAGAAACTCTGAAGCAGTGATTTACATCACTTTTCACTGCAGAAAAACTTAGGAAGAGTCCCATGTGGGAGTGTCCTCACAGGAAACTACTTGGAGGAACTGTCTCAAATTACAGTGTCAGCTGAATGTAAGAACAAATAAATAAAATAAATAGCAACTCCTTGCTAAGGCTGGGTAATATTTAAATCTAAGCATTAAAAATACTCCAAATTAAAAATTATTTATCTAGTAACTGTATTATATTGACTAGCAGTAATATTAGCTGGAGAACTAGAGGAATGAAAGGCTAAAATTACAGTAACTTTGGAAAAGTACTTCAGGGACAGTCAAACTATTACAGCCTAATAAGTTTGATTTAGGAAATAGGTTAATTGTTTAAAAATCTAATAAAAATAGAATAAATAAATAGTTAAATAAGTTAACATGGAGAAAGAAGCAACACAGCTTCTGTAGAAGGAAACTATGATTCACAAACCCATTAGAGTTCTCTGAATTATTCTGCAGGCCTGCAGGGTGATGATCAATTTGTTAAACACACCAGACTTCCAAAAGCATTGGCAACCAATTATCAGCAGAAAAAAAAAGTTTGCTGTTTATGCATAATTATATAGCATGGCAAAAAAAGAGATTTGACTGCAGAGAGTTGCAGAGAGATTTCACAGTATGGGGAGTCTGGGTAATAAAATGAGAAATTATTATTATCATGCAAAAGATCATGGGTAAGACAATTTTAGCTACTCATGCACAACTATGAGGTCTAAATTAGCTGTTACAGAATCACAGCACAGTTCTACTGACTTCCCTCCTTACTTCTCCAATAATGGAAACTATGATCATTGTCCCCAAGACAGCCTCTGACCATCACATCATCCATCAGTCCTTCTCTGGTTGCAAAAACTGTGAAAGGTGAGCTTGGAGTCACTCTGGATAGATTTATAAAGTAATTAGCTCAGTAATCAATGGCTAATTGCACTGAAGACATATTACATTTTGCAAATCTTTAGAAAAGGATGAAGGAACAAAATCAAAAATATCATTGTGTGGCTGTACGAACCTCTAAAGAAGTTTGGAGTCTGTATGGAAATCTCAAAAGGGGTAGCCCTTGAAAGATCTAACAAAAAAAAAAGAGTAGACAAGATCATCTTTAAGTCTCCCAAAAGTATTGTATATAAAAGAAAATGTAGGGTTTTACTGAAAAATATATAAAGGACACAAAGCTACCTTTACAGACTCATGAGCTCAGATTTTTCTACAAAGAAAGAGACAAAAGCAACCATATAATTTTTTTTTCTCCAAGACCAGAGCCAGCATTTGGCCAAAACTAAGAAGAAAATATTTCTAACATGTCTAGCCAGGAAATATATAACTTGCTCTGAGTAAGATGTAGAATGTGTATCATTAGAGTTTTTTATGCATTATTAGTCTACAATCCAATTCATATGCTGTTGTTACTGTGCAAAGAGTTTAGGAAGAGAATGTCTCTAAATGAGTAATAGAAAGTTGAAATTCTTATTCTGTGTTTTGGAGAAGACCAGAATATTTGGAGTGATGTACAGAAACAGACAGGAGACAATTTTCATCCTAAAGGCACATTAATTAGAAGAAGTAAGAGCAAACAGATTGAAAAGTAATCAGTACAATGCCTTCAGTATTACCTTCCATTTGGCAGAGAAGGATAGACTCAGTGACTGCTCAAAGTTCACTGCCTACTCTGTGGCCTGGAATTCAACTGGGCATTTTCCAACTCCTGGATCATTTTCTGTATGTCATGATCAAATGTGAAAAGTATCCAGTAAGTACTACAAATCATTAGAAGATTTTGGTAGAAAGGGTGAGATGTAAGTAAAACACTTACGAAGTCCTATGACATGAATAACTTGGGATGTTTGACTCCTCTTGCTTCAACTGTCCATTAATGAACAGTTTCTTAACAGTTTGAAATCAAGTTCATGGAGCAAAAAGAGCTTTATTTAGGACTAGACATACGCAAAAGAGGAAGTTTTGAAGATGAGAGATTTTCTGAGGTACCCTTACTAAGAACACAATTCTTGAATGGGATTCATTTGCCCCAGTTTAGGCATTTAAAATGTTGAATTTCAGGGAGTCTCTCCAGGATTTCCTTACAATTAAAGGACAGAAATAGCCATCTCCTGAGGGCAATTCAGCTTCCCATTTTGCCTTGTTTTAAAATCTTGTTTTGGAATGAAATTACTAGATCTCTGTAGGTGTCTATTTCTCTCCACTAGAGGGACCTTTAAGTTATTAGACCTATATGGATAACTTTTCGATGTATAAACTAGAGGCAGATGCCTAAATTTAGAAAAGAAGAATCCTATATTTATTTATCTTTTCATTTCCCTTGGCAAATATTTTTTTTTTTGCCATTGTGCATCACTCAAATGAAGCAAATTATTTTCTATTAATTTTTAAAGATAAAGTGCAGTTCTCATAAACTTCAGCCAAGAAAGTTTTAGTTTAAAGTCAGACTTCTCCAGGAAGTGGAAACAGGAATTTATTACTGAAAGAAATTTTGCAACTGTGACTTATAGAGTTTGACTATAATACACATGTAAGAACAAATTATGTTTTGTTGCCAAGACAACAAAAGCAAAAAGCAGGGAAACTAATGGAGGCAATTTACAGCTCTGTGGGACAGCCAGAGATACAATAACATACTGCACTTCTTAGAGAAGAAAACAATATGATCTATCAAAGTTCTTATTTTATTGCAAGAAAAGACCCAGCACATGACAATAAGGAAAATCACATTTCCAATAACCCAAAGTCAGGTTTATGTAATAGTCCATCAGGTGAGAATGAGGAACCCTTACCTATCCTATCCTAAACTAGGGGGACAAAAATGCTCTGTGTTGTTGTTGTTGTTCTTGTTATTGAAGCAGAATCCCTGTTCCTTTATTCCTTCTTCTTCCAAATAGTTTGATATTGTTTTCAGAAACATTTTAAAATTGTGCAAAGCCAGTGTGATCCAACAAAAGCTACACTGCTGAAGAATATACATAGTCTATAGGCCTTAAACAAAAGAAAAACCAAAGAAAGTCTGTCAGATAAAAGATTTGAACACGTTTCTTAAAATCCTCTGGCCAAACTGTGGCCTCTGATTTTAGAATAAATTTGCTATTACAACTAGAAAAATTGACAGATCCAATAGACAAGTCTGTCTTCCATCAGTTTTCATAGGCACAATGATATTTAAAAAGATGACAGAATTGGCAAAATTGAAGTTTAAAAATTTTCTTCAAAAATGCTGCATCAGTATCTAAAAACTTGACTGGGAATACTCTTGCCTGGGTCATAAGACACTAGTCAGATTAATACTATAGAATCTACCATTGAAAATTATGGGGTTTTCTGCTATCAGTTTCTTAAAACACAACATATCAAAATCAGCATGACACAGAAGTAGCATTGAGTCCATGCATTTCTTCAGAGCTGAAAATATGCTTGTTGAATCACGCAAGAAGAAGTAGGAAATTAAGAAAGCACATTTAAAGCTACAGAATCACAGAATCACGAAGACTGGAAAAGACCCCCAGGATCATCAAGTGCAGCCTATGACCCTATNCATGTGCAGCCGGCTATCAACCAATACTCCTAGGTCCCTCTCCGCTGAGCCACTCTCCAGCCACTCCTCTCCCAGCCTGGAGCGCTGCATGGGCTTGTTGTGGCCAAAGTGTAAGACTCTGCACTTGGCCTGGTTGAATTTCACACCGTTGGTCATTGCCCATTCGCCTAGCCTGTCCAGGTCCCTCTGCAGAGCCTTCCTTCCTTCCAAGAGATGGACACTCTACTATATATCTGTAGTGGTAACAAATTGGGGCTCAGATACTTGTGGATTTTTGGAGGGATTTCAGTTTCTTTTTATATTTTTTTTTCACCTCCAGTAACACAAGATATCATTGCTATTTTGTGACTGAAGCTTACTCTTGACTAAGCTCATATGAAGATGGTGTCTACAGTTCACTTGGATAATCTCTGAACATTAGGTCACCTGAACTAAATCTGTTTAAACCTTGGAAGTAAGAAGATAGCAAAGATATAAAAAATTCATATGCTGTTTCCATCCCATGGAATTCAGAATTACATTACACACATAATACAATTAGCTCTACTGTATTCTATTCTAAACAGCAGGTTAAGAGAGTAGAATTCATCTATTAGCACAAACAGAATTAGAGCACTGACATGTACTATGTTAACTAAAACATCAGCAGAAATTGAGTTACTTAGGAAAATGAGGATGTAGGCAAAACACATAGTCTTATGTCTAGGGAGTGATCTGAACTATAATTAAAGTCACAAACTAGAAATTAATACAGGAGTCTGGAAGATGATGGAGATTTTCAAATCACTGATTAATAGAGGAAGCAGCAGTAGCAGAGAATGAAAAACTCTTTCTTTGTAAAGATTAGTATGTCACCAAGGCTATGCAATTCCCAAGCCTTAAAAAGCAAGAGATCAAAAGACAAAATGGGAATGTGACATCCTAATGGTGGGTTTCATCTCACTTAACTTAGTCAACTAAAATCTAGGATGTTCTACTGAGCTAATTATCAAGGCTCCTGCTACAGCTCACTGAAAAGGTGAGCTACTCAGAGAGGTATTCACCCTGTATTATTATGAGGAGGGGGGGGGGATTAAGCAGATGTATTCTTATGGGGGGGGATTAACCAGATGTATTGTTATGGGGGGGAATTAACCAGATGAAGTTTATCTTTCTTTCCAACTGCATATGGAGGGAGTCTGCAATCCCTGTGAACCTACACTTCTGCCTTTTAAATAGCTAATATTAACATCAGTTAATCCCAAACAAAGTTTAAAAACTTTGGTGAAAGGAATGTTTGATTTTCAAATACTTAATCTGGGCACAAAACAGTGTTTATCAGGATTAGTATCTGAGACACTTCTAGTAAAGCAAACACTGTGAATTTACACCAAAACTTTAAATGAATTCCTCACTGAAACTGAAAGGAGAATACTTGCCAAAAACCCTAAAAACCCTCAGAAAAAAATGTGAAGGGATTTTTTTTATATAAATAGACACTGCAATAAAGAAGACAGTATGTAACTAACAAATAATGATGGTCAGAAAGGCTAGCTGTTGAAAATTTTTAAGCCATTACTGCTGATCCACAGAGAGTGATGGATGGTTATGTTTATGCTATCTAACATAATCACATCAGTGAGGGGAAAATGAAAATGCTTCCGGGAAACATTCTCACTCATTGATACAAATTCAAAACCACAGATTTGTGCTTGTTGTTCAACAGCTATAAAATCAATAGCAGGAACAAACATTCAGACCTAATATGTTTATTCAAAGAGTAGTTATTCAATTTCCTTCTGTCTTCTGAGTATTTTTCATGAAAGCAGTATTTGGAAAGTCTGGTATTTCTTATTCAGGTAATACAAAAGGAAGCAATCCCTGCAAAGTGCAGTTAATCCCTGCCATTCAGCCCAGGCCTGAAATTACCTTTGCCTTGTGCAGGGAGAGGATTTCTGCCCAAGACAGGTTTAGAGGACTATTTCCTGTCATGCAGTAATTCATATTCCTGCATTAAGAGAATTGCTGGTAAGCATCTAAGCTCTTGTTAAGCTCCTGTAACAATGACACCACATCAGAATGGCTTGTTGTGAACTCTATCACCTTAGTCCTGTGTAGTGTGGCATTAACAGAGTTGTGCACCTTTCATTCACACAGTGCTGGAGGTCACACAAATGGCTAGGTGTTTTTGCATGTGGCAGTGTTTTCCACCTCACATCTCAGAATTCTGAGCAGTAGAAAAGTGTTTCAGAATGTAAAGCTCTTTACAAGGAGCAGGAAGTATATTCTGGCATCTTACCTAGTCTTTCTTTCATAAACACGGGTGTTTGAAGGCATTGATAAAGGAGGTGCAGTCTAACAGCCAGAGACTATGTTGAAAGTAGTTTTATTTTCAAATAAAAATAATGAACAGCATCCAGTATTAATTTTCCCTATAAAATTTCTCTTTTGCAATATTGTGGTTCTTTCTCTTGATGTGTTGCTTCCTGCCAGTCTGTGAACAGACAGAGGCTGAGCTAGCCTCCACACTATGGAAGCCTGTCACAGCTGACAAAGAGCTGCCCCATATTGCCAGCTATGAAATGTGGGATTTATAACCACCACAGGTAAGTACAGCATTTCAATCACAGTATTACATGTTTATTCTCAGATGTAAGGCATCACCCAAAACATATTAAAGCCATTAAGAATCTTCCATTTGGCCTCAACGAGCCCTGAATCAGACCTCCAAAAGCAAGTAAGTTTCTTTCTGATGGTGTGTTCTTGCTTTTACAGTAGCCAAATGGAACCAGAGCTTACTCACCTTTACCATATTCTGAGGTCCAATTATCCAGTGTTTACTCAAATTACTGAAAACACTCTGGATTTTTTTTTCCCCTGCCTCTCAAGTGTATGATAACAGGTCAACAGAAAACCTAGCAAAACTCAGCAACAATCTAGTAAGCTTATTAAAAAATGGAATGTCCTAATTAAGGATGGAATAGGCTACTCTGTGAAGTCTACTGCCAACAGTGAAAAGGATAATAATACAGTAGTGTCTTTTAACAGCTAGGCTTAGGCAGTGGCATAGAGTAACCGACTAATGATCTAGTTTGTTTTAAAGGTGTAGGCCAGCTGTTCACCTAAGGCAGACTGATCTACATCCTTTTCTTCAGCAAACATAGATCAACATATATCAATTGAAGTCTGATCATTTGTTTTTGTCATGATGCCAGTGCCCACATGTTCCTAACTTGACTAATAAGCCACACAGCTTTGCTCAGTCAGTAAAATATGAAATCCCTCTGCTCTTTTGCCTCTGCTTCTCTAAACAAATGTAGTATCAGCAAGGGAAAGTGTGCTGGTGCTGATTTTTTATTTTTTTCTACATGCATAGACTACTAAAAAAAACACCAAATAAATACAAAAGAATCATATACATTTTTCTAAGAAATGCACCTCCTCAAAAGATTAGACATCATATTAAGTGCTGACTGCAGAGAAATCTGGAGTTAGTAGCTTCTGCAGAGATGAGGTTTGGGTTTTTTTTGTAATTGCATGCTTTGATTTCTTCTTTCTGGTTTCTTTTCCTTGGTTCGCTTAATAGAAATATAGAACATAAAATGCTTAAAAGAAGACATGTATCTAAGCAGAGCAAGGCAATACACTGACTAATGAGCATCTCACTAAGTACATTTCTATGAAAGAATGACTTTGAAACTCTTCATTCTCTAAATATGTTCATTATATTCACTTTAGACCATGTAATTGTGTGGCAAATTGAATCACACTAGTGAGCTGAAGGCAACATAGGAAAGATCATTATTGTTTATTTTATTATTCTTGTTACAGAATATAACTCAATTTGAAATCTGCATTATTGCCCTGACAGTGAAAAGAACTGAAATCTTATTCTGAGTACATCATATACCATTTAATAAGTATCTAAGTGTGTGTGCTTATATATCATTCATACCACAACAATCATTTTATTTGTCCAACTAAATACATTTGGGCAAGTATTTGTGTGTTTGTTTGTTTGTTTTCCTAGACAGCACAATCTTATATTTAGTATTTAATTATATTTTCATATTTTTCCCTAAAATTCTTTTCTGTAAAACTCCAACAAATGTAAGGAATTTTGACAGTAAAAGGATTATTTTTACATTCCCTATATGCTAGCCAATACACAAGTATCTCTCTCACACTGAAACAATGATACTCTCAAACTCAGAACAATTATTCACTTAAAAAAGAGCTGTCCATGATTTCCCTATACACCTTGTACTCAATATGGCCAATTAATATGAGTTTAAAACTCATTTTCACTAGTGTATATCAGAGGTAGACCAAATAAAATGTGCAGCACTATCCTGCTAAAATTCTAGAAAACAGATACTCAGCACAAAGTTAATGGAGAAAGACAGAGTTACCTTTCATTGGAATTCCACACCTTCGAGATCTTCAACATGCATGCGTGCACCCACCCCAAGGGATTACAACTTTATACATTTTATTAGTAATTAACATGTTGCTATCTATAGCCAGCCCTGGCACTCAGTTTTCCAATAGCCCACCCCCGGTGGTCTCCAGCTTGGCCTCTTGGAGAGAGCCCACGTGGGGCTTGGCCATCTTCTGCTGTTTTGTCTTCAGGCTATCTGCTGGTGGCTTCTTCCAAAAACCATGTCCTTAGCGAGGCATGGGAAACTCTGAGAGAGTCCCTCAGGAACAGGCCTAGTGGCTTCTAATACGTGAACAAGGCAGGAAGCTCCACATAATTCTAAAAATCCTAAAAATCTACAGAACACACTTAAATCTTTAGGCATCACTGCTGCAAAATTACCTGCAGGTTCTTAACTTTCAAATATCAAATTGAGCAATGCATCAACTCTAGTATCCATTCTCTGGCTACATCAGATGTCCAGAGCTTCAGAAGAGGGCACATCTGCTCTTGAGCCCAAACATAAAACCCGACAGCAAGGCTAAAGAGACAGATTTGTGGGATGAGGAAAATAGGAGATGATACTCAGCTCCCTCTTCCTTATGTCACTGAGCAGGAAAAGAAAGAAAAGGAGAGCTCNCACCAGGGGCCACAGGAGACCACAAGTGATTTTCAGACTGTGCCTGGAAAAGGAGAGCTGGCCCACAACAAAACTGCATCTATTAACAGCCTGAGAGTATTCTGTCATCATCCTCCTGCCTGTGCAGCCCCACTGCCCTTTAGAAGTGGAGAAAGTGTCTAAGAAGAAGAAAATCAACACTTTTTAATATTAGCTTTACACATATCGAACTGAATTAAAGAGGTTTTCAAGACTTTCACTTTGCTCTCAGATCCTTGGTGGGAGAGATTTGCTTGCAAATTTTTTCAGTTGGTTGCTGTTATCACAAAAAAAGGGGCAGTACTGGCAGGCTTGGGACCAGCTGTGCATTGCCCTGCTTGGATTTTACTAGACAGCTCTGCTGTGTAGTCTCTGGATGTTAGTGCCCTGTGAAGCACTGTGTCCTTGAATTTTCTTTGAGAGACTCGATTATTATCTGTGCCAGTAGAGGATGTAGAAGCAAAAATCTGTCTATTTTACACATTAAAAGCAGTTTCTCAAGAAACAGTATTGGAGTTCTTTCATTTTCTGCTGGTCAAAAGATGCTCCTTTTGAAAATTTGTGCAGATGGATACCTTCTGCTTTAGCAGACTCACTATAATAGAACAGTTCAGCAAAAGGCATTAAAAGAAAAAATATTTTTTTAAGTGAAAATGTGCCTTGAAGGATTTGAAGAAAAAGGCATTTTTCTGTCTTTTTTTTTTTTTAATTTGAAGAAAAAACCCCTCATCTGTTTCCTGTGGTAGAGTTTACAGAAACAGATTGACTATATGGCAAAGCATCTGTCACTGCTCTTTAGTATGAACAGAAAAATGCAGTTAGTCACTTATTGCTGAGCTGCTTTTAATTTCAATAATGTTCATACTTTCTTCCCAATCATGTTTGTTTGTTTGTGGTTTCCCTCCAAAAATATTGTGAGAGGTTTTCTAAATTAAAATAAGACATTTTAATGCCATATTTAATCATTGGATAATTATGGCTTCCTCCTGTATAGATATGAGTGAGAAAAAGTAGGATTCATCTCATTTACTGTCAGTCAAAGTTAGTCTAAAAGGTTCTGTCTAGCTCTTGCTCTCCAGTTAAAGGAGAAGAACAAATGCATGCCTTCAGAATATGTGCCAGACACCTATATTAAATCTTTTGTAAGATGGAATTTGGTTGTAGAAGGATATTAGATAGCATTGGTTATTTCCAACAAGAGAAGCCAAGTCTTGTCCCTAATGAAGTCAACTGAAAGTATGGATTTGATTTATATATCTTTGAGTATTTATTGTAATGCTCTAGAAGTTAATTGTCAGGACTTCTCGTACCAGGAGCAGCTTCCAAAGTTATTTATCAGTCAGTTCCACAACCATGGAAGGTTTTATTACAGGAAAAGGATAGAAGGATATTTAGGAGAATGAGGACAGATGACCTATGCTAAATCAAGGATTATTAATTTACAGTTGGCTGGCATGTCATGATATTTAGAAATATACATTATATCCTAAACCACTCTGCAAATCCAGACTTCTTTTAGAGAAAATCAAGAATGGTGACTGCAAAATTGCCAAGCATTTGGCCAAAGTAGTTCATCAAAATTAAATAACTTTGGTTAGCAACCAAACCCTGAAAAATTGTGTACTTTCTAAACTGGACAACTCAGGAATTCAAATGACATTACAATAATGATAATTAGGCTTTGCAGTTCTTTTACACATTATTTTATGTATTTACAAATGTATACTATTAGGCAAATTTGCTCCCTAAAATTTGATATGTGCAGCTAAACAGGGTATTAATGTGTTGCCTGCTATCAAGTCATTCATTTTCATTTTAAATCCCACAGTGCTTATTATATTTAATAGGTGACAAGCAAGGTAACAGCAAAATCTAAAGTTTACAAAACAACTTGAGTTCATCCAAACCAATTAAGTAATATGTTAGCAAGAACTAACCAAAAGAAGTGAAAGGGGAAATGATATTCAGAATAAGTAAGTGCAAAACAATTTATACATGAAGAAAATCTTGAGCTGCTTGCTTACCTCTGTCTCAAGAAAGGAACCATTAGTCATTGCAGTAATTGAGAGATATTTGCTTAATTTACAACTGCAGTCGTAAGGCAAACAAAACATTAAGCTGCTTAAGAAGTAAGATGATGAATAGCTCAGCATTTCAAAGTTCTTTTCTATAAATCAATGTTTTGACATCATCTGGAACATTGTATGCACTATGGCATCTGGACATGGGATTTATTTTATAATTTTTTTCTGCATTGTCCTGTGCATAGACAGGAGTTGGACTCAGTGATCCTTGTGGGTCCCTTCTTGGAACAGGGAACAAGATTTAAGCAGCATACACCTGAGGTGTCTCATTCTGATGTTGGCAAAGCAGTCCCATCACCTATGCACAGATTCTTTCTTGATCTCATAAAGCATGGTAGAAGCTGGAATAATAAACAAAGGCTGGGATATTGTGTGTAGTGTATCTCCTAGCATCATGCCATAGGGCATACAGTGTTCAGGCAACAACTGGAGAAGGGCTACAGGCCACAGAGACCTGTTCCTTGGGAGACCAGTAACGGTAGTGGCTGGGATCTGATGGCAAGCCTTAGACAAATGAAGTGACCAGGGCCAGCTACTGGGTGAATCTCTGAGTATGTGTGTGTCGGGAAGACATTAGCCAAGCCCCATCCTGATCTGCAGAACTGGGGCCTATGTTGTCCATGTTTACATAAGTGTTTTTGTGGGTGCCAATAAGGCACTGCTCTTGTGGCTGTGTTGGGCTGTGTGCTGGTTCTGTTGGTGTGTGAGTATCTGCAGCTTTGGAGCTCCTTGGTGCTGCTCAGACCTGCAAATAGGAGCAGCAGCAGCCACTTGCATCAGACTGGGACAGGAGCAACCTGCAGGTTTAGAAGCCTACCAGGTTGGAAACCTTCAACAGATAAAATGGGGCAGATAAAATTCTGCTTTTGCTGGAGAACTTCCACGTTTGTTTGAAATCTCTGGTACTGGTAGCTGTGCAAGTCAGGCACAGGACCACATAGCCTTCTGACAATATATACCAGTTTCTCTTGGAAGAATTCCTGTGTGAAAAAAAACCCCTCTTCTTAACTACCAAAATTCAGATGAACAAAGAAAATACATGGTATTTTGTAAGAAATATCTGCACTAAAACAAGAAATGGTGTTTACTCAGTTTTGTATTCTCTAATAAATAAAAAGAATGTAAGAACAGTCTGTGCTTAATATTTGTACCATCCTCACCTATAAACTTCCCAGTTCCATTTCACTGTGACAAGCAGCCTGTAACCAAGAGATTATATTTACTAGGGTAAGTACCATGCAGAAGCATCATATTTCATGCAAGTTATTTTTCAGATTTAGTGTTATGTAGGTAGCAATTTTCATGATCATAAAACTGAGTTAACTTAAGAGAGGCCTATAAAACCTAGACTGTGTATATCAAATACAGTGGTGAAATGTCACACTGAAACCCATTGCAGTAGCCTGTGTAACTATGTATATTCAGAGCACTGATTGAATTCACTTTGGAGGAATGCTGGAGTGTACAAAGAACTGTAACTTCTATTGCATTTAGTGGTGATTTAATAGGAATAAAAATTGAATAAAATATTAATAAAACTTTTAAGATTTGATTTTTTGGTAATGTGTTACATGTTACTGCACTACCACGTTCCAGTTCAGCTAAGTAAGAGAAAATCTCCTTTTATTTTTGTGGGGTTTAGAATACACTTACTTAAATGATGTACTGATGGATCACCAAACAGCAGAGTACTGTCAGGACTGTAAAAACAGTTCTTTTTAATTAGCCAGAGGTAGATTTTTGGAGAAAGATTTCCATATGCACATAACAACAGGTGCAAAATCAGTAGCTGCATCATGAAAATCCAGTAACATATTTGCACCATTCTTTACCCTGGTACTACCAGTACTACCTCCCATGAATCTACAGAACTTTTCAGTATGCTTTAACTGCCTGATTTACCTTTTTAGTGAAGAACAAAACTCTTTCTATAATGTATGAATACCTATTGGAATAAAAGAAGTATGAGCTGATAATGAAGACAGTAGTCTATTAGTAATAGGTTAAAAGTTGGGGGATGGAGAGGGGTGGGTTTGATTGGTTTGGTTTTTAGTTTTGGGTTTTTTTGGGGGGAGGAGTGTCCCAAAACATTTTAGTCCTTATTAGAAGTCTGTATACTGGAATGTAACAATTTCATACAAGTGATGAATGGTAACTTTTGGCTTCAAACCAGCTGCCATATGACCACAGACAGAAATATAGGATTTATTCTCTTTGATTTCTTTGCTAAGATCACTTAAATTATACTGTTTGTGATGGTCTCACATGGGCATTTTTGGTTTTATGCTAGCCTGGGAACAAAACAAAACCTATTAGAAGACAGTCTGAAACTGCAGAATACCCAGTGCTTATCAAGATTGCTGTAACACAGACACCCTCTTAGACATTTATATGTAAAGCTCATCCTGTCTGTCTCTTTCTTACAACTGTAAATAATTACCACAAAGTACTATAAAATAGTTCATCATAAACTAAGCCATATTCAAACATCTAAATGAGATATGAATGCTTTATGTTCTGTTATTCAACCCATCAATTATACTGGTCCTCAGTATCTTCTCCTTTTGCAGAAGTATATTTGCAAACTATATACATCACCCACTTTATCTTTTCTCATCCTCACTGATAGCAATGCTTCTTCAGATAGAACATGTTTAATCTAAAACATTAGAAAACTACATTTTTTTTGTATACTGATAACTGTGACATCATTCCTTGTGCAAGTAGCAAGATTTATTAATGGCTGATTTTCTCTTCCTCCCCTTTACTTTTCCATTTGTCACCTTTTCAACATACAAATGTTTAATAGGAATCAAGGCATCCAAATATTTGAGATGAGTCTACCCAGACTTTTTCTGAACCTGAAGCCTTCAAAGATGATTTGGAGGCTTATCAAATCAGGAGAAGCATGGGGGTTTTGTATAAAAATCAAAAGCTCCATATGGTAGTTTAGCCTTGGCTAAGAGCCCAAAGCCCAGCCAGCCACCCTCTGCCTCCTACTCCTCAAGAGGACAGGGGGAGAAAATAGCTTCAGAAACCTTATAGGTGGAGGTAAAGATAGGGACATCACTTACTGATCACCATCACAGGCAAAACAGGTTCAGTTAATTCATTTCCAAAAGAGATTTGTGTAGAGAGAAATAAAGGTGAACATTAGAACAAGACCTCTCCTCCTCTCTCTCCCAAGCCCAGCTCCACTTCTTCACTCCTGCCTCTGCCCTAACCCCTGAGCAGCACAGAGGAGATAGCAGGCAGTCAGTCAATAGCAGCTCCCTCTCTGCTACTCCTTCCCCCTTACACTTTTCCCCTGCTCCCATGTATACTTTCTCTGGGCTGTACTGCCTTCAGGGAATGATCCAGCTGCTCCAGCATTGTCCTCTTTGGGCTACAATGTCCTTATCTGCTTCACTGTGGTCTTCCCAATATGCTGCAAGGGAAACTGCCCTAGTGCATGGAACACTGCCTCCCCTACTTCCCTTACTTTGGGGTTCATACTTCTGTTTCTCACTTTTTCCCTTCTTACCTGACATTTGCTGCCCATCCTTTCCCAGAGGCACTACCACCCTGGCCAAGGGGCTCAGCTGTGCCCTGTGGTGTCTGCTGGAGAAGGGTGGACTGGCCAGGGCAGCCCCAGGCCCTGCTCACAAATGCCACCCCTGCAGTCCCCCTGCTGCCAATTCATTGATACCTACACCCAATGCAGCTTTGAAGGACAGGCTGCACTCTGGCTTCTCTTGAAATGTGGAAGTATATCCCGAAAATTCCCAATGGCAGAAACACCTGGTACCAGATAGGTGGGGATTTATACCCAAGAAACTTACTGTCCTCTTCCTATGACCTGACTCTCCTCAAGTCTAAGAAATTCTCTTCTTTGCTCAAACTATCTAGCCTTTCATTTTAGCTACAAAAAAAACCAACGTAAAAACATCATGATTGTATGGTGTGTTTCCTCAAAATCTTCAAAGCATTTCCATGTTGTATAGCATATAGACACAGCACTTTCATCCGTGACAGATAGCTGTCTCATTTTTATTTCTAGAGTAAATGTACTGACATAGAGAAGGTTTAGGCATTCAAGAAAGGAGTTAAAAGATGACAAGTTGGGAGATCTGTAAGTAGAACCTACAAGAGTCTGCAGTCTGTTTGCAATTTGCAGTTCCCTGCATATGTTTAACATTTTATGTGGGTTTTCTTGTAGTGGCAAGGAATTTCAAAGGAAATGGATAGGCTTAGCTACCAAATAAGAATCACTGATATTAAAAATAATTATACTCTTAGGGAAAAGATTTCAGTATTTTGTAGGGAAAGTGAAAATACAGATTTCTGTTTCATTAGCTGCATTTAACGTTTTTTTTCAGTTAGTAATTACTTTAAATCTTCAACATGTAAGTTGGATCTGTAAGTATTCACAAGTCTGTAAAATATTTATGTTTAGGACTGATTACTTTCCTCACTTTCTCCCCTACTCTCCCACAGCAAGGACATGTGCTTTGTATCCTTTTTATTGAATAGCCAAAGATGTTTCTTTAGGACTTAGATGGTGAGAAAGGCAATTACAGATCTCAAATGATCAAGAAACAAGGTTCATTCAACAACAAGGTTCATTCAATCAACAAGGACCATTCAAATGTACTGAACATTGTGTGTATTGAAAATAGGCTTATAATCAGCAAGTACATGCAATTGTATTAATATTCAAAAATAAATTGTTACAATTAGTTATCATTTATGAATTTTTGCATGCAAGATCAGAAACAGCCATTCTTTAGGATTTAATATGCATCCACAGCAATCATTGCCGTGACAGCTAAATGAGGGTATACATGGATTACTGTGCTGAAATTCAATGTTTATATCAACAGAAATAGTCCTTAGATTCATGAAATTTTGAAAATGTCCTTGACCCCTTCTTTCCCCTCTGTTCTTTCTATTTTCACACTCTCTGGGATATGCCAACAGGACCTCCCCAGTTCATTCAAATTTCAAAATGAGTAGAATTTTTATAAAATGAACCAAGTACTTTATTCCAGGCCTCAAAGTAGTATCTATAATTTCATGACATAGCAACCAGAACAATAAGAGGAACATTATAACATGCTTTTATTTTTATCTTGAAACAATATACTGTTTGGAAACTAGAGCACTGACATAACACAGGACTGGAAATAACCTCTTGCATCATCAGATGTTGCTTCCTATCACTGTCATGAGCTTTTCCAATTCCATCCATAAACATATTAAATTTTCTACCAATACTGTCATTTGGAAAGATGATCTTGATTGCTTTATAACCTAGGAATTCTTTCTAACTCCTATCCTAAATTGACTCATGGCCAGCACACACATTCTATTTTCCTCTAATATTTTAGAAACATCTGATATATTATGCTCAGGGATAACCATTACTTTCTCTGTGGCCATGCTACATAATTATTAAACTTCAGTTTTCATCATACTGAAGCTCAGAGATGTCCTTTGACTAATCAAAATAGACAGATCCTTTTCTTCCTCTGTCATTTTCATCTACCCTGCCCAAGTTTATTTTGGATTTTCCTATTAACTCCTGAGCAAGTGACGAGTTGTCACTTTCCCTGTACAACATTTTGATGATCCTCTGTGTTGAAATGCCTTTCTATCAGCACCAGATTTCCATAGCTCAATACAACTTCTGTCAAGGTTATCTAGCAACATTCAAAGATCAGGATTCAGATATTGATGGAGTTTAAATCATACATTCTCTTGAGGATGTTTTTAGGCCTCAGCATTCTTTGTCTAAATCAGTTTAAAAAAACTCCTAAGATTCAACATTTTTTTCTATAGTTAAGAAACATATTTGCTTCATTACAAAAAGTCAGTAACATGTTTCAGAAACCTGAAACAACTCTTTTGTTTGAAATCCAACCCTAGTATTCAATACAACTGCACTACTGTGAGTGTAAGTTGCTACAAGTACTGTGCTTGAAGGAATTCCCCTAGTTTATCCTCTCAATCCTTTTTGACTAATTTAGAGGAACAGGGCTGTTGATAATTCCAATTTGTAACTACTAGAGCCCTATATCACTAAGGTATTTAAAAATACACTTAATGTATGCATGAGTGTGCTTATCAAGGGCTTCTGTAGGAATGATGTAATAGTGGAAAGCCTCTGGTATCTCACTATATTTCCAAAGACTTGAGTCTGAGTTTCCCTCTGGGATAAGGCTGAGAGCTACCCCCAGTAAAAACAGCTATAAATATGTTTCAGCCTTTTTGTCTGGAGAGTCAAAACTCCTAGATACATTACGAATTATTTCATTTTATTCCATGCATTGCCTAGAGAACATAGCATTCCTTAATCATAGGAGCCCAGCTACTATTTTTGACATACACACTCTGCTGAATCAGGACTATTGGCTTAGCAGGTCTATTAGGATTTTTTTTTATTATTATTATTATGGTGTTCTATACAAAAAAGAATCAGTCCTGGAATTCTCCAGTCAGCACAAGTGGCTTGAACAAATACCAAAACATGTTTAATATTGTGGAAATCTATTATACAGTATATCTACAAACTTACTCTGAAGTTTTACTTTTTTACTCTCAGCAAATAGTCTATAAAGTAAGATGCATACAGAATTCTGAAGCAGATCAATTTTTATGGCCATAAAATTGTTTTGCTCTTTTATTTCCTTGCAAGAAGTGAAGAAGAATTTCTGATTTATGATGTTTTCTGATGTTCAATGAATTATATACAAAGATGAAAGCATGATGTTGTTAGCTGTAGAACTGTAATATGTCAAAAATTAGCAATAAAACAGTAAAACCAACAGAAATTCTGTAATATAAAGTTTATTATGACCTTTTTCACCATGTCATGCTTATAAAAGACATCAAAATTTGGGGGGGGCAAATGACTAGCTTATCTAGTGCAGCAAGCATGAATCTCAGTAAGCTTCAGTGTCAATTTTGCATAAGAGAACAATGGAACAATGGAACCAGAGTTGATTTGCCATATGCTGCAGTCTGATCCATCCCTAGCCATTGAGGCATCTAATATTTCTATAATATGAAAGGAAGAAATTTCCAGTATTCATGAAAGGGGTGGCAAGACTGTCCAAGTTCTGAAAATTAACCAAGCACAATTTCACATTTAGCTATCATTCAGCATGGCAACTCAGTAACTGCAAATATAATAGTAAAAGGTTTCATTTACTAAGACCAGCTGGCACAAAACTGCCACTATCTCTGCACAAAACTGTCTTTTCCTCCAGAACAGGATGACTGCATGGAAACTACTTACTGTAAATGACTCCTGGAATGCTCTGATTTTTCAAGGAACACTGAAATTTAAGAGCATCCATTCTGAAAGCTTATTAATATCAACAATCACATTGCAGTGTAATTAAACATTTCAAGGTACTGTTTAATTCAGCAGATGCAGATTTAGAATGGAAATATTTACTCTAGATCAGTTAAGGCTGGTGTCCAATACGACAGAAAGTGACAAAGAAGGTGAAGAAAGGAATAGAATAAAAAGGGGAATTTTTTCTGTAGATTTATTCCCAATCAGGAGTGAAAGGTTGTTCCAAGAGATGAAAGACAATTTGGGAGTGATCTTCAAAATCTGTTATGATCTTGAAGAAAATTTCAAGAAAATGTTTCTCAATAAATTCATCCACTTCATAAGAGACACTGCATGTGAGAGTCAAAGAGAGAAAAAGTAGCACGAAGAACTGACATTTTCTCAAAGAAATTACATTTAAGGCACTCATGGAAACCCTGAGAACTAAAAGAGGTAGCAAGTGGCCTACTTGAATAAATCTGGTGCTCTTCATTGATTCAAAAGCAAGAAGAAATCATGAAAAGAGTGAACGGAAAACTAAAACAACCAAGCTACTCAGAACCAACTGAAGCTGATGTGACAGACATGAAATGAGATCCAGATATGAAAAGACATCCAAAGTATCAAGAATCAACCTCACAGTAATAACAGTAAAATTATAAACAAGGCAGATGCACCAAAAAATAACAGAATAGGGAAAAACACAGTGCCGAACTTCAGCAAACAAAAGGAGAATACCTCAAGAATTGTGGATTCTACCTTGAAAAGAACTCCAAAACAAGAAATCAAATAGCCAATTTGTAAATATGGGGAAGAGAAGAAACAGCTGATGCATATTTGTCAGACCAAATCATGGTAAGCAAAGTACATTTATTTCTACAACTGACTAATACGTCTTGCGGGTAGGAAAGAAGTAGTGTGGATATGCATCTTGACTTTAGGATGGCTTTTGACACTTATTAATATGACAGTGTTGTAAGAAAGCTAGGGAAAGAAGTTCTGGAACAAGTATAAGACCCTCCCCTGGCAGGCTGTACAAATAGAGGAGGGACGAAAGCATTACATATAGTTTATATAAAGGATGTAATGTTGTTTAGCCTAAGAAAAGGGAGGAATGGTAATACTGCTCAAGTACAAAAGAAGCTGTTACAGATGAAGAAATCATCTTTCCCCATTTTTCATAGTGGATATGAGAAGAAGAATATTGCATCAAGAAAGATTCAGGAAAACTCTTAAGAAACTAAGTGCCAGGGCTTTGGAATAGAAAGTCAGATCTGTGGGTACCAGGAGAGAAAGACAGAGCAGGCAGGGCCATCACTGACATCAGATGGCTTTACAAACAGAAGATAAACTTCTATCAGGAATGGAATAGGTAGAGTTGATACTGCTTATAGTGAGGAGTTAGACAAGATTAAATTTAGCAGCATACAATTCAATTTTCCTATAATAGCTCCCTTACCAATGCCTGCTGAGATGTCTGCTGTTCACACAGTACAAGCCTTCATCTTCTTTAGTGGGTATGGTAGGTTAAGTTTTGAACTTCTCTAGAAAAAGACAGATATAGCAGCCTCAAAGATATGATACAAAGATTAGGAATCTTACAGACATGCTGCCTCCTTTATGCTTAACCTTAGTGCTGCCTGGCATGAAGTTGCAAAGTCTGAGGTGTATGTGTGTTTGCAGGCAGCACACAATATCCCACTGCAAAGGTCATAAACCATTGCAAGTAAATCAGAAATTCTATGTCAAGCAGAAAGCCTCATTTCTGGCTTTGGAACTCCTTTGTTTATTTTATCCTGTTCGTAAAATGAAGGTAATTACATTTTCTTGTTTCTTGGGCATTTTCTTTGGGCATAATGACCTTATTTCAGCAGAGCAGCATGACAAAAGGATTTTATTCAAAGATGTATCTTAAGCAAAAAGCCTAAAGCAGTAAGGCTGCCAAAAATGACAAGGAATTCTGTATTTCTGCTTCTTTTTCATCATTATTGGTTTCCTTTGCTTTTGTGAAAAATGACAAACAATAAAATCATAAGATTTTCAGCCAGCTACAAAGAATTCTAATTGTAGTCTGTCTTTTCCTGCATAACTTAATGTATCCCACACCTCTAGGCAGTGACCTCCCTTAGTCTTAATGTGATCAGAGACCTGCTCCAAATGGGTCTCACACCTGGACAAAACAGAGTCATTGGCTCTGCTAGGACAGCCCCAGAAGGGGCATGGGCAAGGTGAACATTCCTCCAGAGCCCTTGATTTGGGTCCATGCCTATTATTGTGCTCCTATGCTCCTCTGGTCCTGTGACTCTTTTGTTACTGGTGGCCTGGGAGCAATGGACTCCTGCCATTGTTTCTCTATTCTTTCTTTGTGTGTGCAGATGAGTTTGTCACTTAACAAGTACTACATGATATTGAGTTATTCATTAACTTGTGGGGATCAGAATACAACTACTAGAGAAGGAAGGATTTGTGGCTATATTTTAGTGTAGTCCTCTCTGCTTGTATGAAAGGTAACAATTTTAATCTTTTCCTAAACCACTTTGACAGATTTTCGTCTAAGCAAATGGCTTAACCCCTAAATACAGGAATTTGTACAGACCTAACTGATGCTGCATTTCCATACAATAAAATGAATTTATTTATTTATTTTGGTTTGGAGATAAGAAGACTTAGGGAAGAAACGATAGAATTAAATAGGCATTTCAAAACTGTTTTCACTCTCCTAATCTCCATTTCACGTTAAAGAGTTTTCAGAAGTTTCAGAAATAATCTGAAGCTTATTAAAAACACACATCAGTCTCCATTTCCTCTTTACCAGCAGCAATATTCCCGAGGAAACATGACTCCAATAGCTCCTTGCCCCTACTGCTACACTTGCTAACTCTTCCAAGAGTTCCTGGAGTGCAAATCATGAGTTATTTTTAATCTAATATCTTTCATTTATGCCAGATTTCATAGCAGAAAATTCACCTTGGTTCATCTGAGGCAAGCATACCTTGTTTAGCATCTGCTCCTTATCATCTACATTTCTAAATCAAGATTGTCCCTGTGATATCTAAGAGAATCACAAATGTATTAAGCTAACAGAAGGAGATCTCTTTATCTTTCCTTCCTCGCCTTCTGCCTTTCTCTTGTAAAGGTTATTTTTTTTTTTTTACAAAAAAGGAAAAGTTCTGCTTTGGTTTATTACTTGGTACATTAACTCAAGAGATTTTGCTGCTGTTGCTTGGAGACAGTTGGAACGAAGAGGGGATTTCGCATTATGCAAGCAGGTTTAGATATGTTATCTCTCATTCTGCCTACCTTTCCATGTCACCTGATCCAAATGCCAAGCTGAAATCCTCAGGCATATAAGAAGCATGTCACATTTGCTATGCTTCCTTTTCCATGCACTGAGGTACAGCTCACAGTTTTCTTTGTTCCATTCACTGGAGAGAGGAACTATCAGTACCAAATTCATTGTGTAAGGAACTAATTGAAACTGTTGCCATTACAGTGATTACAGTCCAGGGCATTTCTGTGTGGATAAACTGAAATGTTTATAGACACATTCATACACAGTACAAATGCTGTGTACAGTGACATTACCTAAACAAGATGTTATACAAATTCCTGTGTTATGTTCTCTTCAATACCTGTGATTGATGTTCTTCTTGAGCTTCATTCATGATACAATTATTCAAGTCTTACATGTGAATGACAAATATATTACAAGAAGAAGATACTGGCTAATAGTGTAACATTTATTGCATGGAGAAACCCCTTCTAATGCATGTAAGTGTCTCTGTTCTATGCTTACTGGAGAAAATTACATGGTTTAGCAAAGCTGGGTTTGATCTCAATGTGAAAAGAGTTTCAGCAGCTCCATTCCCTTAATTGGATTTGCTATGCATTGTAAACCAAGCAGCATCTTTCACTCAGCTGCAAAAATAAGCCAAGCTTTAAAAATAGTGCAGCTGCAGATATTTACAATATGCATTGGAAGCCACTAACAGGCCTGTGCATCTTTTTTCTTCCTCACATAAAGGCTAAACTATACATTCATGTTTTACTACCTGTAGAAGATAATGGTTGGGTTCTGCAAAGTACCAAACATCCAAAGGTGTATCTGAGTGTATGTTCTTACTCACAGCTGGGTGTGAATTACCACTTAAACTGAGGTGTGTGTTTAAGTGCTCTGTTGGATGAATGTAAAGGGTTTGACTCTTCATGAGATCAGACCCTTGGAAAGAAGTAGTAACTTCTTCCAATTCCCTTTACAACTAAGGAATAACATCATACAAAGTTCAACATCATACACAATGGAATGACACACCTAAGATAGATGTCTTTTTGGAAGAACTTTGTGTATACATAAAAATGTGTATCTATAACTACTGTTGAAATACATGTCTTTTTAAGTGGCTATTCTAGCATGATGTGTTATAGCAGCTAGCCTCTGAGAGTGCTGGGACACTTTAAAAAAACCTCACAATTGTATGGGCACATCTGTCAGCACTGTGACCAACCTGTTTACTTTAGCAAAGAGTACTCTATTCAATTTCAAAGCAAATCCTTTGAATTTGAAATTTTAGAGGAAATGTGGCCTCCTTTCTTACAGCCCTTGTTGGATTAAACATAAAAAGCTGATGATGGCTTTGAAGTCCTGAATTGGATGCATGAACTCTTGTACTTGCTCTAGGTTTAGGCAATGCAGAGGACATGCTTGCCATTTATTACTTATTCAACTGAAAGTCAGTTCATTTCACCTTTGACTGATTCTATTTTAGCTAGACTAAAATCACTTCTGTCCCTTTGCAAAGCCCATGGTCCTTCACCTATGAATCCTGAGAGTTTTTACACATTTGCATGCAAATATTCTCATCATCTCTAATTGCAGCAAGTATTTGTTCTCTCAAATGGTCCTTAAGTTACAAGATGCTTCTTGATGCTGCTTTTCCCTCAGATTTTTCCTGTCTTATATTTCTGTAATAGCAAGGTAAACTCCCATTTGTAGGATAGATATTTGTTTTAATGACTATTTACTTGGGTAAATGAGTGTTTGCATAATTAAGTAATACAGAGGCCAGACCTAAATAATCACTATGTTGTTATGTCACCTGCTTACAAATAAAAAACATGAGTTCAGTGTTTCATTTCTTGAAGCATCTTCTCAAAAATAAATGATTATATCGCTGCTTCTATACAGTGGGAACATCAAGATTCAGTTCAATTATATCCACTACCTAAAATAATATTTTATAACAGTCAGTTTTACAGGGACAACAAAGTGATTCCTTTTTAAATGCAGAAGTGGCTCCTTTCAAAAGAGAAGAAACTTCAGATTGGATTCAGCCTTAGGCTACATGTAATCTCCTGCTAGTTCTACCATATTTAAATGTTCATGGATAAGACTATGGTATGCATAAGTGCTGCCTGTAAGAATCTGCAGAAACTTCTATAGGAGGCAAAAAACCTTATTTCATGTGTTGATTTATGTCAGCTTTAAATGTCTATTTCATCTTCACTTGAAGATTCCCCAAATCTACTAACATCATTTTCTCTTGAGTAGCCAGCATAAATCCTGATGACTTCAAGCTAATTCTTAGTGATTGAACTATGAACAGTTTTGCAATTTAATCTCTTATGGATATTGCCATAAAGTAAAATATTTTTTTTATCCTTTCCTAACTGTCAAAAAAACATAACAATACCTAGCTTCACTCTCATATTTGAATGAAAGTTACTTTTACTGCATAAGATTTTCTAATGGTTGCTATAATCATCATAAAATTGAGCAAAGCTGCAAACTTAGATCTAATTCAAACCCCACTGAAATCCCTGAATGGATTTCATTGTCTTCATTGATATTTGGATCAGACCTCTTGATAGGAGGAATAATCATAAATAATCAGTAAGAACAAAAATAACCCTGAATCTCATGAATATATGTTGAAAACTACTGTGCATAATGTGAAAATGCAGGTAGGAAAAAACCAACAACCCACAAATGGGAACTCCTGAGCAGAATGCTCAATCACATCATTTCAGTGGCATGCTTGCTGTTGACCTTCCACTAGGTGATAAGCTTAATTGGAAAAATGTAATGCATTATGCATTCTAGTGGATAGTCCAAAAGCTCAGATTTCCCCTTTGTCCATCAATCATTAGTTCATGTGGGGAAAGGAGTAATGTTTCACAGTTAATGTGCTAGTATATAATTTGATGTGTATTTAAAACCTGTGAATTTTACCTTAAAATATATACCCATGCTCCAAATAATGACTTCTAGAATTTGTAAATATCTCATTTCCCCTCTTCACTTGTGTGTACAACATTCAGTGGAGATTTCAGTTGTGCTTCTGTCTTGATAAAGACAAAATCTTTTCCATTACCTCAAACTCTTCCCTTAGGACTCAGAAGCTGTCAGATTCATGGTTTTGTCTAGACTTCATCATCATCTAGAGACAACTTTATCCATGCCAGTAAGGTAATTTTTCCCAGAACTAGTGTTGTTGCTTCATTTTTATGTAAAATATTATATTATTTCAGTATACATTTCTCATTTGATCACTATTTCTGTCTTCACTTAGATTTCTGCGCCTTGCATTGAGTGGATATTTTCTAGTCCCTGTTAAATTAATCTGATTTTAGTCATCTAGTTAGTCATCTAGCTTTACAACTTAGGTTTATTGGCCTTTACTTGCTAGATAATTATGCCTTTTATCATATTTTTTAACATTCTGTACTGCTCTTTAAATAGATATTCCCATTTAGATAACCTGCCTAAAAAAAGGAATGAAAAAGTCAGTCTAAAAGAGAGGATTAGAGAAGAAAGATATGTCACAAAAGGCAAATTCTATCATGTTTGCATTAACTTTCTCAAATTAGTCCTTGGTTACAAAATTCCACTCTTTCCTAATTTGTAGCTGAGCTGAGACACAGCTCCCAGAAGGAGCCATTCCTATCCTAGAGGCTATTTATAGTTTCAGACAAATTCAAGGTCTGTGAAGTGAAAACTTTCACAGAGGATTACCTAGGTATGCTGCTATTCCATTCTGGGGTTTTTTATCCCAAATGGCCTCAAGGTTCAAAGTTGCTAATCAGGACAAATGATTATGTTAACAGCTCTAAATATTGGGGAGTATCGATCGTGTCATCAGAAGGGAGAAGGATGTCTATCATGCTGTAAGTTTTTATTACAATGTATTCTGAGGGTGTCTTAAAGATCTGTTTCCCTCATTATTATCCTGTAAGATGAGTATCACTTGCCTTATATTTCAATATAGAACCTTAGGTAGTTAATGATTTAAATCATCCATCAAACAGCTTATGATAATAGCTACTGATCTTGAGATCTGTATGAGTATTTCTTTGTGTTTACTGGTAGTTGTAGAAGTGACAGTTTCCTACTTAGATAAACTTTGTATCACTGAGGCTATTCTGTAAAAGGATTAAAATAAAACTTTTGTGTGCAAATATAAATATATGTATACATAAAAAGTAGGTGCTGGAGGTAGGTGTAAAGGATAAAACCACACAAAACAAAAGAGGTAGACTGCAATCAAACATCATGACTCTGTGGCTTTGTACAACTGTGTAAAAAATAGTTTTATATAACTATAGAGATAAATCAACACAACTTTTACATGGGCTACATTTCAACAGAAAGCACTAATGCAAAAAAAAACCCTCTACTGATCTTGGTAGTATATTTTAACAGCCTGCTCAATACAAAGTATTTCAGTCCCAGATGATACTGTCTATGATACTAAGGATGCAATAACTTGGGCATGTTGTGGAGGTGTTTGGAAAGACTTATTTTTTGCCTGATTATATAAGAGGAATCTGTCAGCAAGATAAGCAATCTATTTTGGAATTATCTATAGAAATTAAGGACTCCAGTTCAGCAAAGGCTTAGCCATGAATGTCTCTTATGTAAGGAATCCCACCAGTTTCAGCAGAACTGTACATACACACAGTTTGAATGTAATGTAAATCTGAAGATTGTGAATCTTGACATGACAGACATTTTGAAAAATCTATGCTAATGGAAGCAATGTTATGACATTTATTTATTTTAGTAGTTTCTTATTGCTCATTTAGCCTGATATTTCATTAATCCACAGTATAAGGCTCTTGACCTTGAATTCTTTCCTAAAATGTGAGCTTTCAGAAGGGTCATGGTCATTTCATGTACCTTGTGCAGGGGCCTGACCCAGCAAGGTACCAAATATCTTCTGCTACCCAGAAAATCTGTCAGTGCCTGGCTGCAGAGTGAACCTTGCAAAAAAACATCTAGAACAAGACAATATCAGACAGCAGAGAGCTCAGAAAATGAGCCTTGCAACCCACTGTATAAGATCTATGTTGGTAAGAGTTAATACTAGGGAGAAGGGAAGGGTTTGGGTCCAAATCACATAATTGTTTTGTCTTGGTAGTTTGCTTGTTTTCTTTTTGATATATCACCTTTCTATTTTTGTATTTAAAATAAAAGTTCTGTCATTATTTTACAGTGACCTAATTGACATAAAGGCCAAAAGCATAAGTAAATAGATCACAGAAATGTACTATCTATGTAGGATAAGGGATTCAAATGCTCCAATATCCTTTATTCATGTACCACACAGACAGAAGAATTATGCTACAAGAAGTTATCAATAAATCAGTTCTATAATAAGATGTAGGTTCATCTTAATGTAAGAGACTGACTCTGCATTCAAAGGCTCAAATTCAGCATTATGTACAAGGCTGAAGTCTGTTATTGCTTTAAAACTGCTTATTGAGATGTAAGTATATGTATATACACATACATATGTACATCTTATTGAAGTGCATAACAATTAAATAGAACTGGAGATAGAGAAGCTGTCTTCCTAAAAGCACTACACTCAATGAGATATTTTGTCCCTACTACTGATTTCTGCACTATCATATCAGCACATTATTTTCAGTTTTAAAAAGAAACAGCACCACCTTGCATCCTGAAATAAAGCTACAACTATTCAATATCTTAGTGGCCATACAATATATACACATGCATAGAAACATAACTATTCACAAGAGAAGTAAATGTTTTTATACTAGAAATGTCAAAATAGAACATTAATCTTTGAAACCTTGGTTCAAAACACATTATTTCTGGAAGAATATCATTACAGGGAGTTGGTTGAGCATATGAACGAGAATATGTTTCTTTTTGTTGCTGAAAGCACTTGAATTTTGCTCTTTGTGAAAGAGAAGATAAGGGTCCATTTGCATTATCCATAGGATCATACTACTCAGGTTTTTTATCTGAACAGTGATGGCTGCTGGTGAAAATGCTTCCAAAATGATTTGTATCAATTGTAAATCACATATATTGATGAGCTGATACTTGCTCTGCAGCAGATTGAGTGTTTATCCTTGAAAGCAGAGATATGTTGTAGGTAACTAAGCTAAGCCCTCTACTGCTGAGTAAGAAAAATAAATTGCTTTGTAGCCCACAGCTGAAAAAAATAGTTGTCTGAAAGTTACATTTTATTAGTATATTAAAAGGAAATCATGACCTATTTGTAAACCATACTTAATAAAAAAGAATGACATTTGTGATGAGAACTGTTTGCAACTAATCTTTTAAAGTCCTTGTTAGAAAAAGAACTATTTCCTCACTCCTCACTGGTGTGCATGGTTGCTAAGACAAGGCTGGTTGGAAAACTGCCCTTCATTATATACACTTTTTAAAGTATTGCATTAATCAAACAAACTTAAAGAATCCTTTGCAGGAGTGGAACTCATTAAAACTGCAGTCAAGTACTGTGTCCTGTGTGGTTTTGTTTCCTCTGCATTGCTTGCAACACCCTGCAGAAAGCAGGAGACAAATTTTCTTTCACTGCCAATTTTGACTTTTCCACTTCCAAATGCTGATTTTTCCCATGTCACTCATCTTCCAAGCTCTAAGGGTAAGGTTTGACAGTCACTGGAGCTGACTGAACTACTGAAACAAAAAGGTAATCATTTCTAACTCTCAGACAATAACCCAGGTCTGACCTCAACTGTTGCTAATATTAACACTTTAAAATCTCAGTATATTCATCAAAATGTAGTTAAACTGATGCTTAAACATACCCTTGGACAAACACTTTGGTACAGGATTTCCTGAAGGATCTTTTTCATGGGAACCTGTAGAATAGATATGTTTGATCTTGAAGAAAGGCCAAAGCAGCTGGAATCATGACATCAGCACAACTGCAAGAGCTGGTTCCTTTTTCTGAAGGCAAAGAGTGGTCAGAATTGAGTAGGAGTATAGCTGAGTGAGGGACCTGTATGATTCACTAGGAAAAAACAAAATAAAAATTTGATTTCCATGCTTGTAGAAAGGAGAAGTGATGTAGAAGCCGTAGCTCTTGTCAGAGCAACTCTAAAACATGCCAATAGGAGAAAAACATTCACCAAATATTGTAACAATGAGTAATATAAGACAAAAAAACCTGCCACAGGGAGTTTTCTCTGCCTTTTTATAGGAAAAAGCTGGGGGAGATAATGCAATCATCTGTGAGGAGAGATTTATGGTCCTGATTCCATGATTTTTCACACAATATTCAATAGCTCTTGAACAATGTTTAAGAGAGTGAGAGGGTAGATGAGAATTCTATTTCCTTTAGAAGTGTGAGCAGATTGCCATTAATAAGGCAGATAGTTGATGTTAAGGTAGAAATACAGTTTTCCTATCATGTTTTTTAATAATATTTTCATCTACTCTTTTCTTTCTTCTTCTTTTTACCCCAACAGCATGGCAACAACATTTTCTTGTTTCTTAAAATCCCTAGCATGTGGGGAAAAATTATCTAAAGTATGCACATATAAAAGCATCTCAAGGAGCAGCTGTTTGAAGCTCCTGAACAGTAATTGGCTGTGCCCATTTCGTAACATTTTGATAAAGTAAAGCTTGCAATGCTCTTGGACATGTTTTACCACATTTTGATTTAAACATACCATGATATTTTGACAATTCAGATTCAGTGGTAGCAGATCCTTCAGCTTCCAAAAGAGCCTCAGCCTGCCTCTTTCAGTCAGGGATCTATTAAATCTCTTTCTTTGCTGTGTAGTCTTTCAGAATTCCTAATGATGACTTTTTCCCTGTATGCAGAAGCGTAGGTGCATGTAATGATGTTTACATCATCATTAGCATTTAGTCATGATTCTGAGACTATAGGTAAGCACTTTATATTTTTGGCAAAATTGAACAATTTCTAGAACATTCCACAATATCATATGGTTTGTGGGTTTTTTTTTCTTTCAACTACTGACATAATTTTTTTTTAACCACTGGAATTAGGTTTAATGATTGCATCTTCCCAGTTATTCTTAAATATTTATCTATCTTTAGAGCATTCATTATCTAACTAAGATAATTTTTGGCTAATTGGAGAAGAGTAGATTTAGACTTAATATAAGGAAAAAGTTCCTCACCTGGAGGGTGGTGGAACACTGGAGCAGGTTGCCCAGGGAGGTGGTTGAGTTCCCATCCCTGGAGGCATTGCAGGTGAGGCTTGCCAGGGCTCTGGGCAAGCTGATCTAGTTGGGGATGTCCCTGCCCACTGCAGGGGGGTTGGACTAGATGAGCTCCAGAGGTCCCTTCCAACCCAAACCAGTCTAGGATTCTATGATTCTGTGATTCAAACAAATGTAACCACTATGTTTCCAACAGAATAAACTGAAACACTAAGGTTATAACAGACCTATCTATTTATCCATACTCCCTTGTTTAAAAGAAATCATTTAAGAGAATTGGTAATCTACATGTTGGAGATGTAAAATGGAATAAAAATGTTCTCAGGTTGATGCTATACAGTATTGTGGTGTTTAAAAATAGATACAAGTTAACACGTGTTTACTATTTGCTTTCACTGATTACTAGAGACTGTGATATTGTTTGTTTTGATTCTCTGAAAAGTATATTAACAACATAAAAATACTGTTTGTTTGTTTGTTTGGTTTGTTTTTAATTAATCAACCCCTGAACAATGCAACATATGCTCTTACTCACGTGTACCTATACAAACAGTATCTAACTCAGCTGTGGGTGGTGACATATTCTACCTCTTCTGCTGAAGCTGAGAGCATGAGTCTTTGCTAAAGGAGGGAATATGGAAGTAATGTATTTTATACAGCCCTTGCACAAACATCTGTCCTTTCCTGGTGACACTAAATAAGTAAAGGGAATAACGGTGGCTTCAGATTTGGGATGTCCATAGTGACATAAGTGACTGATTGATTAGGAAATACACAGGACTGGTGTAAGCAATGGACCAAAGGAGCTTCATGCAAGTGAATCCTTTCTCAGTGCCTCCTCCTTGGCCAGCACAACGTGGCTTTAGAGCTATTAGTGAGTGTGTCTTCAGCTGTCTCTCTGTATTGCATTCACACCAACAGCATCACTTGACACAACTGAGACCTTTTCTGTGCTTTTCTCTACAGTACCAGACAGAGAAAATAAAAGGAGCATAGGAGGAATTATTAGAAATTGATGCAACAATAATTGTCCTTGGTAGAGATGTTCCTCTTTTTCACTTCTTATAAAGTTATTATATTATTAGTGTGATTACTGTATGAAATCCAATCACAGTGTGTAAGAAGAACAAAATAAATACAAACTTGAAATTGGAATAAGCAGCTGAACAGCTTTCAGAGGTGTTTTGTGTGCTTCTGATATTTCTTTCACATCAGGCTCTGACAAGGAGCCCAAGGCCTGAATGGCTTTGTGCATTTTATTTATTAAAATACTTTGGAGACAGATTAACCTCCTTTGTGCATGAATTATTGTTTCACCTGCCATCAAGAGGGATAGCCTGCACACTGATGAATACACTGAAGGTGGCCTGCTTTCAGTGTAATGAGTCCATAGATGCCTGTTGTTCAACTTTTGCAATGCTACTTCACAAAAGACACCTTTTTGAACTCCAGAAGAAGAATTACATTAGGCAGATGCTCGCATGAGGAATCAAGGAGCTATTATTCCATCTTCTCAGTAAGGCTCGTATTTTTGTCCCAGATTGATAGCTGGTACTGCTCTTGGACTCAAGTTCTCTGATACTTATTTTGAGTGAGGTCTACAGTATGAATATCAAACTATAAAAGAATTTCAATCTCAGCTATAAACCAATGCAGAGATGAAAGTGTTAGCACTTCTATTGGAAAGGTTTTCTATGCCTTTCCCTTTTTAGCCTTGTTCAGAAAGGACACAGATCTTCCTTCCAAGACATTAATTTCTGCTACCTTGTTCTTGAATTTTATGCATGAAGTAGATGAGGAAAAGTTCCAAGGAGCACTTGTATATTGGTGGAATATCTCCACCCACTGACCACAGTAATTCCAGAGATCAGCAATACTCCTTACAGTGCAAATTCCAGAAGATACAGTGTATACTGCTGTGTTTGGAGTTATTCCAAAAGTCATCAGTGTCCAGCATTTGTCCTGACAGTAGGTTTAGCTTTTTTCTTTTTTCATATCACAGATATGGTATCATACTTTGCTTAAGTAAAGGCAAAATGAATAGCCAAAGGTAAATCAAACTTTCTTGTTTACAAGCAAAACAAAACAATGAATGTGGAATGTGACCCCTAAAAATGATGAAGTTGCATCTCAACTTCAGTAACAAATTTGCTCCTGACTGAGTGATTCAGAGGGTATGTGTCAGGGTTTCAGATATCTCTTCCCAGTGTACCTACTGCTCAATTTTCACACTTATAAATGCATAACCTCATTTATACACAACTCTTAGTATGTTATTTACTTCAGGCATCTGCCTCAGACTTTGTCTATTTGTTCTTGGATCTCTATCATTATTTATGAATAATATCAATATTTAGAATTATGTCCTTTTTGATTTCCTAAATAATTATTTTTCTTCCATGGAATTTACAGCCCTTAAATATCATATCCAGCCATAACTATTGAGGCTGCTTTATGTATGCACTGTACTTAGCTCTTATACTGCTTTTTCTTTTCTTCACCAAAATGAATGCTGCCTGGTTTGCAATCATTTTAGTCCTTCTCTCTCTGAACTGTCTGCCCAGAAAACCTCTCAGAATTGTCTGTATATTTCAGGTGCTGAAATGCCTGGAATTGAGCACAGAATTCCTGAGACAACCTTGTAGGACCTATGCAGAGATTAACACTTCATTTCTGCATACCATCATGCTTTAGTGTAGGCAAGGAAAAAATCCCACTTGCCATTCTCCCCTGAGATGCACTGAATGAGTTCATCCATGATTTACTGCCCACAACCCCAAGGTCTCTCTTACTCTTAGTCCTTTTCAATTTTACCCTTTATATAGAATATTGGGATTCAGATTAATTCTTCCATATATTAAGGGATAGACTTTTCCAGAAAGCCCTATTTTTCATCTGACATCACTATGGGTTTAATAGCATTTATTTCTCCTTATTTTTGTATAAGTACTATGACACCACACCATCCCTTAATCTTACAAAGTATCACATGTATGTTGTGTCACCCCAAAACTGGGTCTGTTATGGAAAACGTGGTACAAATAGAAAGTAATCAATAATTTCCACCTAAGTTACCTGAAACCTATAAGTAAAATAGGCTACAAGAGCTAAGAATCAAGCAAAGTGTGGTGGGTTGACCTTGGAGGGCTGCCAGATGCCCTTCTAGCCACTCTCTCACTCCCTCTCCTCAAAAGCAACAGGGGAGAAAATAAGATGAAAAAGATAATGGGTTGAGGTAAAGATGGAGATTTTCTACCCATTCCTGCCATGGTCAAAACAGACTCAGCTTGGGCAAAGTGTAATTGATTACCAAGTGAAATAGATTTGGACAATGAGAAACAAAGACAAAAATTAAAACAACTCCTTCCACCAACCACTTTTTTTCCCAGGTTTAACTTCCCTTCTAACAGATGTGACTGTTAGAGAAAGCAGGAGGTAGCAAAGAAAACTGGTTTGCATTCTTAAATAGAGTAGCTATGACCAAGTGCTTGCTATAATAAGTAAAATAAATAACCTCCATTACAGCAATGTATGCTTTTCCTCCTGCTTTCCATCATAGTTGATAGCTGTTCCCTTTAGATTTTCAAGTCTTTTTAGCCTACACATAAAAACAAGTACTTTATTATATTTCACCTGTTTATATTCCCTTTTAAAGATAAAAGGATATGTACTTTACTGGTATCATTCATGTTAGCATGCCCATGTGCTCATAAACCACCTAGGCATTCCTTACAAATAAGACAAATGCATCTCTAGGGAGTGTTCCCTGGATAACTAATGTGTAAACCATATCAAAAACTGTATTATAACATCTTCCAGGCATGATATTCCTGCTCTCCATAGGCATTCTCAACAGTTCATTTTTTAAAATTTATTCTTCTTTCCTAGTCTTTCATTTCTTTCTGCTCTGCTTGTTGCCCTTCCTTTGAACAAGACTTTCTTTCTGATAGCTCTCCACTCTTTGGTTCTTTGTGTAGGCAACCTGAAACAGGATTAACAGATGTTCCAGGCTTAGAAGATGTTTTTCAGGACTCGTTGATCTTCTCAGCTCCTCAGAGGTAGGTGTTTCTTGGGTAGAAAGTCATAGAGGAATATGAAGTTAGTGAGAAAAATATCACAGAGCTGGTTTATGTCAGCAGGCAAGAGTACACATACAAACTCATCATTTAAAAGATTAAATGCCTTACAGATGGAATTTCACTGGGAAGCCTGGAGCATCACTCTTACTTCTGATCCCAGATTTGTGAAAGGTATTCTGAACTCTTTAATGTTAAAGACAGTAGTACCATATTTAGATTGATATTGTTCTAATTGCCGTAGAGAGAATAGCAACCTAATTAAACTAACTTTTTCCCTACTCTCACTTATGATTTTAACTCCCTTCTGTATTTTTTCTACCCTATGAGCTAACACACAACACTTCTTTTATAGTGAGGAATCTTAAAGTAATGAAAAATTAATTTGAATTCTCTCATTCTACCAGAGAAAGAACTCAGGTATAAAGCATGGAAATGATGCATCCGAAGAAACACTTTAGAATAGAAGAGTAACACATTGAGGCATAAATGTCTTTAGATATAACTGTAAAAATAATAATACAGGTCTATTAATTACTCATTGTCACTTGCTAGAACTATGCACTATCTAAAATGCACTGTCAAGTTTATTACACTTCATCTATCTTTTCAAGAACTGAGATCACATCAACAAACCACATCTTTTTGGAGGAGTAAAAAGCTCAAGTCCAAGAACTGGCAATGCATACCACAGTGCTGCAGGCTGTGTAGGTAGTTCTCTATATCATGGAGGATTAATAGTATTATTATTTATATTCACTCTAATAGTAACTGTACATCAATATAATGGTGGATAAGTAGTCATTGGCTTCTTCATCTTAAGCGTTAAGGATGTTGTTTACCATCTCTCAGTTTCACACAGTGTTGCTTTGTAAAGCAAATAGTGTAGGCAAAAAGGACATCTTGAAATATATATGTGTATTTTCAAAGTACAGCAGGGAGAGGGAAGGTCACTGAACAATGTAATTGATGGCAGTAGCAAAAATGTTTTCTAACCTGCAATGTTGCTAGACTATGTTGATCACAAATGCCAAATCAGATCAAAGTACAGAAATGCAAGGTAACACCCTCTATTGTTCACATTGATTGCATCAAAGGAAATAGAATGTAAATTAGGAAAGCTTTGATGAATGGATAGGCAGCCAAAAGAAGAGCAATAAAGGGTTGGGTTTCTGCCTCCTAGCAGAAGCATACTCTCTGTTCACCAGCTAATCAAAATGCACAGTGCATATTTCAGCAGATTGAAATCAATTGTATCATGAGATAGCCTTTTATTTTATTCATCCTGACTCTACTGAGTGATTACTTTACCTTCTGCTGTTCAGCAACTTTCAGAATAATGCACAACTCAGTGGACTTATTTAATGCATGTCTGTTGAGTCTTTATTTAATGTATTTACCAGAGGCTGGTGGTGCAGAAGGCTGCAGCCTCATATGCTTCCTTGAAGGATATGTGGGTCACAGCTCCACCAGAGGAAACTTTGATTTCTGTGCCTGATATCAATTTTGCACATTGATGGAATCACATTCTTTATCCTTACAGTAGAGAGCAATGGCTATGCCATTTTAGCATTGCTGCCAGCCAATTAGTGGAACACCATTGATCATGTAGTTTCACAAAAGGCCAACAGGCTTCCCACATTGTAAAAACAAGAACAAATTCTGTAAAATTTATGGCCAAATTACTGGCAGCTGAGGTGCACAGTGAAATGTAGTCAATTAATGTGATCACTGTAAATCACACTTACAGCTTGCTGTGTAAAGAACAGTTTATAACAAACATAAATAAAACCACAAGTGACTCAGTTTAGCAGTGGCACAAAGTGTTGTCAATGGTCCATGTTCTGAAGCGTGGGAATGAAAACAAGGTAAACATACAGCAGAGAAAATTGTTTAACCACTAAGGCAATGTTTTAAGTGACATACAAACAAATGACAAGGTATAAAGTGGCAGGCTGACAGAACATAATCAACCAAAGAAACTCAGTGACTGAGAAAAAAAAGAAGTCAAAAGATGTACATGAATTAATGAGCTGAGATACATTTCTAGACAAAAGTCTGTCATCAGTCTCTTGAGTCAAACTCATGAGTCTGACACTCTCTTAAATTTTATAGTAACAGTAACATCTTACAACCCAATAGTTGTGATCTATTTTTTCTTTCTCACTGCCTAACACCCAATGAAGTCAACTACCAAAATTCAGAGCTTCAAATTAAAACCCTCTTTTTCTGTAATGAATTGAATGGAGTTTCCCTAGTAAAACGTGTCCCTGCAATCTTAATAAATACCATGCACAAGATCCACATCTCTGTATGAAATAAGTTTATCGTCTTGGAGAAATTTTACTGATCATGTAAGTTAAGCAAGTATTGATTTTTCCTTTTCATTCAGGAAAGTATAATTGTGCCTTTAAAAAACCCACAACAAACAAACAGAACAAAACAAAACAAAACACCTCACAAACCACAGGAGTATCCAGTTTAATGAAAAATAAGAACCTTACGAATCTTCATGGTAAGCAGTTTATGCGAGGTCTCAGTGTTACTCATCTCCAAGTTTGCTTGTTTCTTTTGAACTCCGTTCAGAGGGGGTTTTAACTCTGGTACAGAGTGAAGAATTTTTGCAGGCATGGTTTTCTATTTTAGAGTGCAAAAGTTCAGGTTGTTCAGAGCCAGCTTTCTGATAAGACCTCTCGTGAGGAAAGCTAGAGCAAGTCCAGGTGCAGGGTCCCCACAAACAACTCTGCTTAAAATCCTCAGCAAGTGCTCCCTCATCCTTTGCTGGAGAGCTGCTTTTAAAGGAGGGTCTTGCTGTTAAGCTTCCACTGCAGCTCTGCTTGTGCTGTCCTCCACCAGGTACCTCCCTGGGCACAACTGTGACCCTCACCTCCAGGCTGACATCCCAGCCCAGCCTCAGTCCATTCTCACAGCCTTGCCTGTCCATCCTGGGAGTGTGTCTGACCCTGGTTCCCTCACCAGACCTGATTCTGACCCCTACTTGTGGGCCAGTGGACCAGCATGGCCTCCACATGTCTCTGTCTCCAGGGAGGTACCTGCTGCCTGAGGCTGGAGCTGCCCCTGGTGCCCCTTGGCAGCCCTACCTGGCATAGTGGGCTGGGTGCTGGCTGCCAGGCACTGCCCTGATGGAGCCCAGGGAGCTGCAGGGAATTCCTGGCCCATGAGGCACTCACACAATTAGACAATTAGACACAAGAAAAAATTCTTCATCAAGAAGGTAGCTAAGCATCATGGCAGGTTCCCTGTTATGCAGAACCACCCGAGAGGCTGTTAAATGTCTGTCTTGAAAGATATTTCAGAGTTCAAATGGACAAAGTTCTGAGCCATGGACAAGGCCATATTGCAACCTGGAAACTGGCCTTGATTTAAGTGGGGTGTTGAAAGAGATGACCTCCAACCACACTGAGAAGACCCCCAAAAATCTATGTGTGTAAACCGAAGAGAAAAATAAAGGCATCCTTTTTTCACGACCACAATTTCTAGCTTCTGGTTTTAAAAGGAACAGGCAAGTCAGCTGATGATGTCCTAAGAGATGCACCCAGGAATCAGCCACAGTTCTCTCTTCAGTAGAACTGTAGTGCTTTAAGCACTGCAGTGCAGGAGGTGAGTCAGTATGTAAGTACAGTTGCTTAGATAACTACATCAGGTGAGTAATGAATCCAGAGCAGTATGCTTTAAAATTATCCTTTGCTATACCTAAGTCTCTTTGCAGATCTGAACCTAATGACTACTGACATTTTAAACTAAAGTATAATTAGTAACACTAAAAGTAAAGAAGGGCTCCAGAAGGAAAATGTGCTCTGTTTAAAATTTTTGGTGGTTCTTTGCATGTTGAATATAAGATGTACGAGTTAAATTCCTAAGAACTGAGGAAACTTGAAAAACATTAGTTGACAAAAGGCATCAGGCCCTGCTATCACAAATACCACATTTTATAATCTCCAGTTTAAAAACAGATACATTTTTTCATCCTAGTGCTCTTGGAGAACAGATCCAAAGTCTGAGTGCTTCACTGATCAACAACATTAATCTAATTTTCAGCCTGGATTTCTTCACAGCTAGTTTATATCAATCTGTTCTTGTGCCAAAATGATTCTTTAGTTTAAACAACATTTCTTCTTTCTTTGGATATTTGTAAACAAATTCATACCCTTCTCACTTTTGCTTGGCTAATCAAGTTAAGCTCTTCTATTAAAAGGAAGGCTCTTCTAACCATCTTAGGCATTCTTGTCCTCGCCTGTTCCAGTTTCAGTTTATCTTTCTGGAATTTGTCTGACCAGGATTTTGCACAGGAGAGGTCTTACAGGGTCTTATAAAGCAGTACTACCATTTCTTATTTTTGCTAGCTCTTTTGATTCATTTCAGAATCAAATTTTGCATTTTTAGAATTGACAGCCCACAACAACCCCCTTGGCAGCTCTAACTCAGCCTGTGGATCAGGGAGAACACTTGAATATGGCCAATTTGCCATATGCTGGAGATAAAAATCCCTGAGGTTAAAACAAAACTTCCTACTATGGATCACCAAGGGTCTGACCTGGCATTTTGTGCTTTCTACCTTGTTTCTTTCTGCCTTTATATCAGGACTCTAATTATGTTTTTATTTGCCTTTGCTTTTATGCTAATTGTTTTCATACCCTTAAGGAACAGCAATTCAGTTTAGAGTTCAGCAGTTCTCCTTTTATCCCTTTTCTTTCTGCTTCCAAGACAGGTTCCTGCTGATTTGGTCTTTCTAAAGATATATTCCAAATACAGTTTTTCTTTCTTCCCCCCCCCCCTTAAATATATATCCTTGGCTGGCTGACTTCAGTGGACTCAGAAGGCCTTTAGTAATTGAAATTGTTACAATATTGTTATACCAATTCAGAATAAAACTTTGCTGTGATCTTACATTTTTCTGAAGAAAGAGCTCTCCTATGACCTCAAGTATGTTTCTTTTCACACGAAGTTCTACCAAATTCAGTAAACATTCTTGAGTTTTAATTGAGAAAAATAGTAGTCTATTCTGAATAAGAGTACTACCTATTTATAAATCATGACTGTAGGCACAAAGCATCCATTTATTTTTGTTAGTTCTAAATGAAAGGAGAAAAAAACATATTTTCTCAAGAAAATGTAAAAATGTGCCCTCTGTATTAACAGCATGCTTATCATTACATAGTTTGCCTGATGTCAGAAAAAATCTAAACAAATCTATCATTATTACTTGTAGAGTTTTACAGCTTAGGTCATCTGTCACAGTCTGTGGTTATTATACACCAAAGGTCAGATCTATATCAAGAAAATGGAAAGTTTATTTTCTTTTCATTGTATTTTTTAGTACTTGACTTGCTTCAGTCTAAAATATTTAAGGTGCACTTTTGCAACGTAACCATTCATGATAGAGAATATAGTTTTTAAAAGTTTGTTGAAGGTTGTACACAAAGGATAATGAAAACCAAACTCAAGAGGGTGGTTGATAAAAAATTACTCTCTTCATGTTCGTAGGAGATGAGGGTAATGCCCTGTAATGTTTAAAGGGAAAAGGAGATATGTAAAGAGGCTAGAAATAGACAATCCACTCTAAAAATACACAGGCAATGAACAGTGGCTTCCAAGTTATTCCAGTCTAAGAAGAATTCACTCTCTCTATATGACACAGGACAATTAACAATTAAGTATATAAATACCAGCAGACAACTGATTGTGTTGCAAATGGAGATAACACGCGTACTGTGGCAGATCAGTCAGTTGTTTGCTGCCTATGAGACTCCAGAGGATTAATTACACTGTGGCAGCAGGCCTTTTCTTAACTTAGTTTTGTCTGTACAAGTAATTGAGTGTGCAGCTGTGGCCATAATAAATACAGACAGCAAGAGACAGGCATGCCATGACAACACAGCCTACAGACTGTGGTGCCATCTCAGGAAGGGGAGCAAATCACACAGGACTCTAAGGTTCACTTCTGTTGCCCCAAGACAAGTTGCTCTGGTTAATTGAAAGCAGCTTCCATAAATGGAATAATAAAGAGTCCTAGATGGTGCCAGAATCGTTATTGTTTTCACCCAAAGTAGAGCACCCTAGGCCAGATCATCAGTTGCAGTAAATGAGCAGAGTGCAGCTACATCGACAGCTGTATGAACTTACCCCAAATGAGAATCTAAGGAGCTGAGTTTAATAGCTATGACTGTTTGAATCAAGGCCAGAGGATCTGAAATTTTACTTAACTCTTTAATGAATACTTATCACAAGGATGTTGGTAAGCTTCTCTGCACAGACCCAGGATGAATGGTTTCTTTATCTAAAAAGTATAAGCATATTTACATTATTATTTTTATTATTATCAGTATTAGTATTATATTTAAATAATATGCAAATGTTCCAGCCCAAAGAGTCTAACCTTTTGCTATGGTACGTGCTAAGTACATAGGATGGACTGATCTTTCTGGTGAGTTTTAACTTACTTATAATATGACATGTATGTATGTATGGCTAGGCTTCGCGAATGAAGCTCCAGGGAGGGCTCCATCCACGCTCNTGACATAATATCATGACTATGACACAACAAAGTATGACATAATACAGGATGACATAACCCTTTTGAGGCTGCTTCTTTCCCACTGCATTTTGGATTGCCTTCTGGCTTTTCCCCCAAAAGTCACTGGCTGTTTCAGAACTCCTTCCTCAGAATGGCTCATGATGAGTATTAAGCCCATAGTACTGCATCTGAAAGCAGATTACAATTAAAGAGCAGAACTGGAGTTTTACTTTTTGACTCTTCAGAGGCCAAAATACCTTCTGCAGAAGACACTGATACATTTTCCCACCTGTGTCATTATGGTATTTCTCAAGTCATGTGAGTTACATATCATAAAACCAACACTTAGACATTCCAGAGGACTGGCATGCTGGCAAGCATTTTGTTAGTCTCTGCTTTATTTGATATGCTCTCCAGTGATATCCTAGGAGCCATTTCCAGGTTCACACATTCCTGACCTTCTGTAATGTTGATTTCTGTACAGCTTCAGCTCATGCCATTTGATGGGCTGGTTGTAGTGTTATTTTTTTTCTTAATGGGCTGTATATTTCTTAAGGACACAGAAATTACACTCCACTTTCTAAGCAAAAATTGAAGAACTGCTGTGTAGAAAGTTGAACCAGTCCTCCAAATGTTGGTATCATGGACTGGACAATCACAACATCAATTTCTTTTCTTTTAAAAAATAAAACACTTAACATCCTAAGTTACGGCTGCTGGGTACACAATATTTCTAAACCACAGGAAAGCATGCAGATCACCAGAACTTGTTACAAAGTCAAAATCTTAAATGATAGTAACTCAGATATTTGCATTTTGACATTATTGTGCCTTTTAAAATTAAAAAAAAAGAAACATAAACTCAAAGTATTTAAAATTAAGAATGATTTGTGGTTTAGTATAGTGATCATGACTGGTAAGGTTAGATTTTCAGTATGACTTTTGGTTTACCACACATTTGCTTTATCTTAATGGCTCTTCTGTAAAGTTTGTGCAAAGTGAATATAATAAAGGCAGTCCTTCAGAGGCTGAGAGAAGAAAAGTAGTCTGTGCTATTTGACAGTATATTATCAAGTAGTGCATAAAAAGTCTGTATGTATAAATAAACTAGCAATACACTGAAAATGGTCTCTTCACATTCTGAGTTCCTTAAAGTTTTTGCGTTGTTTGGGGTTTTTTCATCTTTGTCCCAATGTTTTATCACTTCTATAGTCAAATTCACTAGAGGAATTAGATGAAGAATTGTCACATGAAGTCTGGCAGCAAAGAGATGAAAAGCATCCCACTGCAACAAATTTCATTTATTTTATAGGCTAGGTATAAAGAGAGATTATAACAGGAGAGAGATGCTATCTAATGTACTGTGAAAAATAATGTCAGGAAGGACAGTTAAAAAATATTCAGTTCCCTTTTCTCTGCACTGAAAGGGATTTATACTCTTTTAAAGGCATATGATTTTTCAGCTACTTATTTGAATGTCTTTGCAAGACTGAAAAGCAAGTATCAAGAAATCTTGTACCTGGTTACCATTATTTTACATGAAAACTTTTTTTTCAAATTAGCAGGATGTAATCCATTTATAGGCTTCACATTTCCAAAGAGAGCTGCGTGGTGTTCTAGCAACAATAAGCAACCTACCATTTCAGCTGGAAATGACCAATTTTTATTTCATCTTCCACCATTTACAGCTAGTAAAATGTAACTTCTAAAAGTAACTTCAGTAACTTCAAAAATTGAGTATTGATCCTTCTAGAAATATTTCAGCTGTCTAATTCTCTGAGTTGACAAGATTAGAGAGTTAGCTGTAATCTTCATACACTAAAAGCAACAAAACCCCTAGCATCCTTCTTCAGTGTTTGATTACTGCAGCTGTTCTCAAAGCTGCAAGAAAAGGAAGCAGCAAAGCAGAAAAGCTACACAGAGACTGATGAGAACTACCAAAACAAAGACATTTAGATTAAATAAATAGGTAGCGAATTTCAGCTAGTTTTGTAGGCCTTGGCTTGTAACATATGACATCAAGCATAGGCGCTGATGGTGAGGAAGCATAATAATAATTAGGCCACCTGGAAGAGTAACTGGGTTCACTAAGATAACAAATACAAGGAGTTCTGGCAGAAGATCTGAAGGATGGTGGTTAATATTATTATCTTCTCTTCTAGCCTTTAGAAGTGCAAGGCTTTGATAAATTTTTTAGAGATGTGAGGTTACAGAATTTGCATATTAGGAGATTTCACAATTTGTTTTCACAGACTCAGGCACAGTCTGAAAATGACTTGGGTTCTCCTGTGGCCCCTGGTGCGATANGATGTCTTCTACACACACACATGTGAGAATATATATTTTTATCATGTATTCTCTCTAATTGTTCATAAAGATGCCTAAGGGAGCATTTGGCTTCCCATGTGCCCTTGGGAAATATTTAATGGCAACAATCTCCCAAGTCTGGAAGGGTGGCCTGTTCATGAGCTTGAAGAATCTGTCCTATGCCATTCCATGAATAAATATTTCAGGAATTCACAAAGCAAATTTAACAGAAACCACTCTAGAGTACCTTTTAGCAGAGCTTACAGTCCTGGAGTGATTTGAAACTAATCCTCTCATACTAAGAAAAAGTGCTTCACTGTCTAGGGTATAGAACCAGACAGAAGGTATTTTATTTTCCATGGCTATTAGTGTCTCAACCCTACCTATTTTCTTCAGTCAAAAATAATTCTTAATCTACACTGTTTCTTTTATGATTTAAGAAAAAAAATCTTTATTTTTAATAATTTTTTTTCCATGAGCTCAGTGAAGAAATTAAATTGCCTGGCTTGTGCTAGGAAAACCTAGTTGTGTTGTGATAGATGAAAGAGGATAATTTCACATCTTTAATGTAGATAAAGCCCAGAGTATTTGATTTCTGCTTACCTCAGCTGCTTTACTAAATGGTTCCATTTAGCATTACAATAGGTAAAAAATATCTCTTAATACTGTGGGACAGGGTAACAGTGAATCATATTCTTTCATGTTTTCCTTATTCCATTTCATATATGTCTGGGTATGTTCTTCCACCAGTCAAATTACTACAAGGTACTGTAGTTCTTTATTATTGGCAAATAGTTTGAAAATACTGAGCACTGAAACCCCTGAGAGAAGAATATCAATAGCCAGAAAAGAGCAACCTGCATGTTTGCAATACAAAAGAGGTATATATTGATTTGTAGGGAGTTCACCCAAATTAATTGTGCCAGCCAATAAGAAGACAGCATCAATTTTTTGTTTAGATTGAAAAACACCAGTGTTATGAAAAACAGACTTCTCCAAACAGACTAAAAGAAAATGCACAAATGTGGAAGAAATCTGCATAGTCAAGCATAAATAAGTGTGAAGTACCACAGCTACTTAATTGTTTGAAACAATTTTATTTTAGTAAGAGAGGATAATACAGGAGGAAGAAATGAAATGAAATGATTAATTAACAGAGAATCTAGTAGTAAGTAAAAAAAACCCTGGTATGTTAGAAGTTCATGTAAAATACACCAAGACAAATAAAACCTAAATCAGAATATCTAACTGGAAATTGTTTTAACATCCCTCAAAATGAAATGAAGATTTAATTATGACTAAAAATGGTGAAGAACAAAGGGCTGAAAAAGCAGGAGTGATTTCCTATGAAAGGAAGAATAGAGAGAGACTGTTTTGCCAAATTCTACTATACATATAGCCAAAAGAGGCACTAAAGGCACTTACTACCTTGGACTAAATGGGGAAAGATAGAGATCAGTTAGTTATAAAAAAATTATCCAGAGGTTGCAAGCTGAGTTCCAGCTTTCCATGAAAAAAACCCTGGACTGGAGGAAAACTGTGACATCATAAATGGGCTCTGGAAACCCTATGCAGATGATTTAAAAGATACATTGTTTAATCTAAAAACAATTTATTCATGCTCTATTGCAAAACCAAAACCAGTTGCAGTTAAGATACAAAGGAATTTGATTTTCAAGCAGCTCTGTAGCAGCTCATCAACAGGAAATTAAGTATCTCAAAACGTATACCTTTTAAATAAGTTATGCCCAGAAGTGTGAAGTTTCCCATTTATATCCTTGCATTTTCGTTTGTTGCCGTTGTGGATAGATCTGCAAAACAAAATGTAATCTAGTGTAGTATTCTATGGCATAAAGTATGCATTCATCTAAAAGAAGACAAATCCACTCTATTACTTTCTTATACTGCAACCAATGCCAAAGACAGAAAGCTATAAAATATAAATGTAACATTTTTTAAAATAATTCTTCTCATCATACCAGCTACTTCAACTGAGCTTTCTTCTTAACATTTGATCTGAATTACCTTGATGAGAAATTCAATCATATTTTAAAACATCTTTCTCAGAAATATCAGAAGGATTTGCAGATCTCAATATCCTTCTGGTAAGTGAAAATACATATCAATTTCCATTGGCAAATGAAGTGTCTTAGAAGACAGGATGGGGAACTCACTGAAACATACAGAAATGAAACCATAACATAGTTTCTCATATGTTGGTATTTTAGTCACTCAGCTCAGGTATGGATGTAATTGTAAATCTGTGAAATAAAAACATAACACTAACACCCACAGGTAACTACAATAAATTCCAAAATACTCCACTGTTTGCTTTAATAAGACCATTAGTAATGGCAGTAAACAAATGTGTATTCCTCCAGCACATAAAAAATGGATCAGGTGATCTTAAAGTTTATGAGACAAGCCATATGCCTTGACAGACCTTTCTGTTCTGTAATGCAGCATGGATAATGCAATATCCACCCAGATATATCTTGCTATGTGCCTCTGCAGGCATTCTTTTTGTAGATGTAGATGAGAAGAAAATGATAAACCTGTAAATAGGTTTGAAAAAAAAATCATTCCTTGTTAGGAAAAAGAAGCTGGAACAGAAGTAAGAACAAGCAACAAATTTGCAGGCATCAAAACTGACAAAAGCAAGAGGACAGAAGAGATGATCTGAATGTACACAATGATTGATCAAGGAGGTACAATCACAGAATAATAGAATTCTTTAGGTTGGAAAAGAGCTCTAAGAAGATCAAGTCCAACTGTTAACCCAGCACTGCCAAGGCCACCACTAAACTACGTCCCTAAAAGCCACATCTACATGTCTTTTAAATACCTCCAAGGATGATGACTCCACCACTTCCCTCGGCAGCCTGGTCCAGCAACTCACAGCCCTTTCCATGAATAAATTTTGCCCTTCAGGACTGATTCCCAAGGGATTCTGTCAATGAGTCTCCTAAATAGACCAAAGGCTGTCCTCTGGAAACCCAAGGCAGCAGTTGTGCTGCCCCACTCCTTGTCTGAGAACTGAAAACTCATGATCGTTATGCCCAAGATGGCCTCCAACATCACTAGCAAGTCCATTTCATTAAACACACTGGAGCCTGCTAATAATTTTTGTACACTGGTTGACAATAAATATTTCTTAAGGATTTACTTTAATCTTTATACTTAGATATAGGAAAATCTTAGATTGTAAAAAAAGTAAGGGAAACAACATACTTTACACTCTTTCCATGACTGAAAAGTCTCAGAGTTTTTAGTGACAGAGAATTTTGTTTCTTCTAATTCTCCTAAGAACAGTCCTGTATGAATAACCTGTTCTTAGATATTATTTTCACAGGATCACAAAATAATTGCAAGGATCTGTGGAGACTGTCTAGTTCAGCTCCCCTGCTCCAGGCAGGATAGGCTTGGTTGCTTGGAGCTGTGTCCAGTTGGGTTTTAATTGTCTCCAAGGATGGAGACTACACAGGCTCTCTGAGAAACCTGTTCCAGCATTCAATCATCCTCACAGGGGAAAGAAAAAACAAACAAACAAAAAAAGAAAGTGGAGCTCATATTCAGACAGAACTGTGTTTCAATTTGTGTCCTTTACATGTTGTTTTGTGACTGAACACCACTGTGAGGAGTCTGTCAATGAGAAAAACAAGTAGTTTTCTCAATGGGAACAAGGAGATACACAGTACCTTTCTTAGACAGAACTGGAATGAACAAGGTAAGCTTTGTAAAGAATGAGAATAAAACAACACTGATAAATGGAATCGGCCCAAGAACAGAGCTGAGCTTAAGTAGTCTGCCTCACAGCTTATAAAACATTAGATTCTGTTTTTTTCTAGCCTTTCTAAGGCCACAGCTACAGCTGCAGCCTTGTCTCTAATTCTGGACACCATACTTCAAGAAAGTTCCTATCAATCACAATAAAGCAAGAGGTAAGAAGGAATGATGAGATCTATTGAAAAGCCCTCTCAGAAACAACTGAGTGAGCAAGGTTACTTAACCTGAGGCAGAGAAGGCTACAGGCAAAAGAGGAAACTGCAAGATGGTATTCTTGATATACACAATGCGTACCTAAGTATTCGTTTCCAAAAGAAAGTTGTTCTTCATGCCCATGGCAGAAAGAACTAAGGATAACACTTTTGCACTCAGTAAGGAAGATTCAGGTTAGATATTTAAAAAACAGTATCTTTTTCAAAGGTAGAGGAGCACTGAATTAGACTGCTCTGGAAAATGTCAATCTCCAAAACTGCAAACATATGGATATATATATTAGAAGTGACATAAATATGGATCCCTTTTGCACAGAAGCTAAATGACCTCTCAAAATTCATGCAGTCTTATCAGTCCATAACATTAAAATAGCATAAACAGATATTTATTAATTATACATGCATTTAAATAAAGTTAATCTGTACTGATTTTAAAAAAATAACAAACATCAACTTATCTCTTTACAAAAATGGAATGAAATACATTATTTAACCAGAAGAAGGACTAAAAATTCATATAGATCTATAACATTAAGAACCAAAACTGAATAAAATTCTAGAANGAACAAGGTAACCTTTGTAAAGAATGAGAATAAAACAACACTGATAAATGGAATCAGCCCAAGAACAGAGCTGAGCTTAAGTAGTCTGTCTGCCTCACAGCCTATAAAACATTAGATTTTGGTTTTCTAGCCTTTCTAAGGCCACAGCTACAGCTGCAGCCTTGTCTCTAATTCTGGACACCATACTTCAAGAAAGTTCCTATCAATCACAATAAAGCAAGAGGTAAGAAGGAATGATGAGATCTATTGAAAAGCCCTCTCAGAAACAACTGAGTGAGCAAGGTTACTTAACCTGAGGCAGAGAAGGCTACAGGCAAAAGAGGAAACTGCAAGATGGTATTCTTGATATACACAATGCGTACCTAAGTATTCGTTTCCAAAAGAAAGTTGTTCTTCATGCCCATGGCAGAAAGAACTAAGGATAACACTTTTGCACTCAGTAAGGAAGATTCAGATTAGATGTTTAAAAAACAGTATCTTTTTCAAAGGTAGTGGAGCACTGAATTAGACTGCTCTGGAAAATGTCAATCCCCAAAACTGCAAACATATGGATATATATATTAGAAGTGACATAAACATGGATCCCTTTTGAACAGAAGCTAAATGACCTCTCAAAATTCATGCAGTCTTATCAGTCCATAACATTAAAATAGCATAAACAGGCATTTATTAATTATACATGCATTTAAATAAAGTTAATCTGTACTGATTTTAAAAAAAAATAGAAACATCAACTTATCTCTTTACAAAACTGAAATGAAATACATTATTTAACCAGAAGAAGGACTAAAAATTCATATAGATCTGTAACATTAAGAACCAAAACTGAATAAAATTCTAGAATGATAACTTATGTTTTTCTTAAGAGCTGAACTAGAATTAAATTACTCCTTGGGGGATAGAATAATAACTGGAATCAGTTCTTTGTTAGAAAATTAAAGTAACACTGCTGTGTTGCTGATGCTGACCCAGTATTTTGGATTTTCTTAATCTATTTCTTCCTCGACCTATGATTTATGACATCTGAGGACTGACCTTTAAATTTATGCCCTAACAAGCAGGTTTATTTACACTCCTCAGTACTAAAAAATAAAGGCCTCCAGGCCAGACAGTATTAACATCTTTAAGCATATCACATTGTCTCACATATAACCTCCTAGAATTTGTGAAAAGCAACACTATTTCAGGTCTAACTAGTTTCTACTCCTCTAAAACAAATCTGATTTGTACAGTCTAATGTACCTAACAGGTATTTCTAAGGGCAGCAGAAAACTACCCTTCTAAACCAAACTGGCTTCTGAAATGCAATGCAGCTAAGAAAAACATAGAATTATTTTTTCCTAGCATGACTGTGAAATAAGCATTTCTATTAGTCTTAAGTTTGTCAAACACCACACGTATCAACTGTCTTTCTACTTACAAATTATAAGTGTCAAATTTTCTCTTATTATCTCTTAAGAAATGTGACATTAAAACTAATGAAAGCATTTATTTAGACAACTTTTTACATGGAGGCTGGGCTCCTTCAAGATAGTTATTATATGTATTGGGTGTGGTGGCTTGAAGTCCATATGTATATCATTGTAAGTACACATACATGTGGACTTATACCAGAAGAGAATCTGAGAATATGACTATTTTCTCTTCAGAGATACCAAATGGTATTAATGTCATATCATAAGTTTAAGACAGTATTTTGATTAGATGTATTTCTATAGATGTATTTCAATTATTCTAAAGTCTATATTGTTTTATGTCAGTTACTGGGGTAGAGGCACTTCTGAGAGAAGTCTCAACTGTGTTATGTTATTCCCAAATCTTCATTTAACTCACAGAGGCAAGAACATAGGCCACTGAGGTATAGCTTAAAGCAATGGACAACGCAAAGTCATATGGAGAGATGAAATCTCCAAGAGCACCATAACATGTAGGAGGGGAACCTACTTGCCATTGGAATGATTGATAGCCTTTTAAAATGAAGATGTACTCAGAAATACCAAAATGAAAGGCACCATTTTAGCTAGAATAACAGGTTTTGAGCAAGCAGCTGCAACAGCCTCCCATCTGTCAATAAAACAGAACATAATACACCTACTGACTAGTGATTTACACAATTTTATAGGCACTGGCCTACTTCCCTTTGTTTAGTGGCACTGACTAGGTAGCCAGTGGAGGACTGGCAGTGGGGAGCAGAGTCCTCATTTCTTTCTGTGAATACTCCATCAGGAGGAGGCTGAATTGCATTTCTAAGACTCACCACTTCAGTCCAGAAAAAGCCAAAGATGCAGCACTGGCTAGGTTCACAGTAAATGTGACTGACAATGTTATCCTTGCTGTATCAACTGCCTTTCCAAAATTCAACCTTTTTGTATTTAAAAAAATGCACATTTAAGAAGTACTAATGGTAAGGATGCAAGAAGATGTTAAATTCAGTGAGGCATGTTAAATAATATATGAGCACTAGTATTGTGGACAATAAGCCAATACCACTTGACACAGCTCTTCAAGTCCTTGAACTTGTAACAATTGACTTCACTGAAACAGTTTAACACAGGCAAAACCACACTTTTCATTAGATTCATCAAGGGCTGAAGCATTTTGATGGAGTGAGATGAAAATAATATTAGCAACAAAAGAAAGCAAAGAAGCAGCATTTTTTTTCCCCAAGATGCTGACCTACCTATAGAACCTTGTGCAAAAAGTAACAATTTGAACAGACACTGATCTCAATATAGCAGTGAATCTTTAGAAAACTCGTTGAGGTTAGCAAACCTTTCAAAAGATGTGTGTACATTCATGTATTTAACATGTCAGATTAAGATAATTTGCAGGAAGGTGTGCTAAAAAATGAGTTAACATTCTTTCTGACCAAATGAATGGACTATAGAAATTGGAAGAAAGATAACTAGCAAAAGCAGATGTTTTCCACTATATATGACCAAAGAAAGACTGCAGGAGGAGAAAGAGTTTTCAGATATTTAAGTCTGTAAGACAGGAAATATCAGAAGTGGATAATTTTGGATTGTGAACAAGTGCTTGCTAGATGTGACAGTGCAATACAAACACAGATCTAAAAGAAACTGGCAAAGTAGGACCTTTGAGAAAGAAATTGTTGGTCTCATCACTCAAAAAGTGCATTCCAGAAAACTTTAAAGTTACTTAAAAAAATATTAGAGAATTTCAGGAAAAAAAAGATTCATCCAATGACTAATTAAAATGACAGAGGCATTCATCTGACTCACTGGTTAGTCACAGTACTTTAAGCAGTAAAATAGTGTCTCATTAGTCTTCTAAACATTTATTTCTTATTCTGCATGAAATTGATACTTAATCACTCTCCTGCTGTATAGCAGGCACTTATTACACAAGGAAAACTTGGAGAATAGAAAGTTTATCAAATCTTTGTCAATCTCTCCTACGTGTTAGGAATGATTCATTATTATGGGCCATGAGCAGCAGGGTGACTGAATGGAAGCCTGTAATTAACTTTGCTTCATGTTTTATTGATAGCATTTGCTGTTTTCTGAGATCTGATCATACATCTTGAGCAATGTACAAACCTAAGGATCATGCTGTGCTTAGATACCCTAACACTGGGAGAGAGATGCAAAACTAAATAGATTAGATGGAAAATGTACCACTTGCCTTGTAATCTGTATACACATTTAGATTCTCCCTTTTCTGCCACCTGTTTGATGTTGTTTCTCTCTCTAAGTACACTTGACATTTAATATGGAACATAGAAGTCAAAGTTCTTTATTACTATCTTAAGCCAATATTTACTTTTATCAGTCATGTGCACAGAGAACAGGAAAAAATGCATAGTCTCCTTTACAAACAAACACATCTGTACTTTGAAATGCTATAGATCTTATACTTCAGAGCAAATTGGAAATTGCAGATAATTCGAAGCTACAAACTTGAGGAGACATGAATGGGTATGGATGATAAGCCTTCTGTGAGCCTGGAAGCAAGTCACCCACAAATTTGGAAAAATATGTTGGGTTTTGTACTATGGGTAATTTGGCAAAGCTAAAAACACATTTACAAAAGCCTTAAAAGACCGTGGATTATTTAGGAACAGATGGCCTGAAAGGCATTTGAAATCCCTCTTGTAAACTGTGTTCTACTTCATATAAAAAATATAAGCAGAAGCTCACAGACCAAGATCTTCCTCCAAATGGTTTTAACTATAATCTTCACATCTGGTATCATATTCCTGATCAACTAAGTTTTGAATTTTATTTTCAGAAGAAAACAGTGTCAGCAGGATTACCTATTGGGAGATTCTCTTGTCACATGATTCTGACAGTGGGAGATTTTAAAAGTGCCTTAAATTTACTATCTGCAAAGAACTGTTATTTTAAAATTAGGAAACTCTATCTCTGGCTGTGGATATTATTTCCCAATGAAAAAAAAATTGCTTTTATTTTCTGAATAATTTTTAAATGATCATAACATGTTTTACTGTGAAGTTTTACTTCCCAACTCTGCTCATTATTTCTACAAAGTGTATCTACAGAGTTTTTAATAGGATCAACTTTAGAATCACAGGCTTCATTGAAAAAAATTGCATTTTTTTCCTTTTTTCTTTCTTTCCTGAGCTCCTATGGTATATCTACTTCATGTTTCTAAACTTCCATAACTTCCTTACCTATCAAGCCTGAGTCTGAGGAAGTCTCCCTAGTGTGGTGAGTACAGCAAATATTAACAGAAAAAAAAATCCCCACAGTACAATCACATAATTCAAGATTGCATTATAGACAAGAAATGGAGAAATTACAAATGCAGAAGCACAAATATTTCTGAATATCCTAACTGTTGAGTGGTCAAGTTTGCAAGCAACGTTCTTCCTTCAATACTCTTTTTCTGCCTGTGCACTTACTCAAATTCAAATTTGACTAATGGTGGAAGAAGAGGAAGCAAATTAACAGCACTGTGTCATGGACAAATCTAAAATTCTGGTTATATGGAACATCTTAATTAAAAGCAAAGTGAGAAAATAAGTAACAGGTAATGGGAAGCCTTTTGTCAGAAACAGGTTATATCTTGTTTTCACTGACAAACCTGGAATATCAACGTCTGGACTAAAATATAGTTTTGTATATTGGCAGCCACAGGCATTAAAAAAACCAACATAACTCATGTTTTTAAAAACTCACAGACTGGTTTTACAATCATGAAGTCTACAGAAAATTTTGCATGTTTTTCCCTTGTCTTCTAGTTCTTCAGTTTTAGTAGCACATTTAATTGGCATCTCCAGGCATGCTTCTGCCAATATGACAGGTAGATTCCCATAAAAGCTCTTGATTCCAGGAGTTAAGGGTTTGTGACAATGTGCTGAAAAAATGTGAGCCTTGCAATGAACTCCCAAGATGGAAAACATTGCTGCAGTCTCATATTGGCTCCAAATCATCTTTCTTGATGTAGTACAATCATTAGGGAATTTTTGCTCAACTCATCTCAATAAACAGTTTGCTAGTTTGACAATCTAAACTGTTTACGGTGACTTTTAATAACTATCTATCAATAGCTCATTTTTTCAAGCATTTTGAAAGCCACACAGGCATAGATGTCACTCAACTTGTTTTACAATCATCTACTGTGTATTTTAAAGCACTGAAATTTTCCTAGGAGACCAAGCATCTAATATGGTAAAGGCCTAACCTAGTTTGACTAAACTATCAACTTCATGCAAGAATGGCTAAGAGTTAGTGTGGAGTCTGGAGGACTAAGATCAGATTTGTAAACCTATAAATTCTTCACCCAAAATTCTGCCTCTACCACAACTTTGACTTGTAATTTTAAACACTAATTTAGAGGGAAGGGGGGAAAAAAAAAAGATGCAAATCACTTTTATTTATTTATTTTTAATATTTTTTATGTTTAATGAGAGTTACAGCTAATAAAAAAGCACTTTCCTCACACAGGCTAACACATAACTAACTCTCATCAGCTTAAGCAGACCATAGGGTTCCAAAACCTCTGCAGAAGTGTTATATAAAGATGATAATATAGGACTTTTTCTGTAAGGTTCTACTCTTAGTATCTCTTTCTCACATGAGAAACAGTGCCTATTTTTTAGCCAAATGTCTAGAAAACAGAGATGTGCCTCACTTTGCTGTGTAGTTGGAACTTAGAAAAATTCTACTAGGTTCCATTTTCACTAGAAATTTAGAAATCTGCTTTTATAAAACTTTCTTAGTTGCAAGCAATGACAAAAAAAGATTAAATAAATTGATTTCTATGAAGAAAAATATAGAGTTCTCATTTGGCCAATGAGGTTTTTCTTATTTAAAGAACTGTTTAAATCAGTCCAGCTCCTGAAGTCTTCAAAAGCCACATATGATTGTATATACATATATATACATACACACATATTTTGAGTTATGTTTCATTGTAAAAATAAGTGTATCATGGAAAATAGTTATTTAAATTGATCTCTCACATGCATCCATTAAAATGCAAATTTCGTGGCTAGGCTTCGCGAACGAAGCTCCAGGGAGGGCTCCATCCACACTCCTCCTCAGCGCCTTTTCCAAGNGGAGACCACAAGTGATTTTCAGACTGTGCCTAAAAATGCAAATAACCTTTCAAAATATACATCTTTCTAGAACTTGTTCAGCCTTGTGATAACCTCTCAGTTCTCACCATCCCATTCAATGAGTGCTTTGGAAGCAGTCAGTCCTGCAGCTTTTTCTATCCCCTCTCCTACCCACAGCTGTCTTCTCTTCTATACAGTAAAAAATAAGGGAGATGTTATAACCCATTCCAGTGCTACTAAGCTGATGCATTTGCCAATTAGTGCATGAACCATCCTCTGAGAGCAATATTTAATTACTGCAGATATTTAGATGATATCATGAGATCCCAGCCAAGCCTAAAATATTTTTAAAATTACCTAGGGTTGTTGGGTTTTTTTTTTCTTCCTAATTATTAGCCCACTCCCTCTGTAAAACAAGGGCTTTAAATTAAAGAAATGTGGTGGATGAAATGTTATATTTTGCCACCATCAGCAAAAAGATTTTGCTCTATGAGGTTGTGTCAAATAAAAAGCTTAGTAGGCCACTAATGGCCATGACCTATGGCAGCCTTGTTGTACTGTGTAACTGAATTATTTCCTTTTCCAGATCTCCAAGTGTGCCACTGAGAATGCTAGGTCAGCATATATAGTAAACAAATCACCAATCACCCAACAGCTACTGTACCCTCTGCCTCCAGAATGAAAGATCTCTTCACCAGCTTGAACTTTTGGACCTAGAATTTGACCCTGTCTGAGCTTTTGTTATGTTAACAAATGATTGAGATGGTAAAACTGTGAATCTCCATATAGGACTGGTGAGGGAAACACATCAATAAGGAATTATTTAAGTAAGTCAGGTTGCTTGACCCAAGCATGCAAGCTTCTTAAATTTATTTCCTTCTCCCCCTCCTGTACTGTCACTGCAGCTTTAATTTCTGCCTTCTCCTCCATGAATCCATTTATTCTGATCGCATCAGTGCTCTTGGCAATTTATTCCATATTTCTGGTATTCTTTGCATGAAATATCTCTGCTGGAATTCCTGTTTACTTCTAATTTCAGTTTGTTTCCACTGTTTTTTCAAACAGCAGGTTACAGTTAATTAAAATAAATCTGAAAACAGATAAATGCAATATAGGAAATATTTGTAAATTGATGCTTTTTTTTCTCTAGGAATGTTTTGAAACTGTATGTTATTAATATAGTTGCACAAATAATTACCCTAAATCTCATATTCAGGTAATTACAAAAATAAAATGAACATCTGTTATTACAAATGCATAATGCCAAGTCATAATACACAGGTTAGGGGTTAACACCAGAAAATTGGACACGGTACATAAACAGAAAATAAATTATAGTATGATAGTGTAATTACATTACAACCATTATGTTAATTATAATTTATCAATTCAATAATTAAAGAATACAAGTTCTTGCATTGGTTTCCTATTCAGATTCTTCTGTGTGCTAGATTATTCTGTGTCAGCTAAAGTGGGACTGGAACATAAATCTGACAGCAGTGTATGGTGCCATTATTTTAATATGTAAAAGAAAGCTAAGTCTATATGCTAGATTTGAAAGAAATGTTTTGTTAATTAAATGAGGTCAAAAGTTGGGATGTCCCTGCCCAGTGCAGGGGGGTTGGACTAGATGACCTCCAGAGGTCCCTTCCAACCCTAACCATTCTATGATTCTATGATAAGCAAGATAGAATTAAACAGAGAAAATCCACTTGTTGACTGTCCAAAGAATTAAATTAAACATTTATTACCTTATAGATACTAGGAAAAACCAGAAAATCCAATCACATAAATAAATGAGTGAAAAGAACTTTTAGAGATATTTTATGCATTCCCTTTCAGTACAATACAATCTTACCTATATCTCCTATGTTGAAAGAGAGATTCTTAAGAACACTTTAGACACTGACATTTATGCAGACATATTCTGATATGTGCTGATAGTAAGAAGATATTTTATCAGGACATCACCTGAATAGTCTTTGCTACCCTCACAGTTAGAAGGTTCATCCTAATATGCAACCTATCTTCGTTCTGCAGGTGAAGTCATTTAACCTCTTCTTTTCTATAAGGGTGGAAGCATTGTCCATGTCTTTGAAATTTTTTCTTCATTCCTGAGATGCCTTGGAACTACTAATATTAAGGGAAGTTCTTTCTAAAAAAATAGAGTGCCAGAAAGGAGTTTGCTGATTTATTACTTTCTGCATGCTCAATGCCTTATCTTTTGAGATTGTGACTAATCTTTGAGAACATATCCACCTAAGTCTGTTAGTTTTACATGATGCAAACAGAAGTAACAGCATCTTTATATGGCATGATGTGCACCTGTGTTGTTTTTTTTTCCTTGTGGACCACTTAACCTGGTGTTCTATAAGAACAACTATCTAGTGCTTATTTTGCCTTAGGATATCCATCACAGATATAACCATTCACTGCTGGGGAGAGGGAGAGAGCAGGGAATGGGAGGGATGAGACTGAGATTTTTTTTTGTTAACTTGCTCTCTTCAAGCATTACCACTATTATGATTTTACAAGTTATTAGTGTTATGAAAGATGCCATTATAAAACAGAACAATATGTGATGGTAACCATGCCACTAAGGTCTCTAGTGGAACATTAATTATTGATCTTTGCATCAGAAGCATTGGAATGGTGTATTAGAACTGCAATGAACTGTTCACCTTACAAGCACTCAACTGAACTATGCCATTCAAAGGTGACAAGGTTTAGCAGCTCTGCTGCTATATTCAGAGCACAATTAGATTGCAAACACAGCCAAACTTCCCTCACAGAAATCAGATATCTGACACAAATAACTTTTTTGTTGGACACAACATTTTTTTACGTCATTCTCAGTTTCTTAGTCCTTCTTCTCCTTCCAAGTTCCCTGACAAGAGTCTGGCAAAGGGTTTATCAGTCTTCTTAAGTGAGTGGAGCTGCAGTCAGTTCTAAGGCAATCATTCAGGTAAACTTTTATATTTACACACCAGTAGTCCTCCCCAGTGGGTGTTCCAACCACAAGAATGGCCTCCCCGCTGTCATATGGGCTGAGATAAGCACACATGTGGCAGAACACTACTCAAAAGCTATCACTAGGAGAAAGTCAGTCCTCTTCCTGCAGCAGTGCCACCAGCAAAGAGTCTTTCCTTGGTTTTGCAGGAATTTTGAAGTCTCCTTCATTAATTTGAGCTACAGAAGAGTTACAGCCCTGCTGATGAGAAGCTCTCTGATGTCGTCATCGTTATCGTGCCTAGGCTTCGCAAACAAAGATCCAGGGAGGGCTCCATCTGTGCTCCTCCTCAGCGCCTTTTCCAAGCGCACTGATAAAAAGAGGATAGCAGATAGCACCCTCGAGCCTGCACTAGGGATTTTTTTTAGGTGAGACACAGCATGTGCAGAGCTGGACCCACCCTTTAGTCCTAAGGTTCATCTGCCAGGGCCTAGCAAGCTTGGACGCTGGCAGCCAAGTCCTTAGGACGGAGGTTTAACCTCTTAGCTGGAAGGCCTTACAGGGCTAAACGAGCTCCATCTGCCCGGGTTTGGAATCAGAGTTGTCCCTCTCCTAGGATGACTGCCAGAAGGCTAATGAGCTCATCCTACCCATCCAAGGATTCTAGGAACATGGGTATCACTCCCCACACTTTCCCGTGGGCAATGAGTTTAATGCTTCCTCTGCTGTTGGCACAGTTATGGCACCAGGGGCCACAGGAGACCACAAGTGATTTTCAGACTGTGCCTGAGCTCTCTGATGTGTTGTTGTATCATCTGTCACATAGCACACTCATCCCCCTCTAGTCCCTGCTATTCATAAGTGTATGCCTTACTTTTAGCATTGGTGACTGACATACGAGAGGATTAGAAAAATACTTTAGGTAGTCATCATTTAATCACCTGTGACTATACCTAGTTTTGCTTAATCCTCCTTCCTCTGTCGCCCTTACTTCTAACACTTTGCTGACCAACTTCTCTTACAGAAAGCACAGAATGTTCAATTCTGTCTCCTTTTAAGTTTGTGCTGACTTTGAGAGAACATTTTTCCACTTCTTAAACCTAACAGACTACAGACTGCACTTTTCACATTCACAGAAGTATAGGGTAGAAAGGTCATTTTTCAAACAACAGTTTTTTACTGTAATTGCCTTTTGTCTGTCATTTTTCCCCTTGTTGATGGTCATTAAAAGAGGACTGACTGACTGATGTGGTGATGTTGGTCAAACCTGGCCCTACAGATGACAGCTTGAGCCTGAGCAGGTGAGATATCAGTCCATGGGGCTGGCAGATTAATTCTCTTAGAGTTAGCATCCTCAAATTACAGCTTCTCTGTCTCGAGGCAGTGCTGTTGCTGCAGAGCATGGCAGGTTTTCAGACAAGCCTCAAAAACCCACAGCAGTAGTTCTGATAACAAGCCAGGATTAAAACATCTAGATTAGATTGAGACATCCTAAGGGAAATTAAATCACATGCATATTAATCTATAAGAAGATAATCCTCATCCCTAAATGGAATTTTCAACTCTATGTCACCAGCAAAACCAAGGTTAAAGGTTCAGGTTCTGTTGTGATGTAGCATTTTTGTCTTTCAGCATCATCATGATTGCTGAGTCAGGATTAGGTAAATCCTTGTTCCAGAGACCCTCCAAGAGAGTATTAAATGAGCACAGGGAAAAAATGCAAGATTCTTAGATCCTGAACTACATGAATAAACTATATATAGTATCAGCTGTAGATCATGAGCTACCTGAATCAACTGCATCATGGCAGAACAGATGTACTCCTTAGGTGACATGACAGCATTCTGCCAAGGTAACTATGTTGAGAAAAAAGCCTATGGATATAAAATCACATTGCCTGGGCAATACAAATTGGCAAAATCTCCAGAATGGGTAAAGCTATGCTAGCAAACAAGAGATTTTTCTCAGCTTAGCCTATGACCTGACAAAGGTAGCATGGCTTTATGAGCAAAGCTCTCCTTTTGCCACCTATAAAGTATCTCAGCTAGGGAGCTCTGTCAACATCTGTAAACATGATATATAGTGAGCAAAATCTGAGATTAGATATGGGTAGGTTAAACAGCTTACTAAAAACCACACAGAGGGCATACATGGGGAAAGGAAACATAAAACACTGTGAGGGACCTTCCAGCGAATTTCTTGTCCCATACTTAATTTCATCATCTCTGGTACCATCCACAGCATATGCAATTGTATGATGCTATCACTTTCTTTCTAGATTCTGCTATTTTAATTCTGTGAAGTAACAAGGCAACTTGAATGCAGACAGTTTCACTGAAGCTCTTTCAAAACAAAAGATACTCACTAACTACCACACAGAAATGATATCAGAATTCATTTGCAAGGATGTAAATCTCCCATCTGTAAACTGACAGTTGCATCCAGCTCAAGCTGAAAGCAGACAGCAGCCATCCCATGACTCCTCAATGTACTGTGTAAAATTACTTTAATTCAGTGTTGGACAATACCCAAATAAAAATATGCATCTTCCCCAAATCAGTGAGTGACACTTTTACTGATGATATCACCATTAAATCTTGTGTCCCCTTAGACAGCTCCTCCAGCAACTGGCTTTTTGCCTAGTGAAACTGATAGGTATCAAAGTGATAACAATTCAGCTATGTCCCCATTGCTCTCTGCTGCTGTGGCTGTACTGAGCATCACTGCCTTTATTGGAGCCCTGTGCAAATTTAAGCCTTGTCCACACGGAACTTGTTAAGTGGACAAATATTGTTTTGTATTTTAGGTCCAGCCTAACACACCCAGCTCCCAGCCATATTCCAAGGGAAACAACTATTCAGATGAGAATGATGCATTTAAGAAGATGTGTATTTAATTACTGGGCAGACTGCCATGCATTGAACAAATTACCACTCCAGTCCTTGTTCCCCCTGGCTGTGCTTGGAAACTGGGACTTGTAATATTGAACCACCATAACCAACAGAAAATAAGCAAATGCTGTGTTTCTACAAGCCTAGCAAAATCCCAGAGACTTCCTTAATTTTACCAGAGTTTAGCCTTTAGAATAAATCACTGCTAACATTTCAAAGTTTCCGTTTAAGCATCAAGAAGAAGGCACCTCAGTGTAAACTTGAATGTGTATCTACCTGTGCAATTAGTAGCCTAATCTTTAATAATGATGCTTTCCTCCTTTGCAAAATCTAATAATACCAGCAGAATATACAAGAAAACAAAATACAACCCCCATTCCACTAGCTCACATCCACTAGTGAGATCTGAACCAGTAGAATGAATGTCACAAGTACATTTTTTAACACAGCAAAGAGGTAGAAATGATAATGCCAACCTCTTTGCCTTTGTAGTGGGTGCCAGCTATATTCTCCAGAATACAAGCCAGAGGGTACGTACAAAAGTCTCTAAAATTAATACCCTCAATACCTCCAAAATGAAAATGTTTATTCTAATACAAATGCTTTAAAACCCTATAAAATATTTCCTAAACTTCTAATCTAGTTTAAAAACAATCTTATTCCCACTGGATTTAACCAGCTTTCAAGCAAATGGTATTTACTATCATCAAGACGTATTCATTCAACGTTTTACTGGAATTTAAAAGGTAAACATTACCTGAAAACCACTATTGTTGGTTTTGTTCTCTAGGAAACAGTAATTTATAGGCTTCTTTAGATTTTGAATCCTGGAGCCATAGTGGCCTCTGTTGTTGTCATATTAGAATAGCATGTATTGTGAGGGTGGTGAAGAACCTACCTTTAGGTATCTTTCATTCTTCAAAAATACATGACAGCAGCTATGTAAATTCACCTATCACCCTGGCTCCAACTTACAGACAAACCTTACAGACATCCTTGTGCTAATCACATCCTCATGCATCCATCTAACACCAGATCACTCACAGACATGCTAAGCTTTCTTGTCAAGGGTAACCTGGTTCTGCTTTGAAGATTACAGAGGATGCAAGGCCCAGAAAAGTTTCTCAGAGTGCTGAGAGTATCAGGAAAGCCACAGAAACTGAAAAAAATAAAGCAGATTTTCCTTCTTGTTAATCAAGTGATTGCTTGTGTGAAGACAAAAGATGGAATTGCATGCAACTGTAGCCATCAACATACACTGATTAGAACTCAGCTTTTACTCTAGGCTTTTTCAGTGCTATAAAGACCTCTATTAATAGAAAAATGGATACTGTTATCCAAGCACAGTTTAACCAAACTTAAAATATGCAGTATAAATCTGCTTTTAAGACTTTTAATGTCTCCCTCTGTACACTAACTGCTAAGCAATCCCAGACAGTTCCTTTAGACAATATATCTAGTTTTTAGATGAATAAAGGTAGGCAAGATGAACATCACCTTAACAAATTCAATCTGAGGCCAGTTTACAGAAAACCAACATAATAATTACTCCACAAAAATACCCAAATGCAATTTATGTCAACACTTTATATATCAGAATAGGGTTTTCATCACAGAAGGGTTAAGTAGTAGTTTATTAATATTGGGTTTTGCCTAACACTATCAGCAAAGAATTAAAATGGACTGAATATCAGTTCTGTGAAGTATTGAAGTCTGCTACTAAAAATATTCTGTTGAGAATAGACTAAAACTTAACTCCCTTGTTAACCTTTCTCCTCAGGAAGCCTGACTGATCTTCCTAATTCTCACTACTACAAAGTGTTTTCTATTCCTTGTGATTAACATCACAGAACAAAATTGTTTCCTTTTCCAATTTTTGAGCCAAAAATAATCTCCAGTATTACATTCTTGAACCTCTGAAAAAAAGAAATGCTCTTGCACAAAATATTGGGACTAGATGTTTAGGAATTCATGTTTTACAGCGTCACGTTATTAATATTTGAGGGGAAATGTGTATGAAGTAATGTAATAAAGAACTTAACAATCATGTGTTTGCAGTAAAGTATTGATTGACATTTGGGAAAAAAATTAAAAAAGAAAAAATGTTGATATTGCAAGCTTTAGAAGTTAGTACAATGGGCTTTTTTCATCAACAGTCAAAGACAAGATGAATGAACTGTGGGTGACATGGACATACAACTTAGAAAAGAGACAAGCCTAGCACAGAGTAATTGAAGATGTTGAGAGATCACTGTTCTCACAGTTCAGTGCCTTTGCAGCAAATGGATATGCTATGTGCACTGTAAACAGGCAACTTGATTCATGATCTGAGCAGATCACTCTGTCAATCTTATATTTTATGTGGCTGCAAAGTTGCAATTTTATGTTAAATTCAGACTGTGAACTTTTCTAGTCGCTAGTTCTTCATCAGCAAAAAATAGTAATAATTAGCCAGAAGGCAGAAAGAGAGCAAACCATACATAGATGTATGAAGTACTTCCCTTCTCTGTTCCCTTTCAGATATCAGTGAATAAAAAAAAAAAAAATGAAAGTAGCTTCTAACAATAAGACTAACTGGAAGAGCAAATCAGTAGTATTATTTTGTATATGTCAAGAGAAGACTTTGGGGGGACCTACTAGTGACTTTCCAGTACTTAAAGGGAACTTACAAGAAGGCTGCAGAGGGCCTGTTTGCAAAGGCCTGCAGTGAAAGGACAAGGGGCAATGGTTTTAAATTGGAGAAGAGTAGATTTAAACTGGACATTAGGAAGGAGTTCCTCACCACAAGAGTGGTGGAACACTGGAACAGGTTGCCCAGGGAGGTGGTTGAGTTCCCATCCCTGGAGGCATTCCAGGTGAGGCTTGCCAGGGCTCTGGGCAAGCTGATCTAGTTGGGGATGTCCCTGCCCACTGCAGGGGGGTTGGACTAGATGAGCTCCAGAGGTCCCTTCCAACCCAGACCATTCTATGATTCTATGATTCTATATATTTATCTCCTGCCTGTACCTTGCTGCTTACACTGAAGAAGGCTGTTATTAGATAGGTAGGTAGATAATTCAGTAAAAGGTTAAGTTGTTAAACAATTAGCATTACTGAAATAAGCACTGGAGCTTTAACCATGTTTATAGCCCTCCTTCGGGCCCTCTCCCATCTGCATCATTCCTGAACTGTGGGGACCAAAACACGGCACAGTACTCCAGGTGTAGCCTGACAAGTGCTGAGTATAATAGGATGATCATGTCTCTATCTCTGCTAGTAATGCTCCTGTTGATGCAGCTCAGGGTCCAATTTGCCATTGTTGCTGCAGCAGCTCACAGCTAATGCGTTCAGCTTGGTGTGCACCAGGACACCCAGATCCCTTTCTGCAAGACTTCTCCCCAGCCACACAGATCCTAACCCGTACTGAACTGTTTGGTTGTGTCATCCCAGGTGCAGGACATTGTACTTCTCTTTATTAAACATCATACTCTTCTTGCTAGCCAACTCTTCCAGCTGGTGCAGGTCTCTCAGTGAGATTTCTCTCCCTTCTGGTTTTCCCCCTCACCATCCATAGAATCCTAGAATGGGCAGGTTGGAAGGGACCCTAAAGATCATNTCAGCCTATCTTCATAGGGGAGGTTTTCCAGTCCTTTAATCATCTTTGCGGCCTCCTCTGGAGTTGCTCCAACAGCTCCACATCTTTTTTCTGCTGAGGAGCCCAGAACTGGATGCAGTACTCCAGGTGAGGCCTCACAAGCACAGAGTAGAGAGGCAGTTTAGTGTTGTCAGTAAACATGGTGAAAGTGCTTTCAATCCCATCATCCAGACCACTTACCAAAATGTTGAAGAGCATGGGGCCCAGGATCAATCACAGGGGGACCCCACTTGTGACAGGTTGCAAGTAAAAACCATTGATCACCATGAAATCACCAATAAATTTTATTCTATTACAAGCTCAAAATAAACCATAAGTGATGAGGAAAATATAAAACTGTAGTTTACAAAGCACCTTAACAAGAGAGGTTACTTTACATGAACCTCCAACTTTAAAATATCTGTAGGTTATGTTGAGAAAATAACAGTTTTTTCTGAGGATATATCACTTTTTTATCACTGTAGCACTCAGAAGTGCTATGGTAGATATGGTGTGGTGACCCGATTTTTGATATGTACAGGGGGAGTTAATATTGGAGGTTATTTAAGTTCAGTTGGAACAGAAGTTCTGAAGGCAGGATTTATTAGGAGGACTTTTGTATTTTTTTCCTAAAATTATTCAGATTCACAAGCCCGGTGGAGTAATTTTCATTTAAAGGAGTTAAGTAAACTTTTTTTTTTTTGCTTTTTAATCCATCTTCAGACTTCCTGTAAGTCTGTGTTATTCAACACTAAGCATCTGCACAGCTCTCATTGCCCCCAGGTCCTCATTTGGACCAGGGAGGTAGAGCTAAGTTCAAATACAGCTTTATGCTTTTGACATTCAGAGACTGCTAGAGGTTGCACATCTTTCTCAGAAACTTAGAGCATCCTTGGGGTTCTGTTTGCCATTCTAATAGCAGAATTAAGAGAAGACAGATGGTAAGAGAAAGAATTAGAGCTGGAAGCAGCTGTTATGAAATCTGCTTCAAGAATACAATTGCTTATATAGACTTATTCAGATAAAGCCAAAAAAGGAAAACATATTTTTCACCCTGGCACACCAGCTGGTGTCACTGCTGTAATCAGTGTAACTCCAATGCTTAGAAAAACACATATTAGAAATTGCATCATCAATGACAACATGAAAAAGGACAAAAATATAAATGAATGTAACACTCACTCATTCTACCACAAATCTTGAAGCAAATGGATTTATGTAAATGAAATGTAATGTAGCTATAGAAATAAGTTTTCGGTTTTAGAAGGTTTAACTCCAGCATTGCAATTGGTATGCTATTCTACAGTGTTGCTAGGGGTAGCTAATGAGGACATTGATGAAATCAATGTGAGGGTGGTGACTGAGAGTCTTTTGCAGCCAAGAGGGCCAATAGCATCCTAGGATGCATTAAAAGGAGCGTGGCCAGCAGATCCAGAGAGGTTATTCTCCCCCTCTACTCTACCCTGGTGAGGCCTCCCCTGGAATACTGTGTCCAGTTCTGGCCCCTCAGCTCCAGAAGGATAGGGAGCTGCTGGAGAGAGTCCAGCACAGGGCCAGCAAGATCATGAAAGGAGTGGAGCATCTGCCCTAGGAGGACAAGGCTGAGAGAGCTGGGTCTCTTCAGCCTGGACAAGAGGAGACTGAGAGGAGATCTCATTAGTGTTTACAAACATGTTAAGGGTGAGTGTCAGGAGGAGAGAGCCAGGCTCTTCTCAATGTCATCCAACGTTAAGACAAGGGGGAATGGGAGCAAGTTGGATCACAGGAGGTTTAGTATTAACACGAGGAAGAACTTCTTTGCAGTGAGGGTGCCAGAGCACTGGACCAGGCTGCCCGGGAGNAGATGTCACATCTAAAAACAGACATCCTCTGAGCCCAGCAATACTGCTGGAGTTGCCAAGACATTGCAGAGCTGCCTGGACACATTGCTGTGTGAGCTGCTCTAGGTGATCCTGCTCTGGCAAGGGGGTTGGACTAGATGATCTTTCTAGGTCCCTTCCCAGCCCTAACATTCTGTGATTCTGTGATTCTGTGATTGAGAAAATCAAAAAGCTTTATATGATATATTGTCTATATCAAATAAAGCCACATTTCCAAACCTTTGTCCTAGAGTGATTCAACCTCTTTCCTCTTCCATGTCACATATCAGCGGAATGATGGAGATGTCCCAACATGCTGGTAGTGACATCTCATGTAGGCAAGGCCTTTCCCTTCTTCACAAGCACACCTCAGTGTTAGGAGTTATGATTCAAGTTCTCTCTGGAGACCAGAGAATGTGAGCTGAGCTTTGTTGAGGATCATTTGCAGATAATCCTCGTTGAATCTAAAGTCCCTGAGAGCGAGCAAAGCAAGAGTTATGGTATCTTAAGCAGCCATTAAACCTGAGAGGAGGGGGAAGGTAATGGGTGTAGCAATACAAGTACGAAAGCATTACATAGTCCTGACAAGGACAAAAGGCTCACAAAATGGGAAAACAACTTGTGTTTTATTTAGCTAGCTTAATGAATTAAAACTTTCAAGGCCACTATTTTTGCAGTCAGCCTTAGGCTAAGGTTAGAAGGATGTCAGAACTTGAACCACAAAGTGTCATGTATTAGCTGCAGGTGCAATAAAGGGAAAAGGTTTTCTTCAGAAATAACTGCACTCTAGTTCTAAAAGCACTTTAGATTGGCTGAAATTCCTACTATGACACAAGAATGTCTTTAGGGGATCACATTTTTCTTAACGTCACTGAGACTACAGCAAAAATGCTAGTGCAGCAAACTGGAAGAAAACTCTCTCTAAACATGATGGATTGTTGTTTTCAGGCCATTTTTCAGAAGCTGCTTATCCTTGATCTAGATATTCATATGACATGGATGTAAAACATTGAAATATAATTTTAGTCCTTATTAACCTACAGTAAATATTCCCCAGGGAATATTTTAATGCTCTAGCATTAGAGCATAATTTATTAGAGAAGCATAAACTACAATAAAATCAAGTTTAATCTGTTCTTCTATTTACCACACTTGCTTTGGTTGGGATAATTTAATTATTTTTAATTGCAGTTTAAATGTCCATAATGATGTAATTGTCAATATTCAATACTTAATTTAGACTATTTACAATAGAATTTTGAGTGTTAACAACAGCTGATTAATTTATTTAACCATCACCAACTGCTGAGCATATTAGAGCAAATGACAACAATTCATAAGAATTGTGCTCTTTATGAAGAATAAAACAAACAATTTTCCTTTTTGATTCAATGCTTATTCTTCTTTTATAGGAGAAAGGAAAAAAGAAAAAAAAAAGGAAAACACAACAATATTTTGTGCTGTTAAAATATGCAAAAAGAAAACAACAAATTATAATGTTAAGAATTACAAGTAGGAACTAGAGATAAGGGAACTAATTTTGTGGGAGAAACAAAATTAAAACAAAAATCCTCACCAGAGTTCATCTCTTAAGAGTACAAATAAAAGGTATACTTTTTTTTCTGAATGTTTTTATCAATGGAAATCTGCTTAGTTCTGATGTAAGGAAGAGTGTGGTATAGTGTAGTTACAGTTGTTGGTCTCAGGCATCAGCTAACCCAGTTTTATTCTCATAGAGTCATTCTGAAACTATTGATTATCATCAATCCATTTGTGGTTCTTTTCAGGGATTAGTTAAACAAACATTTTGGGTACCATGGAGGAGAGAACTGAAAGAGCATTCATCTATTAACCTCCATTTTTACAATCATGAAGTACTTAAATTTACAGGTGCAATGAAACTTTGCATTGAAGTTGACTTCTCGTAATATCTCCTAAATATTTATTTTTAGCTTATCTTGAACAGAATAAACCCTGAGTAGCATGTATAGTTAATCTCACTTGGTGCTGCACTAACTATGTTAATTAGGACTCTTCCTTATCTTTCAGAAGAATATTACATATTTTATGCAGTACTCTTCTTCCTCTACACAGCTCCAAATAAATGGGGAGTGCCAAAATGCCACAGCAGCAAAACTTCACAAAATAAAAAATGCATATAAATATTGCAACAGAAAGCCAGTATGCTTTAGTCCCACAAATTAAAATATAGATGCTACCACTTCATTCTCAGACTCCCAGAGCACCAAAGCAATGACTATGGTTTTTGGAATGAACCTAAGATCATTGTCTATTGACAATTCATGACTCAAATAAGCATAATTGGATCATTTTTATGGAATCAAATAAAAGTTTTGAAACAGCCATGCTGCCCTATCCAAGTGTATTACAGCTCCAGTCTACTTTGTTTTGCTGAATAAAGTAACAAATAATTCATAAAGGCCATAGAATGACCCTGGTTTAAAGTAAAAATGCACTTACAAGCAAAATCTTTGCCTACCAATTTCCTTGCCACTACTTCAAAATTATAATGCAGTGACTTTTAACTTCCTATCAACAATCAGTGTGAGGAAAATCTATCCCAGACTAGAGGGCATTGAAATTACAGGAGGAGTCCTAAAGGATGCAGAGACAAAAGAAATAATAGTCCCACCATTTTCAAGATAATCTTAAAATTGATGTCTTTGTAGCTCCACACTGGAAGCTAAGTAGAGTCTAATGAGTTGATCCAAAATAAAAATCAAACTCAAACATTCCTAGGGAGTTTTTCCCAGACTGTTTTGTAACCGAGAGAAACCACTAGAGGGCAAAATGTCCATTGCTAAGAGCACAAGGGAGCCAGGCAACTTCAGGAAAACGAGAAAGGTAATGGAGGGAGAAAATCCCCCAGAACAGCTTTTTTTCTTTTGTTTTTTACTTCCTTCCCCCCCTTCCTAATTTAACAGAAGCTTGTAATCAAATTATCAATGAACGATATGATTATTGTCCCTTAACCTCTGTCTCTAGGAGGTTATTAGGTGACATTTCTTCACAATGTCAAATTTATGCCGTGGTTTCTTCTAGTTTCCACAAAGAGCTACTTTTTGCAGACATTTAGGTGTAGGCAAAGTATTGGCAGCAGGTTGAGGGAGATGAATCTTCCCTTCTACTCAGCAATGATGAGGCCACAGCTGCAGTACAGTGTCCGGTTCTGGGCTCACCAGTGCAAGAGTCTTACTGGATTGAGTCCAGTGAAGGGCCAGGAAGATGATTAAGGGACTGGAGCATTTCTCCTATGAGGAAAGACTGGGAGAACTGGGGTTGTTCAGCCTGGAGAAGGGAAAGCTCAAGGCATGTAAACATCTGAAGGAAGAGCACAAAGAAGATAACAGCTAGGCTTTCTACTGTGGTGCTCAGTGGCAGGAGCAGAAGCAATAGGCACAAACTAAATACAGGAGGTTCCCTCTAAACGTCAGGAAACACTCTTTCACTGTGAGGGTAACCAAGCACTGGCACAGGTTGGCCAGAAAGTTTGTGGAGCCTCTAGCCTTGGAGATATTTGCAAGCCATCTGGACATGGTCCTGCATAACTGGCTCTAGGTGTCCCTGCTGGAGCAGGGAGGTTGGACAGGATGACTTCCAGAGGTTCCTTCCAGCCTCAACCAGCCTGTGATTCTGTGAGTGACACTGAGAGGCACAGATACAGACAGTGCCTCTGTTCTCAGCTGGCCAGCTATAAATAACCTTGGGTTGTGAGAATATATAACCTTGTTTATAAGAGATCTAAAAGGCTGCACTACAAATGATGAAGTGGAGACTAGGTATAATGAATGGCTTCATAACTAAATAGTTTTCTTCAGTTTTTAATAGAGCGTGACATTGACCTTGCAGATAATGGTAAGGCAAATAAAAGTGTATATAAAGAAACTAAAAATACTGTAACAGAAGTGAAAGTAGATCTCAACGAATTAAACATTTCCAGATTATAAGCACCAGGTGGACTCCATCCCAAGATTGTGGAAGAACTGCAAAATGAAGTTGCAGGTAGATAGCATGTATTTTAATATAGCTTTTATAAAGGGAGAGAACAAATCTGAAGAACAGCAAAATATATTACTTATATTGAAGAGAAAAGAATAGCCCAATATATACATGCTTTGAAGAGTCTGATAGACTGGGTGAGCATTTGAACAGTTAGGCAATACCTGTATCAGTACACTGAGGAAATTTAGACATTTTATTAAGCTAGGCAGCAACAGAGAGATCTGAGGATCTCAAGTGATGCATAAATTTCAGTCCTTGGCCCGTCAGGGGCTCTAGCCCACAGTGAACTATGCATATGCACAATAAACTATGTGGCACTATACAGCTCCATCAAGATAAATCATTTAAATTGCTTTTCTGTTCCACCAGCCAAGCTAGCTAGGGCTCCCTATATTGAAGTCTGCACTGTATATATACCAAAACCATCTTGCCTGTAATGAGAAAGAAATCTGCAGCTGTTGACAGCTATAGTAATTTTTGAATATTATTATAAAGTAGTACACATGGAAAGCCACATCTCTTATTTCTCAGAATGAACTTTCCAGAAAACTAGCTGCTCAATAAGGGATAAAAAACCAAACTGACACACTTCCCTCCCCCACCCCACTCCCCCCCAAAAAATCACAAACAAAAGCCAAACAGATTGAGGACATTGTAGGCTTTAGAAACTTTGAGATAGTGAGGAACAAAGAAAGAAAATGAGTCAGACACACCTACTGGAACAAGCAAATGACTGAGCCTATCCTGTTCTTATACTCTGCTCATCATTTCAGTACTCAGGGAAGGCAAGAACTACTTCTTTGAGTAAAAGTGGGACAAAAAGTGACCATAAACAAAAACAACTTTATGAAGACAATCAAAATATTCCATGTTAAAAAAAGGACTGAGTAACTTCTGCCTTGGTGTTTCGAATAAGAATTGAACCAGAATCAAGAAGAGCGAAAGAGAAGCATGAAGTGTCTGTGTATGTGACAGATGTAGACAAGCCTTAGCAAGTGCAACAAAAAACCTGAAAGATTAATTATTCTACATAAAATTCCTGTATTGACACTATCAGCTTAATAGTACTGTAAAATAAATCAGAGGAGGTTAACTGGGAAAAAAAACAACCAACCACCACAAATACAAAACCCAAGAGGTAATAGTTCTTCGTTACAAGGACACAGCAGCATGTATTAAGAGATAATAGGAGTGAAGTGATGACAGAAGTGGTGAATGATAAAGCAGCTGAAATAAGGAAAAGATTGAATTGAATGAATGAAATGAATCTATATTGAATTCAATGAATCTATTCAATGAATTCAATCTAGATTAACACAAGCAACAACAGAATCTCTTCCACATTGTGTATTCTTTATGAAAGCTGAAGCAACATCTAACTTCATGGATCAGCCTAATAGAGAAAATGGAATACAGAAGGACTTAAATTTATCTCATTAGTTATATGTTACAAATAAGATCTCTTATTTACCTACATCTTGGAGCTATGTTTCTTTTAGTTGATTGGTAGTGCAAAGAAAGATATTTCGTGTTGAATACTAAATAAATAATGTTTAATGAGTTGTCACTTTACATTGGACCTGAAATTGCTACAGTGAAAAGTAAAATAGAAAGTACTTTATAAGACCCTGTGCCTCCTGAGAGAGAGGAGCTAGAAGGAAACTTTGTCCAAGACAGAAGTTAGCAATGGCTTTAATCTGAAACATCACAATTCTGCTTTGGGGAATGTCTGGAACAAAAGAGAGACTGGGATCTCTCATTGTGGTGCTGGGAAAATCTGGCTTTCACTTTCAGAAACAAATATTAAGCCTCATGACTCTTTCCCACCACTTTCTTCTCCTCAGCCTAGCCTTGGTGTCCATCACCACCTGTAAAGTGGAAACAAGAGCCTAATAGAGTTCCACTTACCAGAAACCTTCATGAGTTCATTCTTTGAAGCACAGTGAAAAAGAAGCTGGTGAGTTCTGCAGGGACAATAGATAGAACATAAAATTTTTATTCTCTTGCATGAACACTGGTTCAGATGAGTATCACCAACTTCAGTCTCCAAATCTAGATGTCTCCATTCTATCAGATCTGATCTGTAACCCTTCAGACCCACTCCAGACAGACATGGAGGGGGAAAAAAATAGTCTCCTCTTCTTCTTCAACTGTGTCGAGCTTATTTTGTTTAAATAATTTCCACTAACAACACAAAGTTATTCTCTCAGCAGAGGTTGGCTCAGATGACCTCTAGAAGTCCTTTCCAAACTGAATTAATCCATGATTCTGTAATAGCCTTTTTCTTTTCTTTATGAAAACAGCAAAAACTACTAAAAAAGCTGATCTCATCTTTATGTCTTGAGATGAAGTACCTAATCACAATCTACAGTTCCTTGAAGAAACATAAGCTTGAAATCTCTTTGACATTGAAACACACATCCAGGCCCTCTCAGGATAATGAAAATGGGTGGCAAGAGCAGAAAGAGAGGTTGTTGAAGTTTGCTTTAAACGTAAACTTCAATTATAGATGAGCCCTTAGTCTGAAGGCATTTAATTTGACAATAAACAAGTAGCAATTTTTTTGACATCTAAATGCCAAGCATAATATTTCCAGCAGTTCAAGGCACTTACATGCATTGTTTTCATTCTCCCTACTTCCAGCTGGTAGTCCCACATGGATTTCTAGTGCAAAACTAACTATGACTGGCACAAAGCATATGCCTACAGGCAAGGAGATTGGAAGAGGAATGCATATTTTGCCTTGGCTGAAGCTTGTATTTGTTGGTAATTTCAGTTACCTTCCAAACTGGTCTTTCACAGAATTTATTGGTTTATACTGGAAATCTGTCTCTCAAGGTTTAGATTGTGTAATGTTTTTTTAATTATCCTTCTGCCCCTTTTGTCTAGCTGCATCTGCTGTGCATGTTGTCAGCATTATTCTTTGTAATCAGATTCATACTTCAGAGAATTATATATCTATTCTACAGTAGCTGTTACAGTTTGTATCATCATAAACTAAATCAATTGTTTCATTTTATATAAAGAGCAGAAAGTTTATGGTCTTATTAAAACTCCAGTAACAGCCTGTTCAATTTATTGTTGTGCGTAACAAAAGGCATATCTTAAAGAGGGAAGAGTTTCATTGTTTGGGGTTTTTTCCCCTCTGAATTTCAGCCCAATACTATCCATCATTATATCTACTGAAACAGTAATGGTAAAGACTGAAGGACATGAGGGTAAGTAGCAACTGAACCAACTTTGAATGCTAGCATAACACCTCATTTACTGAATTTTCAAGTGGTACTAGGTATATTGAAGGATTTTACAAACCTTGTATGTAGACACATACAGCTATCTGGTCTCTCTAAGATATCAGACCTCATGTAGAATAACCTCCTGAAAATTCACTTCACATCCTAGTTCTCCTTGCATTCCATTTCCTTCTTCTTGAATGACTGTCCTCAGCAACACATCTGCTCTATTGCAAGAGTATGTTCCCCACAACTGGATTTGGCATAGGTCTTCTCTCTGCTCTAGGCTTGTAGGCCAGCAAATTTCTGTGTCAGATGAAAGGAAGCTAAATTACTGATTGTGCTTCTCTGTGCTATCTGTATTTGTCATTGCTCCTGCCCTTCTGTCATAGCGTGAAAGACACACCGAGCATTGGCACTCCTTGTTGCCTGAAACAGGTCATGAAACCAAAAGACTCATACAGACAAAGAATAATAATTAATAATTTATTAATTAATATAATAATTCATAATAATTAATTTAATAATTAAAAACACAGAGGCCTGAAGGTGAAGAAATACGGCACAGACCTTTTGTTAGCAAGCAAATATGAAAAGAGCTCCCTCCACTTGAAAAATGAATATTGCTGTGACACTCCAAGACGGATGCTCTCTCTGCAACCATCCTCTGAAGCAGTGCATCCTAAAAACAAGCATGCTCCCTGGCCTGACTCTGCTTTTCCAAGCATGCTGATAAAAAGAGGATANCTAGTGGCATGTATCAAACTATCAACACTAAAAGAATCACTTGGGCTTCAGGGTGGTTTCACACTGCCTACCTGGATCTTAAAATGTAAGTGTAACTAATGACAGTGTTACCTCTGCATTTGGCATGGTTATACCATCTGTAAAACAGCACATCCTGCTCGTGACTCTGTTTTAAGAAACATGTCAGTCAGCTGAAAAGGGCTAAGGTAACCACAGCAAGGTGCAACTGTCCCAGAAGGGTACTCTCTACAGAGTTTCAAAGCTCTTTGTTCAGTTTATGAATGATCATGCCTAGGAATATTTGAATTTGTCTCTACTTAAGATGTTACTGTTTGATTATCATGTTACCAAAGCTCCATTTCCTGCAGTCCAGTTATCTCTCAATGTGCAGTCCTCAGCATATCAGTATCTTCTAACAAATATGCAGTTGTTATTAGGCTTTTCATAGTATGTATGGTTTTACTACCTCTAAAAATATTAAAAGCTATTGTGCATAAAATCATTCCCAAATAATTCTGTCACATAAACTAAATGCATAAAGGGATACAGATAAGTAATATAAAGTAGTAATAGATAGCATGACTGCATATATCAAATAGTTATAATTGTTTCTCCATATTTACTACCAGTGCTGTAAATGAGCCAAAAGGAACCTTTGAAAAAGCATTTCCTCACTTACTGTATTAAACTCTAAATGCATTCTTATACAAAACACCCTGAGAGCTTCAATATTAACTGGTATCTCCATGTCCAGACTACCAAACAATGTAAATATGTTTGAAATGGTTTCCTTCAAGTAAGCTGAGACATATCTACACTGAAAACAATAACCTCATGAATGATGCATCACCTCAGTTAGTGCCCTTACCTACAATTAAAATTTTCCTTTCTCATATGCTCTGACTTTTTTGAAGTTAAAAAATCACAGTTATTCTTTGTGTTCTCTGGAGTGGATTCCCTAGTTCATGAGGGCATACCAAAATTTTCTCCTATGCTGTAGGGAATGCAGAGCATTTTCTGAAGTGGAAACACCTTTGTCAACCCTGCTTGCCTTCATTCAATCCTAAAACAAAGAACATTTCCTTACAACTTCTGAACCTGACAGCTAAGCCAAGAAATGACAGAAGTTTGTTTATTCACATAAACAGAGAATTCTGTTTCTACTGGTTCTGGGGTCTTTTCTGGTAAGGGCTCAATATCTCCCAGCATCATGAACAAAACTACTGACATCCACTTGTCCTATCCCTTCTGTCCAACTCCTGCTTATACTACCAGCCCAAAGCCATCCAAGCTGCATGAATTATTTTCACAGTTTCGGAACAGTCACATAATGACAAAGTGCTAAATCCAATCCCTGTTGATATATTTATATTTACATTTTGCATAGATGTTATGTGTGTATTTTCCCTGGGGGAACATTTATGCACTCAAGAGGAAACAGGTCCTGACCTGCTAGATACTCATTTCATCAACTAGTAAAATCAGGCACAAGATTAATTAGGTGTTAGTGAAGCAATTAAAATTAAAAAAGGAATGTATTAATTGAACAAGATTGCATACAGGCAGCATGACAAAGACTCTTTGAAGTAACTGGACTTCTTTTAAATAGATACTGTATTTGACAATAAAACCATAAATTATTATGCCAATAATGTTTGTATGCATGGTGCTTGCCAAAAGTTCATTTGGCCTTTTCCTTTCCTCAGCCCTGGAATAAAACCTAGTTACAGCACCTAAGGGAAAATTAACAAATTCAAACTTTCTGCTGCTGTTGTCCTTAAATTTGCCTTTGGCACTCCCTGTATTGACATCTTTTCTGCCTTTAAGCTTACTTGAGCCTTAAGGACTTGCTTTATCTTTTCTAAGCTACTAATAATAAAGATGTGAGATGTTGTAGCTGGCTAAAGGGAGACAAACCAGCAAGCCCCAGACCAGGATTTGCAGGCAGATATTGCTTCTTGTCCCAGGAAGAAGTTAAACCTAAAGCCATTTGCACTGTAGTCCAGGCTAAAAGAGCAACAAATGATTTGGCCTGCAGCATGTTATCGCTGGTATAAGTGCTTTAATGGCAATCTGCCCACACCATCTCAATACCAGATTTACTACAATAAGTTACTTTCAAGGTCCTCTTTTCTTAATTGCTCATTGATTATTCACCCTTCTTTTCTAGTGGGAACCTCTGGGTTTAATTGAAATCAATGCTGACAAATGGTGTCCAGTTCCAAACACCTACTACAGACTCAATTGGAGAGACAGGCACTTCCAGTTTTAATCATAACTAGGAAATGTTACCTCATCTATTTGGCTATTGTGCTTTATAGGAACATTCAGTCCTTTATTGTTTTGTCTAATGTTTAGGATTTCAAAATGCTCTGAACTGCATCACTTCAAAATGCTTTGTTTAGTTGCTCTTTAATACAGAAGTGTTCTCATATCATTCAGAATCTGTTTGCACCTTTCTACCTGAGAAGGTCCTTATCCTGTGTTTCATTTTCCAAGTTTAACACCAAAGAAAACTGGAAGTTATTGTCAGTATTTAGCAAAAGCAATGGGCCTCATCTAAGCCAGCAGAAATAGGCTTCCAGCATGCATGTCCATATTACCTTCAAGCTTAGGAAAGGTTAATATAAAATACATAGTAATTTAAACTGCAGGATTATCAATTGTAAATTGTCTTGCTGACAGAATCATTAATGGAATTGGGAACAAAAACTCACAGACTATGTTAAAAGTATAGAGAAAATAAGGTAGCTAGTTTTTTAGAAATTCATTTGAATGAACTATATTATTCATGAAAAAGAAAAATTAGAAAATTTAGAGATAAGATTTTAAGTGCAACAGTTTAAACTTTGGTATACAAAAGTCATTTTACCAGACAGTATAATCACCAATAGCAATTTGTGAATAATTCAGTTCTCATAGTTTAGAACATAAAATGAAAGGTATCCAATGGAAGAGTGATTTCCAGTTTCCCTCTTGGAAACTCTGTATTCAATTACTAGTAATCAAAATAATGATTAAACCACTTTCAAAACTAATTATTCTTAAATTATCAGTTGGATGTTCCAACTGTGTTAATTAAAGTAAACAGCAAGCAGCTGTTCTTCCACTGTCACTACCTGCTTCTTGTAACAGAAGCCCTTTTAATTTTATCTAGGTAGAAATTCAAATGCACTTTTGCTAATTCTGTCCAATTATTTTTTTATCCTTTAATATACAGATTTCCATTAAATCTAAATTAGCTTTGAAGGCAAATGAGGGTGTACACAAAAAAATGATGACGTGCATTAACAAGAACACAATTAATGAATAGATTCATAAAATCTGAAATTGTATGGACAGAATCAGAGTGGTTTTTAAGAAGTCATAAAAAATGTTTAAAATTTCACTGCCTCTATTAGGTTAAAGAGAAAGAAAAGACAGCCTTTAAATTAACCTTATCTGCAGCCTAGATTTCCAAACCAAGTTTCATTCTTATTTCCTCAGGGACTTCACTGTGGTAATAGAATGAAGAGTGAGAAAGAAAAGTCTTATGACCCTTAGAGGCTTTGAGAAGCTCCCATAGGGAAAGGTATGATGTATTTTTAATAACCTTTATGAATTTTAATGGAAGAAGTTAAGGCATTGAAGTAATATTTCATTGAAATAAAAATAAGTGGTGCTAAATTCTGCCCCATCCTAAACAGTAGATAAGAAATGTTTTTCTTAAGTTAAAATCACCTCCTGAGATTTGTTTTACAGTTGCACTGTTCAAAGTACTTCAAAGAAGATGCATGTGCATTTTTAAATTAATTTCAGAAACTACTCTTGTTCCTTGAGATTATTTTGGCTTTTTTTTTTTTCCCTAGCATTGTAAGCACTAGCTTTTGCTGGTTTATTTTTAAGGGGTGGCTGCTGAAGGGATACTCCTAAGGCAGGAGAAATACTTACACATACAGACAGAATAAGTAGAGTACAGAAGAATTCAAATGATAGTTTGGATGTGTCTTACTTCCTCAGTTCTTAGGAAAATATATGCTGTCAGATGTCATGCTGCATTCATCTAAAATATTGCAGACAAGATTTCTACTGTAGCGACAATTATTTCTTGAAAATTCAAAGAATGTGGGGGAAAAAGCCTGGCTGCCTGAAAGTAGCTTTTTCTGGTGACATTTGAATGCATCTTTATGCATGCAGAATATAGTATGCAAAAAGAAAACCTTTACATTTGGAAAACACATCAGGAAAAAAATGTTACATAGTTAGCACCACACACAGAGCGTTGAATTTGCTCTTCCCCTCTGTCCAATGACCAAGAATTTCCCACAGTCTATTTCATCCCCAGCATACACATGTCTATCCTGTAAAGCATTATTTGTGGTAAGAACACTCTGAATTAGGAATGTGGGGCCATTTGATGCATCTAAGGAGAGCTGAAATAGCTCATCACACACCCTCTCCCTCCCCATTGTGTTTCATTCCCCAGCTCCCCTTGGCTGCATCTGTGCTCTCTTGGGAAGCACAATAGCAAATCATTTTAGGTGAAGTGATACAGGCTGGATTGTTCCCACCCTGCTGAAGCCCTTGTGCTCCTATATTGGCAGTCAATCACATTTAAATGATAAGTGAATAGCTAGCATAATAGGTTACATCTATATCACATATTTAAACCTGCTCTCCTTCCTGATAAGATTAGGAGGCATTAAGTCATAAGGTAAAACACTAAAGAAACAGCACTCTGTACTTAGAGAATTCTGGAAAATATATGTAATCCAGAATATATAATATTCCAAATATGTATGTAGTATACCATATATATATATATATATATTCTGGGATATTTAAATTACAGTTATATATTGATACAATCCATGTCAACTTTACAATGAACAGAAGCCTAGGCTTTCTCATGTTATAAACATCCCTGCCCCTAGTCTCCTTCATCAACTTTTTCAGCTTTTTATTTTTCTTTTCCTTTTTGCTGTGTGAAATGATGACAGGGCTTTATCTTTAGTACATAATATTTATGTCATAAGCCTGAGAGGCAAGTCAGAACTTGTAAGTCTGAATCTTTTCAGGACACTGCCTTCAGGATGTCTGAATATACATCAGTAATCAACTCACCAAGTTACAATTGAAGCATTCAAAACCATTAACACAAGTGAGGTTTCTAACTTCTGACTTTGATTGAAAGTAAAAAAGGTGAAGGGGTTCTGATATTGGCTATGACTTCTGTCAGTGCTCCATTAAGCTTATATAGCATACCTCATTCTTTTTTGCTAGTTGAGGGGGGAAATATGGAAGGCTTCTCTGTTTTCATTACTATCACACTAGACAAAACATATGGACATTGGAAAGTGCCAACAAATTCCACCCTCACAAAGGCTCAAGGAGTAATGTGAAGAGGACAATACAAGAAACTCCCAAAGCAACTAAATAATTTCCCACGTGGAAAGAGCAAGGATAAAAGTCTGTGGTCCATAGAGCAGGACACTAATCAAGGAATAGTAGACTTCTGACTCCCTTTCTAGCTTTATTGCAGTTCTAGTCTGCAGTTAGGTCACCTTAATACCTCGTGACTCAGATTTCTCTTATGGGCAATAAATGCAATAGCCCTTTACAAGTAGCTTCAATATTTGTGGCTGAAAACTGTTGCATCAGACTTTAAATCCAAAATTTCCCAACCTGTTGGTTTAAAGATAGGATTTCTCTTTAGATTAAAAGTGAGCAGAGTTAGTAAGAAACAAATCACTTCCAGCTTTTACTGGGTTTTTCAGGAAGAGAGTGTCAATCCCTACCTAGAATTTGGTGTCCCTCATCCACCAACATGCAGGTCTAGGAAGCAAGGATTACCAACCCAGACATGAAGATTGCATTTCAGTCCCTTTCATCTCGAACTGATAAACCATAGTTTTTTTGTTTTCTTTATACTTGTTTGATGGTAGTATTCCAACTTTGGATCGAGTGAAGCCAGCTAATCCTTTTACTTGTATCAACAATGTTCAACAGATCTCTTGCAACTTTTCACTAAACTTGCATCATCACTACTAAACTTGCAACAAGTGAAGTGAAACATCTATTTTTATCTATCCTTCAATGGAATGATTAAGTTTTCTCTGTAATGGAATCACTAGTTCAGTTAAACACAAAAATCATATGAACAGCAATGTTTAATTGCCCAAATTAAATGTTTAGAAATTTATTTTTATTTACTTATTTGTTTATTTTTAAACCAAATCCCTGGAAAGCATCTGTGTTCACTTCATTGTTCTCATTTGCAATGGTAATCTGTATTGACTGCTGTTTTGTCCTCTCTAAACATTTAGAAAAATAATAGCAAGTCCATTAGCAACTGAGATGTTAATCTTTCAAAGCCTTAAGGAATGGCACTGCTTTTAACATGTGCACTTCCACATTTGTTAATGAAGCATAATTTGTAATTAGTGGATGTCTACTGCAAAGCATGACAGCAATCATCTTCCAAGGACGAGTGGATCATTTCATTTATAATCTGTGCCAAAACACGTGTGCTGATTTCTAGTGCTTGAAAAACACATGTAAGGGACACAAGAGACCTGTATTTGCAGCAAAGGGTATTATAGAGGCCTTAGTCCTTCTGATGGTGCCTGCCAACTTGCAGGCACCAATTTCTTAATACTAGTCACAGCAGTAATAAAATATTCTATGCATATACAGAAAAATACTAATGCATTCCAGCAAAAATAAGATCTCTTCCACGAGTGGTTCTAAATTGATTATACATAGAAATTTCAAACCAACATTTACAGTATTTTGTAATATTTATAAAAAACTGCAGAAGTAAGCATATGATAAAAGTTAATTTGCTGATGCCTATACCTCTGCTGATAATGCAAGTCTGGTCATTAAATGGGTGGATGAACATAACTCATACTAAATCTATAACAACAGAGTGAAATGTAGAAATAGACTAATGGCCTTGTGCATGGAAGTTTTGACTTAATGGACAACAAACAAAAAGTATACATCTTACTGTTTTCTCAACTCAGTCTGGTTTCTCAGAGTGAAAACATCATTATTTAAATAACTTCATCAGGATGATGAAACTGCTGATTTTATTCCAGGCTAAGTAACTTCAGAGACTTCTCTGCTTACTGACAGTGTAATGCACCAAGAATATTAAGGCAATCAAGAAATTCCATTACCTGAGCCAGGGACAGAAATGATGCCTTACACAGTGAAATATCTAATGTTTCAATGTGCTGTTAATTCTAAGGAAGATTAATAAACATCACACAGAGATACTGGAGTTTCCACCCTAAAAGATTCTGGTTTATGTACAGATCAAACATATAGGCTGAGCCACCAGCAATTCTCTGAAAGTAAGCACAGCAAAGGCCCTATGAATCTTTAATGCCCAGATTTTATTAGAATACAAATTAAAGTAAGTTATCTTCTAAAGGAAGAAAGCATGACTCTCCTAGTTGAGACTGACCTACAAGAGATTAGAAAACAATTTTTTCAAGGCCTGTCTGAAAGTTTGCAGCATCATTCTCTATCCTTGGAACTTCCAGTGGCTTTGAAGGTTGTGTTAAACTCTGACTATCCAGTTACCTTCCATGCCTTCAGATTGTTTCCCTTCCAGGCCTCTGAGACCTGTCTGTGACCACTCTCTATTCAACACAATATTCTTCTTCTAAGCAACAACTAAGCCATCAAATCCCAATTTCTCTCATTTTTACCAGGCAAAGTTGTCTTTCAGCAGGTTCTATTTGGTAAGTAGTGTCAGTTGAACTCAAGGAAGACATAGTCTTCTCTCTGTCACTGAATTTGTAGGCAATCTTTGATCAGGAGCTATGCTAATCTTTTCTGTATCATTCCACTGGATTTTAAAATTACTTTTCTTTGCACTGCTCTACTTAGTTCTGGGTACAATGAGTTGCTTGACTTATCTCAGTCTTTAGAAGAGCAGTAGTTTGTTCATGAAGGACAGAAAGATTCAGTGCTTAGTTAAATAAATAGATTTATGTGTGGGTGGAGAAAGCAGTGACTGCTGAAGATTCTTCATATGCCTACACATAGACACACAAGTACTTCTTACAAATTGTGCTAGATACTATTCTACTGATTAAATAAAGCTTATATTTTTCCTTGCAACAGTGATACTTAGACATTCATTTTGAAAACACTCAAAGTTAGTCTTTTTTTCTTTTACTCAAGTAGGCAAAAATCTCCTCACATTAATGCCTGTGCAGTCATACAGTCATTTTCCAGACACAATTAGATCCCTAGGATAAGTGCCTTAAGAAGTTTCTTTCCTTCTCTAGGATTGCAAGCTATAGAGGAGTTGTTCTCACTGATTAACATTTACCAAATACTTAGCTTCCTACTGCCAGCTTCAAATTCACAGATGTAGCACAGGAGAAAAAGTTTCATGGCCAGGAAATTGCTGAACTTCTGTCAAGAACTGATTATTGTTAGTTGTGAAAAAGTGATGTAGAGCGACATGACTAAAGACTTAAACTATTTTTTTTTATTCTGGTTATTCAAAATATTATTCTGTAACTACTCAGTTCTTAATTAACTGATCACCATTACACTTGTATGTAAACTATTTGGGATACTAGCAACAAATAGTAGTTATAGCAGAGATTATTTCAGTGAGCCTGGGTTTGTTTTTTTTTTGTTTGTGTTTGGTTCTGGTTTTATTTTTTTTTTAATCCATGTGACCTGATGAGATGTCCTTTTCCCATGGATAGATTAAGTATATACAACATATCCTTAGCAAAGCATATTCCAGAATTTTTAGGAAAGCATGTTGAATTTGCTTTTGAAATAAACAAAGAAATCATTTTGTCATCTAAAAGTCAAAATGTTAAACAATATCTGAAACAACCTCCAAGCATACACAAGACAAGCTTATGCAATTGTCAGATACTGCTTTGCATTATTAGAGTATTAAAAATTATTAGTGTAATTAAAAACTGTTTAATAACACTTTACATGTACCTCAGAGGGACTTAGTGAAGATTATTAGTATTTGTGTAATGTTCTGAAGAACTGTGAGGCTATGTAAAGGCCAAAAATTACTCTTACAGATGATAGCTGCAGTACAAGGTCTAGTAAGACACAAGGGACAAATACTGCTCTCACATATGACCCTCTGAAGAAATATTTTAATGCAGGCCTCAGCTTCTGTGGTTTCCTGAGTGATTTTCTCTTTGAGCTGCTAACTTCAGTTTGGGATAGTAACATCAGTAGATGTGGTAAATTTGGCCAGTTTAACAAGCCACAAAAATGATTAAGTCTGACAGTTTTACTTTGTCTAAACCATTCCTGGGTTAAAATGCGCGATCAATGAAGATGAGACTAGGCTGCAGTGATCGAATCCACTTGTCAAAGATTTTTGAAGTCAGTTTATTCAGATCCAAGCCTACATATCTTTTATCATTTAGACATTTTGAGATCTTATATAACAGTCTTTTAAATTCATATTTATTATGCATCTGTTTAATATTTTTATAAATGATATCGACANGATTATGCATCTTAGAAATCTACAAGAATGGGATCACAGGGTATAATTCTTAGAGAGACAACAGGCAGGTCAGACCAGTAAAAGAAAGAAGCTACATATTCAATCATGTTAACTACAAATCATCAGTATCAACAAGGAACACAGAAACTAAATGTACTGAAACCCCTAGCAATATAGATAAAGAAAAATATTTAGGGTTATACTGTGTTTCCTAAACACCCAAGATAGTAACAATGAGAGAATTTTCTGTGCAGTCAGAGACAATATCAATGAAGATTTATTTGGCATATGCAGACTGCATACCAGTTACCTCAACTGGCAGTGACATTTATGTCTCCTAGCAATGACTCCTTGAAGTGATTAGTGAGGGAACACACCAGAAGAGAGATTATCCTTCAGTCCTGCATAAGATCTAGCAGAGAATGTTAAAGATCGTACTATGCTTAAATTCAATATCATCTAAGTAAATAAAAAGTTTAAAAATGCACCATATTAATACTTTTGTTTTAAAAAATAACTCTCTTTAATTAAAAATATTTTAAACAATTGGGTAAAAGGGAAAAAATGTGGGTGGCATAGAGATTGTTCAACTGCACTCACTTAGAAGCTGGAAATAAATTAATATCCAAATATCAATGCAGTCTTTAAAGGATAAGTGTGCCAAGCTTATCTTAGCAGTATGGTTAAACAAAAAAAGTGTATTAGAAGTCAAAAGGCAGCCTTCATAAAGTAGAAACTTTTATCATATAATAATGATTATGTGAGATATACCATAGCATAAGCTCTGACAAGTTAAAAGAAAGCTACAACAGACATGTCAAAAAAGATTTTTAGTCAAAATTTGCTAAGGTGACAAAATATCCAAATGCATCAGAAGATGAATTTCTAGAGCATGTTTAAGAAGAAGAAGAGATTAGAAAACTGATTAAGAGAGAACAGTACAGTACATCCGAATTTCTGACAGGTTTTGCTCAAGTCTACTGTCAGTGCCTTTGAAAGAATGTGTGCCATGGATAAGCAATAAGGCTTCTCTTTGTTTACTATCCTGTTATAAGATTGGAAGCAAAAGGTGAAAACAATTATCCAAGTTCCACAATGGAAGGGGAATGGATTATTAAAAGAAAAGCTGACCAAAAAGAATTGCCTATGATAATAGCTGATTGGGGAGTAATATAACAGATGGAAGTCTGTGTCAGTAAACACATAAAAAAACCAAAGGAGAGAAAAATTGAAAAAGGGATTAAAAAAAAATAAAATAAACAAAACCCTAAACCCAACTATCTATTTAATGCTAAGGAAAGAAGCAGCAGAGACAGGCTGATGAAAAAGTTAAATTATTGATCAAATGAGATCAGGAAGTCAAACAGCACGTTAAGAGAAAATAAAGAACAAAACCCAAGCTCAGTATTGTGCCATGCTGTAAACTCATAGTTTTACTAATACTCTGTGGGGTCCTGACCTCCCCATCTCCAAACAGGTATAATAAAAACATAAAAAGTACATAGGTGACAGGGATGATCTAAGAAACAAAATAGCTTCTTCACAAGGAGAATTGAATTCATAATAACTCTCTCATTGGATAGAGACATCTGGAGAAATTATTATAAAATCATGAATGGCATACAAAAGGAATAGCTACTTTCTACTTTCTCACAATACAAGAACTAAAAAAAGACCTGTGAATTATCAGGCAACAGTTTAAGTATATATATATATAACATTAAAGAATATAATTTTCATCCAACGTGCAGTTGAAGTGTAGAATTGCATTACCATACAAACCTGTAGAAACCAGTGGTATAAAGGAAAGGTATAAAAGAGTTCAAAAGATAAATAGACAAATCCATGGTGGAAAAGCTGTGAATATAGCCTCTGGTTCACAGCTAAATGCTGGAGGCAAGCAGAATGTTCTGGGGGACCCAGCATAGGCTTGCTCATTTCATTTAATTAACTGGTCACTGGCAAAAAGAGAATGGGGACTGAAAAATACTTTTCGTCTGCCCCAGTACAAAGAAAAGTAAAGAATACCAAATGATTTCACAGGTTTGATCCTTGGGGAGATGAGGTCTTCTCAAACTCTTCTGAAGCCCTGGAAGGAAGACTGACATCAACAGTTTGCTGTGTCTCTACATGGAGATCATATGTGTTCACAAAGCTCACAACATTGCAGCACAAAGCAGTTCTCCCTGGCAGCTAAAATCATTGCAAAAATGGACAGCAGTACATGGACTTTCTTCTGACCTTATTCTCTCCCAAATTCCTAATAAGCAACATGTGTATTAAACAGCAGCACAGCTGCAGTATCAACAACAGTGCAAAAGATGCTTCCTGCCAAATAATATTCCATTATGAGGAGAAAAATGGAATCCAGCAGCACATGACAAATGCTGTCCACAAGTCTAATGAAACCCAGGATGGTAGATACTACTGTGATAAATACAGTATAACATCCTATGCAAAACAGGTAGAAGCAACTTGTTATTTCATACTAAAATCAGTGTGATTCAAAAAGTAAAGAAAAAAAATCAAGTTATACAATACCTTATTTTCTACTACTTTATATTGAAATCCACTATGTGAAACTAAGGGAAGATGCAAGGTCCTTCTTGAGTCAAGTCAATGGCCTAGAAAATCATTATGAAACTCAGCTATAAAATGGATTTTCTGCTGTTAGGCACTGAAGCTTCTCAGGGGACTATGACTTGGTTAAACTATTTGACTTTACTTATATCTTGTGAAATACCTTATGAAATAACAGTAATTGGAGATTTGAATGATACTTTTCTTAGCAAATTACAGTTACAGTTTCAACAGAGGCGTTCAGATTTATCTTGAAGGAAATTATAGACAATGCAATACTGTACTTTTCACCTTTCAAACTGTCAGAGTAAATACCATGCTAGAGAAATCTAAATACTAACTGAGAAAACATGCAAATTCCTTGCTTAGATGATCTATTTATTATTCTCTTTATTATCCACATAGTTTTATGCCATATCATAGGTTTACAAATATTTGGAGAAGTTTGTAATGGGTTAAGTTGCTATTCACCAGCAGAGCCAGTTCTAACAGAGGTAATACAGAAAATGTTTCATGACTGTTATATCTGTTTATAAATTAAAGATCCACTTCTTTGAAGATAATAAATAGAGAAAACTTCAGTTCCTATTTTCCTTCTTCCCTGCTATAATATTCTTTTTCTTTTTCCATCTTCCATCAGAAATCCTAAATGACTCTCATCTATGAATGGATTGTTTAGGTTTTCATCTATTTTAGTTTCAATTCATATTAATTATTCTCATGCTGCTTCTCAATCACTGAGCCTCCTGAAATAAGTATTTCCATGTTTTATCTCATTTTTTGGCTGGCCTTCTATGTCACATGCTTTCAAGAGGCCCATTACTCTGATGATATCTATCACACAGGGACAATTTTGCCCACACTTGAAGCTCATTTACCAAATCTGAGTCTGCTCCTGCTTTTTGCCCTGCTGCCTCCTCTTAGAATACTGAATTCCACCATTTTATTTCCCTGCAGCCAGGAGTGCTTCTGACTCTCATATCTGTGATCAGTTCTTCATGTTTGTAAGTATCAGGTCCAGAAGAGCAAATTTCCTTGTTTGGCCCTCAATTATGCATGCAAGGAAGTTCTCATCAGTGTATGCAAGACATATTGATATTTTGAGCCTATGCTGTGTGTATTAGTGCAGAGGCATTTAAAAGATGCATATAAAAGGAAAAGATTTACCATATAACTTGTAGGTCAAGCTACAGAGCTGTTGAAGAAGAAAACACACCCGTCTTTGTGTAGTCTGAAGACAAAATAAAGTGATATGCTAAAATTGCAGAGAAGGAGATACAAATTAGAAATCATGAGACTTTATTTAAGAGAGAGGACAGTGAAGCATCAGAACAGGTTGCTTAGGAAGGCTGTGCAATCTTTTAAAGGAAATTTTTACAAACATCCCTTAAAAACAACAGGATTGTAGTATATACTGTCTTCATGCAACAAATGTATCCAAGGGCTAGATAATCTTTTGCAGTCCTGTTTGTGACTCTAGTGATCAAAGATAACTGTAAACATATCCTTACAGGATCTAAGTCTTTTCCCTGGAAAGAAAAGCCATTTGGGGGAAAAAAAATGGTTTAAGTTTCTATAATGTATCTGTTCTCATGCCTAGAGTTCACACAGAGATTTGAGGAAGATTCATGAGAATGATCAAAGCCTTTGGAAGCACCTCTCCCAGAGGTATGAACTAAATTTGACCTATCAAATGAAAGAACAGAGTGATTCAGTCTGTCTACCTCCATAAGAACAGAAATGTCAAAAATCAGGGGATGTTCAGAGCAGCAGACTAGGATATAAGGCACATATAATGGCTAAAGAATACAGAGCAGAGCTTTTTAACAATTAACAATCAAAGGACTATGACAGGACATAAACATTTATAGAAACAGATCTGAACACAATACTCTACTTTAAATGTAGACTCAGAAGAAGAATTTTGCATTGACCCACTGAAATCTGAACTTCCATTCAATGCCACAGATGGAATAGCAGCATGCAGGAGCTGAGAGGCTGAAGTGTTCAAACACCTGGTGGAAAGAAACATGACACAATATAGAGGTGTCTTTGGCATATCTGGAAAGTGAATCTGGATTTTCAGAGTTATATAAATATCTACACCACCCTCGAAGGGGGATCTGAAGCTCTGTAGTTCCGGGTAGAAGATAGAAAATACTCAGGAGACAATGCTTGGAGAATTTGGTTGTCTACAAACCTATGCATCCAGTGGTTTTTTATATCACTTGAGCCATCCCCTCCAAAAGCTGTACCAGAAGGGCAAAGGTGTCCTGTAGTTCTGTAGAAATTTCCAGCTACAAATGGATGGATTTTTATGATTAATGCATCTTAGAGGGCACTGGGTTTCTTTGTTTAAGTAACTCAACCCAAAACTTGAGCCTTTGATGACCTCAGAAGGAAGTGACTTCATAATTAGTTGGGGTTTTTTTGCCTCCTCAGATAGGATTGATAACATTTTAGCACATCACACCAGATTCCTACTGCCTCCTGGTAAAACAGCAATGTCTCAGGATTATAAATAATGGAAAAAGAAGAGGTCACAAGGCTGTGTGTTAATAGTTTATTTTTTAAATCATAGCTGTGCTGGAGGTAAATTAAGGTAGTGAAGATACTATCTAAAACATTTTCTAAAATCAGAATGACTAAGGACTTGAAAGTAATATTTTCTACTTCAGGCTAAAAACAGGGGGTAATAAAGGGAAATACTGATGGAAAAAAACATGTTTGTACAACACACTACTTTAATTTTAGTATCCTGTACAGCTATAGTCAATATAATTTTTCTACATAGTTTGCATGTACAGAACAAAAAGATCATTTCTACTCCTTAAAATTTTAATGCTTACAGTCTACCAGGCTTCTCTGATAAATAATGCATTAGAAGTAAGGAATAGAAGGGCTTTTTCTTTGAACCATTTTCTAATGCACTGTTATGTAACTTAGTTCCCAGCATGTTGTTAACCACTCACAAAGAAGATGGTCAGAATGTGCTATGAAATACATCAGGATCTACAAAATACATCATGTTTCATATACTATTTTTTTTACAGATGTTTCTATTTTCTTCTTTCAGAATCAACTGGAGAACAGGTCACTTCAAATCCCACTAAGAAAAGCAAACATGGTGAATTATCATTTGCCTTTTTTTTTCCTCCCCCATCTTTCTCATAAGGATTAGGCAAACAATAGTTTCCAGGAATCTGTTGCTTTTACTCACAAATCAACACAATGGAAGTCTACCAGGCCATCAAATTCTCAAAGCAAACATCCAGAAATATATCAGTGCTAACTGTATTCTCTTCCTTTGATCTCCCTCTTTGTGCCCTCTTCTGCATGATACCATTTTACAAGATAGATTATACATTGTTATCTTTGATGCAATAATTCTTGTGCTAGTTAAATGAGTCTGTTTTGTGGTGGTTTTTTAAAGCATATACTAAAACATCCCTGGAAAAAAGATAAAAAAAGAAGCCATATACATAGTATGATGCACAACCATAGCTCTGTTTAGCAAGTATTCTGCTCCCTAATATGCCTTCAAGGTAACAGGATTAATCATCTGTGCAGGTCTCATACTACAAGCTCATGTAGAGCAATGCCCTTGAACCAAGGGGAGAAGCTGTAATGTGCCTACAGCTGAGGAGCTTGTTTGAACACTTTTATAGTTGTGCTAGCTTTCCATAGCATGGCTGACCCTCTGCTGGGATAAAATGCTTTTTAAAATGGTTTCTGCCTTAGTAAAATAGAAGAAAGTGTAATTTCTCAGTATCTTCTACTTATTTGTATGGAAATTGCAAAAGTTATGAAATGCACTGAATTGTTTCAAACAAAGGGATATGTTTATTCCCTAAGATGTGCTTGTTTTATCCCCAGTGATTGCCTGGAAGAAATTCAGCCCTGTAACAGAGTTGCCAATCAACCTTCACATGGCCTGCAGCATTCCACTCTATCATTAGCACAACTAACTATCTCCACAAAAGAAAATCATAACAATAAAATGATTTTCAAGTCATCATCTATACTGTGAACTGTATTTTGATTAACTTCCTGGCTCACATAAACTGATTTTAAAGAAGTGGGTGTAAAGTGAGTCATAAAATACCTCTTAAGAGTGAACAATCTGAATGTTTCATTACAGATACTGGAGAAAGATATTCTTTCCTGAAGAAGGAAAAAGCAAATCTCCATGTTTCCAAATGAGCACCAACTGGCATGTCATCTCTTGACAGCATTGCTCCCAGAGAGTAAACCAGGAATAACTACATACCTGACTACAGCATTTGTTTTAGTAGAACAAAAAATTGGACAAAACCTGTGCTCTCACTTGGCATTTTGCTACCAGCTCCCACAATCCTCCAGGACATTGTCTATACTTGTCCAATATTCTACCTATGTTTTCTCCTGAGCTGATCTGCAGTGCCACTAAGGTCCATGTTCAGGCCAATTAATTTTGGAAATCCTACAAGAAGCTAGCCAACTAAAACATGTGTTTTATTGTATTTTTGGTAATAATGTTAAAATGACAGTAAGACAGGATAAAGCCATTAATGGCCTATGACTGCCTCTTACTTCTAGCACCACTTTGAATCATACTGGGGAAGTTTCTAAGCCCCCAAGATAGGCAGTATCTCATTTCATCTATTCTGAGAATCATTTTCATCCAATTAGGTGCTACAGCAAATAAATTATTATTGTTATTATTATAGAGGCACTGACCAATGGAGAATCATGCTCTGTCAGCAATATCATGTCAAAAATGGTTAGTGATTGTAGTAATGAAAACTGCAGTGCTTGATTATTTGCTAGCTCAGTGAGGTTTCCTTTTCTCTTCATGATAAATCAGCTGCTGAGTTTGCCTACACTAACTGCATGGAGTTCATCCCTCTTTCATCACATAAAACAATAAGATCTGTAAATTAATCAGATGCCTTCATGATGCAGACAGTTTTAACTGCGTAATTAGAGAAATTACTGCACTCACTTGGCACCCTTCCAGGCACTAATGCTTGGCTGCACAGTACAACAGATATTTTTGTGAACAGAAGCACCTTCTTAACACATCCTGGTCTCTGTGATCCTGCTTTGCTACCCCAAATTCTAACAGAGTTCCAGAATGAGACTCCCAATACAAAGGTAAGTTTTTCGTAGGTAGAACAGGTCTTCAGGTGCAGTTTGTGTAGAGAATAGCTAAAAGAACAATATGGATTCTGTCAGTAAAGTGCACCTCAAGTTTTATGAATTTCAATTACATCCATGCAGATCTACAGATGGAAACAACATTGTTTTATAGAACAGCACTGTAATACAAATGGTAAAACACTTCCCATTCTGTTTTATGAGCTTAAACTAACTGGAATGGAAGGCAGAAATACTTTACAACAAATAAATATCATTTTTTCTGTACTTTATGAGGAAAATCTGTGCTTCAAAGTGCATCCACTATTGGAAGTTCTCATTCCATAGTCTAATTCCACATGTTCTGTCCCATTGCTTTGTAACTCCTTCAATGCTGGAACTTTTTACAGGGCAAACTGATTAGGCAGAATATGTATTTCTTTGTAGCTTTTTTTCATCACAGCTGCACTACCATTATCTGGTTATGCAACACTTTTTTGTGGTTTAAGATAATGCATAACTTTGACTTACTTTGAACTAATATTTATGCTTAACATATGACAACAAAATGTAGAAGGTCAGCAAAGCTAGTGAGGAGTCTGGAGTAAAAGTCCTAGGAAGAGCAGCTAAGGAAACTGAGATCATTTAGCCTGGAGAAAAGGAGGCTCAAGGGAGTATAAGTATGGCTAGACTTCAGGAACGAAGCTCCAGGGAGGGGNCTGTGGCTCAAGGGAGAGCTTATCCTGAAAGGAGTTTGTAGTGAGGTATCAGTCCCTTCCTAAGTAACAAGAGGAAATGGCCTCGAGTTGCATTAGGGGAGGTTTAGACTGGCTATTAAGAAAAATTCCAGGGTTGTGAGGCCCTGAACAGGCTGCCCAGGGAAGTGTTTTTGAAAGAGATGTGGATGTGGTGCTTAGGGGTATGGTTTAAAGGTGGATTTGGCAGTGCTGGGTTAACAGTTGGACTCAATGATCTTAAAAGACTTTTCCAACCTAAACGATTCTATGATTCTAAAGAGCACCCACAGGCTAAAGTGTGTCATATTATTTTAGATCCTCCCTTGCTTTGGCTCCTTTCCTTGCCAATAATACTAACTGAAATATTTTTGAAGTATATATCACCCTGTCATCTAAACATGCATCTTCCTTTGAAGAACTATTTATTCTGCTGTAATTGCTGAAAAATCCAAAATGAACCAAAACAAAAAATATCAAGGAAAGAGTGCACAAGAAAACCTAGGCTGAATTACATTTTCTGCCACAACAAGAAAACATCATTGTCTCGTCACAGTTCATTTAATCTGAAAGGAAACATAAATGATGCTTCTAATTTCTGAAGGAGATGAGATTCCAAATCAAATATATCCGTAGATTGATAAGTACTGCAGGGAAAATCTTGAAAATGATATGTAAATGCTTTCTGTGTCATTTTCTTTATGGGCAGAGAGAAAATGCTGTTTCCTGTCATCCTCTAAGATATTATGTAACTCTACTTCAAACAAGAGTACTACAAAGAGTTATGTTTTAGCTGGCTATAGCTTCCCAGAAACAGTCTTAAAACGTAGTAAGAAATGAAAGAAAGAAAAAGTACATCCAAATATGTGCCAACATTAGTGACGTGTAGTATATTTTCTTCATTCATTGCCCAATGAATAACTTTTATACAAATCCAATATAAACAGCAGCACAGTTCAATAAGCTTGGTAGGCACTCCTGTGTTAACAAAGCACACACCATTTTGGCCTTGTAAAGTTATTAGGTGCATTAGATTATTCCTGTCTGTAAGTAAAGTATATTTCAGCTTGCATACATTTCTTAGACATACAATAAGCAAGTGGAACTTGCAAACCCCACTGGTTTCCAAGGTGAAACTCTGGCTTTCTAAATTTCAATATTACTTTAGACTCTGACATAACTTATTCATGTATAGAACACTTCCATTTCTGAAAGGCTGGAACAAATCTCTACTACACACAGTAGTTTAGTGAATCACTCAATAAATCCAGGGATTGGTTTCAAGACAGAAAAAGACTATGACCTTTAATAAGGTTTGTTTATATTCACAGCTTGAAGATCTACAGTTGTCCATGGCCTGCAGTCAGGCAATCTGGTTGTGTGCTATTGAAGTCTTCATAATCAAAGCTTTCATTGACCTAACTAATCTGCATGATTGGCCTTTGCTGTTTCAAAATTACCTTTCAGGATTTCTAAGCAGCAGGCATAGAGCTATCCAAATCCCACCAAAATATTACAATAGCTCTACTGCTGGTGAAAACTTTGAATGAAAAATGGACCAGCACTTTGTTACTTTTTGTGGCACAATAGCAAGATTGTCTTCAGCTTCTTCCCAGGAAAATGTGGGATTCAGCAGAAAGAAGCTCTGGGAAGGAGGATTCAAAGAAGTGTCTATGTACCAGATAAAGTGGCAGAGATTCACAAAACCTCAAATGAGGAGCTCTGGGTTAAGAGTGATTACCTGAAGGAAAATAGAGTGATTCACTGTTTTGAGACAGATAGGACTAGAGGGAATAGAAGGAAAGGCTACAGCAGAGACTTTTCCCTCTTTTGTGTTTGCTCTGAAGACAGAAAGGACTATTAAATCTATTGTATTCATACCTAAAGAGCAAGTGAGAAGTTATAGGATATAATAGAGGAGAAATTTATTGAAGCTGCAGGGAAGATAAGAACATACATTGAAGGCAGGTTAGGGAAAGATGCACCTTGATCTAACACAGAAAAAGAAGCAAGCACAAGACCAAGAAAGAAAAAGAAATAGAACAGAAAACATTTAAAAAGTCAACCAATAATATTACCACAATCATATTAACCTCACTTGTTCCACCTAAACTTGAACTGAACATAATTACTTGATTTCCTTACTATGCAGAAAGGCTTGCAGGAAATTGTGTGATAAAACAGTTCTGGTTTGCTGGGTTTTTAAATCTTAGTCAGTAGATTCAGTTTGTTCAGCAAAAATGTCCTGACAGAACTATGTCAGAATCACAAAGTTTAGGGTTTTTTTCCTCTGATTAAATGATTTTTTAAAATTTCCTATCTTTAGTAATGTTTTATACTGTAAACATATGCTCTTAATGGAACAAGCCTCAGATTTACTTTTTCCGCTCTTGACCTTTTCTGTTTATCTTATTTTCAAACAAATTTCTTAGTTCCAGTAGGAGTTCTTCCACATGGTAAAGAGAAAGTGAAAATTAAAGTTACATCCTCCATAAAATTGAAGTGACAAGTACCCTTATACTATCTTTTATTTTGAGAGAAGAAAATTTATTTTCAAAGAGAGAAGAAAGAAGAAAGTAAAAAGGGGGAAAAGTGAGAAAGAAGACAATGAAAGAAAGTACTGTAAAACTGTCAACCCATTTATTATCAAAGCATGACACCCCTTAATCACTTATAGTGTATTCCTTATTGAGATTATTTATGTACATGCAATAAATAACATTAGAAATAAGCATTACTGCAAATGTATTTTCCTAGTGCAAATGTATTTCCCTTCAGAGCACTCAGATAACAAACAAAACATTCTGCAAGAATTCTACCTGTCAATTTTCCCAGAACTCAAGGAGAATCATGGGAGCTGTTGAATTCACTTGTTTATCTTGTTTATATATCTACAATATGAGGCACTCATTCCAAGTCTTTTCATCCACATATGAGGTAAAATACTGCCTGTCAAAATCAATGAGAATTTTGCTATTGATTTCAATGAAACCACTCTGACCACTGTTTGTACTCTGTTTCTCTCAGGGCTTAGAGAGATTCTTACAAAAAAATCAGGCAAACTACACCACAGGGATCCAACTCATTATAATCACTTTTCATACAGCAAAGGAGAAAATGCTTTCATCCTATGGGAAAATACTGCTGTTTACCTTGTATAACAATTTGTATTGAGTCAATCTGAAGTGCTCATCAACAACTACTCTTCTTGACAGACTTTTGCTGTCACAGTTGAAAACAGGTATAATTTTTTTCATTGATTTGGTTATTAATCTCATTATGGCAACTATTTATAGCCTAGTTTCATTAATTCCCAAAAAAGAAAGAGCAAAACACACAGGAAATGTCAGCATATGAAATATCAGTAAAACAATTTTTACATTACTGCAATTATATGCAATTACAAAACGACTGTACAATAGTAGTATTTAACACACTTCAATCTGTTGTTTCCAAACGTGGGATGGTTCCTGGTGTGTAATAAGCCAAGCTCACACAGTGAGATGAGATATTGTTTTATTACAATGTTGTGCAAATTTGGGTGCTAGGTGGTTTTCCACAAAGCTAGCACACTCAAGTATTTTCTACAACTCTACGTATTTCTAAATTTATCAGTAAGTTTCCACAAACCCATCCCTTTAATTACTCATTGATTAGTAATTTACATATTGTCAAGAATCCTGTTTTTCACTTCGTTAGCTGACTAGTCAAAACTATGTCATGTCCTTTAAGTACCACCAAAAAAAAAAACGCAATTTCAAGCCCAAGGAGACCTAACACGCTGCAGCTTCACGTCCTTTCCTCATAGAGAGAAAAACGACGGAGTCCCAGCGAGGTCCCGGCCGCAGTCAGGCTAACGACATCGGGTTCACCTCACTACATGCCTGCACTGACCGGCATCACAAGCACACACGACAAGCATCGCACAACTCTCCCCGCCAGTTAACGGGGCACCAACCACCGCTCTGCCCCCAGCGTGCCATCCCCATCAGTCCAGCCCCGCGCAGGCGCATCTGCTGGCGCATGCGCATCTCCCGCAGCATCGGTAGAGTGCTGCGAGCTGCCTCCGAGCCTTTCCCGGCCTGCCCAGCCGCTGCTGCCGCGCCCGGCTCTCTCATCTGTCCGCCTCCCTTCCCTCTCTTTCCGCGGTCGCCGGGCAGCGCACCCTGCTTCGGGCGGGTGAGTAACTGCAGCGGCCCGTGGAGCACCTGTTTTGGGGTCCCTCCCAGGGCCTCAGCTGCACTCTAGTGCCGCTGCTGGCCCCGGGGACTGGGGAAGGGGCAGCGAGGAGACGGGCTGGGCTGGGCTCGGCTGGAGCCGCCGTGTAGCCCGAGGGCTTGTTGGGGTCGCGACCCTGCAAGGGCGCTTCTGCGGGCTAGGAGAGGAGGGGAATGCACCTGCCAGCAGCCGCTGTCGGAGGGGCCGAGGGCACCCCTCGGACAGTGCCCTCCCTGCTCGCTCCGGCGAAGGCCTTTCGCCCATGGCAGATGCTTATCGCCTGTGGTGCTTGGCCGAACACTTCGGCGCTTGGCTTGTCAGCGTTAGAGGAAAGTGTGAAGGCTCCTAATCTGATGGCTGGCTCAGAGAAGGGGTAACGCGGCAAGTTGGCTTCGTTCTCCTTTCTTACTCCCAACCCTTGTTGAACAGCCCCTGCACGTGCCCGCGCTGTGTGAACTGCCCCGGGAAGCTGGTTTGCAGGTAGCTTCAGATGAGGAAGGTGGCTGAAGGTTGCTTTCTTTCCGTGGTCTATAGCTGCTCGAAGTTAGATGTGTGTGTTTTGGTGTCCTTTCAAAGCAGGAGAACGCTGGCATGTTGAAATCAAATACTTCTATGCAGTAAATATAATTACATTCTGGAGGATGTCTTGTCATGTCTAGAACAAAGAAAAATGCACCAGGATTGTTTTTTTTTCTTGCTGCTATCTTTCTTAAGTTCAAATCTGGTTAGTGGAATAGATCACATTCCCTGTTTTGTGAATCATATATTTACCCATGTTAGAGTTGTCATATTTCAAATACCTGCTTGTAAATCGTGTTGGACCAAAAAGAAATTCTGTATTATTGGAAGTGCTTAAAAAATAACATATTTAATATGTCAGCACAGCTATTAAGTGTTTGCATGCCATATGTAATGTCTTCATCCATCTTTAATGAATTTTAAGGGCTTTTTTAAAAAAGCCTTTACAAAAAAAGGCTTTTCCTATGCAGACATTTTTGAAGACATTTTCCAGTTTTTCTACCACTAGAAAGACTCCTGAGGCTCTCACAAGGAAGATGTGGTCGGCCTCTGTTGCCCTTTTTATTATTTGTGTTCCTCAAACTAAAATGTGCTATGTAAAATGTGATGGTTTGGACAGACTTTTATTAGCCCTCAGGGGATTTTACTAAATCTCAGCTAGTCAATCAGTTGGGAATTTAAGTAATATCTCTAGGTGCACATCTGAACTGTAGCTCCAGAATGAAGGGCTTTGAAATCCTAGAAGCTTCAGCTCTTGTCTAGAGTTGGTCTGTCACTTCAGAGTTCTGAGGTTTTTTGAACTCGGAAAGCTAATCTTGGAAAACTTAGGTGGGAAGATTTGATACTGGCCACGAGCTACCAACCTCAGTGAATTCTGAATGAGGTTACCCTTGCATCAAGAAAATGAGATTTTTCAGAGTGCTCTTCTTTATTGCACATTTATTTGTTATGTTTAAGGAACATGAGAACAAGTAATTTCAGTGTTTGCTGGTTCTTACTAAAATGGATACATCTGTTTTAGCTGAACATGCTTGCTCTGGATTGTGTATTTCTCTTTTGGAATCAAGTAAAACTGGAAAAAAAACCCCAACTCATAGGGCAGGTTACTGAAGCTTGAGTTATATGACCAAAATGATCTAGTGTAATTAAACCCCTTTGTTTTTTCCTCTGAATAAAGGAACATCCTTATTTTGGGAAATGGGATGGGGAAGAAAAGCTCTGTTGTCATCTGTCCCATCTGTACACTTATGGTTTGTTGTTTTTTTTTTAATGCAGTGGAAATGACAAACAGAAGGTTTGCCTGCAGGGTAACTTAAGGGTATAAAAAGCAGCAGTGAGGGAGAAAACATCACTGTCATGCACTTGAATGGGAGAGGTTATCCTTTAGACAGGCTTGCTGTTAAGTTTGAGAAACAGTTTATAAAATGCTTCAGCTTTTTTCACAGATGCTAGCTTTTTTTTAATGGAGGTATTAGTCATTTTAGGAAGAACAGCTGGAGATTTTTTTATTACTGTGGTTAATTTAATACTCTTTATTCCCATATAAGAAGCAAATTAATTTGGAACAGGTGTGGTCGTAGAAGGATAAATATGTTTACATTCATTTTGTGCTTTAAAAGTCAGCAGCTTGCATACTAAAAGTAAAATAACTGTGTAAGTTTTGGGGGGTTTTTTTTGGAGAAGGAGAGTGAAGGTTATGGAAATAGAGGTTCTACCATTTCCTGGTAAAGCTTCTAGAAACATTTTTCAAATGTTTAATCAAGGAAATTATAGCATCTGTAATCATAAAATGAGAAACCAAAAGACATCAGTTGACTTCTGTGCTTTCAGTCTGGACCTGAATGTAACAAATCATGATTCAGAAAAGTATGTGTGGTACTTAAGAGTACATTGACAGAGTTAACTGAAGATCATGACTTCTTCAGGCACCTTTCAGTGGAAACTGGACAAGGGAACAAATTTAAGGGGTGGGGTGGGCAGGCAACAAAGAAGTGCAATTTGATGTCCAGGGTGCAGTTTGAAAGTCACAGTGTATTCAAATGTGATCCTTTAATCTCAGAAAGGCAAAATGTGGTAGAGCTGGAACAGTACAAAAGATACCTCAAAAATATAATACCTCAAAAATATTTCAGTGTGCAATATAAACTAGACTAGAAATTTCTTTGAAGGAAAACTCAGACAACCTGATAGACGCAATTAAATTATTGGTGAAGTAGAAAATGTAGTTAATAATAAATGAATGTAAACAAATGCTTGCTTACTCTCCCTTTTAATTTGAGAACCAGAGACATCAAATTAAACTGGCAAATAAGTTTCTAAATGGAAGGTGTGTCTTGTCTTGATGCAGTAGAGGAGGAATTTGGTAGCAGATATGTCAAATAAAAAGGAACAGTTTCTTCAGTAAGGAGTAGGAAAGCCCAAATGCAACCAAGACTTTATGAACATTCTACTTTTAGACATTACAATCATGAATTCTTTTTTGCAGAAGAGATGAGATAAAATAATAATTGCAGAAGTAATTTATCATTGGCAGTCCAGTATAGTCTTTGATGAGGATCAATACCATCTGGGTTAAATTAAAGAAAATGGAATACATAAATATATTAGCCAGGTGAATAATATTGTTTCCTCAAGAAAAAAAAATTCTTGAGTTAAAATCCCAGGGAGGGGTAGCATCACAGACTAGAAAGAAGACTGAAAAGGTCAGGAGAAACAGCACTAGTTTGAATTTATTTAAAGTTTATTTCTTACTATAAGAAAAATAGTCTGGACTCCAGATAGTCCCTCTGACAAAATTCAAAGATCTTAGGATGGAGCAATAGAAAAAGAACTCTGTAATTAGATGTGACATCAAATACGTTAAAGTCTTAACTGAAGTAATCTTAGCATAAATGCCCTAAAATCATTTTCCCTGAAAGTAGCCAAAGGTATGGTTTTTCAGTCTAGTTGGGTAAAATGAGCAGCATCATTTTAGTTCTCTTCCCTTCCCCCATGTGTGCTATAAGCTCTTTTTCTAGCATTAGTCCTGTGATATTCATTCAGCTGAGTCAGCTCTCTAACAAGGTGAAAGTGCGTAAGGGTTTTCTTGTTGTTTATTTCTGATATATTAATGGAGTTTTGTTGTTGAAATATATGAGTGACCTTACTGTGAAAACAAGATAAATCCCAGAGGTAACTGAAAGTAAACAGCAGGATGAATGAATAAAGGTTGGAAATGAAAGCAGAACTTCCCTTTTTGGCACTGTTGTACTGCTAATACAATTCAGGCTGTATTGTTCAAAAGCATATGCTAAAATTCCTTGTTTGAAATTATCACAGCAGTAATAAATAGTATTGTGGCAATCAAACTATATGGTAATGCACTTTTAACAGTGGTGAAGAAAATTGGTAGGAAAATAAGAGGAAATACTTTAGAAGTATTTTAAAATGGCCTGTGTATATCTCAGTAAAGACTCTAAAATGTAGAGGTCAGTGTCAGAAATATAAGATCATACCTATGCTATGTCTGATGCCTGTTGAATCAGAAATTCTAAGATTTTCCAGTTTCATGCTGTCAATTTTATGCATAATCTTGTTCCACATAATTCCATGGTAACCTAAATTTCATTAATCCTTTTCTCTGGCTCTCTTTTGTTTAATGTTGAATAGGAATTAAAGTTATAAATAAAGTAATCAGGCATTCTGTTATATTGGTTTCTCTTCCCCCTACTTGCAGGGTTTAAATCTTTGCTGTGTACTATTGGTCTTGATTTGATTTTAGTCCTGGAATTTCTACATGAAGTATCACACAGTTGTGGCATTGTACTAACAGGCTGCCAGTAGCTAACTTAGAGGCTTTCTGGTTGAGGTACATCCTTAGTGCTGTTTTTTGGTTACATAATTCAGAAAACAACTTAGAATTTTAGATCTGTAAAATTGCAAAGCATCATTGTTTTGAGTTTCTTTGGCAAAGTATTTAGTCACTGTATTGGTTAACTAAACACAGAGTGGTTGGTCCAAAGCCAGTAAATAGGTTAGTAAATGAGATTTGTGTTCTGAACATAAGCTGTGCTTCTGTCATATCCCATTTTGTCCTTTACTCTTGTTCTATTACTCTCCTTCCTTCCCCCCTCCCCACTTCTATTTTCTGTGCTAATTCCATCAGACTTGTCAAAATATGGTAGTTCTGAAATAACATAACCACAATTTCCATTTCATGGGTTTTATTTGGGTTATCAAACAATGAAGTTTGAAAGTCCCTGTGAGTCCTCAGAACCTCAGCCCTCAAGGGCTTTTAGTTATGCAATCATTGTATGCATCACATTTGTCTCCATATTACTGCTATTATGTAGAAACTTTATGAAGCATTTCATACTGTTGAATTAGGTGATAAAAATCTGACTTTGAAATATTTGTTTTTTGATCAGTTGTGGCCCAAATCCTCCTGTTTGGATTCTGAACTATGACATCATGGCAAGATTTCGCAGAAGAACATGCATCATTTTGCTGCTTTTTATTTTGTTTATTTGCTCCATAATGATGGCTTTGAAGACTCTGAGACCTGACAGGGCTGGCTTTGGGGATCCATTTGGACTTGGTTTGTTGCCTGAGCTTCAACAACGGACAGTGCTCTTGGACAATAGACAGAATTCACTAAACAGAGTTCAAGGAGATGCTGTAACACGTGTCAGTAATTTCCATAGTATAGCAGTCAATACTCTGAAAGCATCTATGTCTCCTGTAAACAAGCCGGAAGATGAGCTATCTTCTCCTAATTATAACTTTCACATATTCTACTATAGTTGGTTTGGGAATCCACAGTTTGATGGTAAATATATTCACTGGAACCATCCATTGTTGCCACACTGGGATCCCAAAATTGCAAACAATTATCCAAAGGGAAGGCATAATCCGCCTGAAGACATTGGGGCCAACTTTTATCCTGAACTTGGATCTTACAGTTCCAAAGACCCTTCTGTCATAGAAGCCCACATGAAACAAATGCGTTCAGCTTCAACTGGTAATGAATGTTAATGTTCATAATGCAAGTTGTTCGTTTATCCAACCTTAAATATGTGAGTGAACACAACTGACCTGTTCTTCCATTTTCTGTGTAGTTCTGGAAGTGTCTGAAACTAGTATATGGTTTTGTGTTTCTGAGTTTTAACCCTCAGCCAAAACCTACATCCTCACACTGATGTCACACTGTGATGAGTGTAACATCACAGAAAAGCAAGAAGTGTATTTGTCATCCTGGAGGTGCATGGGTTTCATCACTTACTGTTAAGCACTGATAACATATGTAGAAAATGCAGAAACCTTTGATAGAATTTATTGTCTGTATATTTTATTTTTGGAGATGACTACTTCAATTTTAAGAACAGGTTTCAGTAAACCCTGTTGACATGGTTATGTAACAGTCTGTACAAATAGGAGCATTTTTTTCTGAATTCTTTGCTGTAATAATTATGTATTAGTTCATGTCAGAAAATATGTAGATTATTGCTTTTGTACAGTTTATAGTTTCTGCAGTGTGTTTATAGGTGTTCTTGTCTAATGCAAACCTTCTTGAATTCCAGCACAGTAGTTCCAGTGTAGCTAATTGTAGTCTATTTCTTTGTCCAAAAGTATCTTTTTTTCCAATACAAATTGATGTTCCCTTTCTCTGTATAAGATGGACTATATACACATAAGAATGGTCAATATATTTTTTGTGTTATTCTTTGGTTGAGCTTTACAGTCCCTTTTATGTTCATCTGTAAAATAAGCAGTCAATAGGCTCTGCTTCTGTAAATGTAGTTGGAGCAACATTATCAGAGTTCATAGCATTATTCAGAGTGCTAATCACCTTGAATTGAATCACTGTAATTCACCTAATCATTAAGGTTTGATCTAATTGTTATATTTCCATTAGTAGTGTTTACTTGTATAATGTTCAGTTCCTGGTTATTGTTTTCTCCTGATTTTTAACCTAACCTCTATTTTGTACAAGGGTTGATATTAATGTAGGAAATTTCTCACCATTTTCAGTAATGCAGTAACTCCATTAACAGGAACACCAGCAACAGCAGGGAAAACTGTTGCAGAGAAGTTTCAGGTATTAGATGCTGTTGAGCACTTTTTTAGTCTTATCTAAAGCAAAAAAATACATGATAATGAGATGAAAGCAGAGAGGTCACTTGTAGCTTTAGAATAATCTGTGATGTTTCTCGTCCTCTTAATACAAATGTCCAATAAAGCTGAACTGCTGATGGAATAGGTGCCAAATACTAGGAAAAATGCTTTGCAAAATAAGAGGATATTTAGTAGCTTAAGTTAGTTTTCCATTTAAAAATTCAGCAATGTTAATGAGTAGTTCATGCTCCCTGTGACATACTCTTTGTAACATATTGCTGATATTTTTCAAAAGTGATTTTTTTCTGCTGTTCCTCTGACTTAAGTACATTTGAATTTGTTGTCTTCTGTCTAGATTTCACCTACATAAATCATCAGCTTTTTTCATTACATCAAGTATTGCCTTTTTTTTTTGCAAGAGTTACACTTTGTTCAGTTTTTGTGTACTGTTAGGCTGACTATTTACAGTTTCTTTGTTCTGTTTGTTTCTTAGCCAATATCTAATCCATGACTGCATTTTGCATTCTGTCAAATAATAATTTTTCTTCTAGCGTTTTTCCAGGCTTTATTAAGGCTCTTAGGAAGGAATAAAATGTAAGTGGTTCTTTCAGCCAATATTGTGTAATGGTCAAAGGCATATAAGAGATTGGAGCAGCAGGAGTCTCATGCAGTGCTTCCTTGTATGATATTTTACAGTTCTTCTTTATTAATTTCCTAATTTTAACAGATTAATACAATAGATTTTTATACCTTAATTTGCTTGATGATTTATCTTTTTTGCACCAGCCTATTTTTGCAGTAGTGCAATTTTAACTCCTTCCTTTGTCTTAAATGACTACTGTGGTTTAAATGCTATTGTTTTTGGCATCAAGTCCATCTGGTTTTTGGACTCCTGAATTGGTGCATAAGTTTTTTAATCAGAGGAAAGAAAATACTTAGTCTTTCTCAGGGGAAGACCAATGCAAATGTGAATTTAAGTTTCTTGATAAACAATTCTGTTTTCTTTTGAAGAGAGAAGTTAGAATCCACTCTGAGAATACTGGAATTTTGAAATTCTCCTGTTATGTAGATTCCACATCAATCAATAATTATAATTCATGACAATGTTCTAATGTGCATGTTTGTGTGTTAAACAACATGACTTAAAACTTAAACTTTGTATTTTTAGGTGTAATAGTGCTTTCATGGTACCCACCAGGTATGGCTGATGAAAATGGAGAACCAACTGATGATTTAGTGCCTGTTATTTTGGATTATGCACATAAATATAATCTCAAGGTAAAGGATTTTTAAGATGCATAAATTAGGACTTCTTGGGAAAGTAAACCTTCCTAAGAGTTTATTGCATTTGACTCCTGGTGCAGCAGTATGACTTTGTAACTAGAATAAATAGCATATTCTGCCTTTGTTTTGCTTTGGTTCAGATCTAAAGCTTACAGAAAATAAGGCATGGTATTGTGGAAGGTTTTTTTTTTCTCTTTAGGAAATAGTTTTTAAAATTAGACAGTCTGTTATTTTCAAATGTGTCTTGGTAATTGAGGGAAGTATTGCATATTTCAAAATATTATGGAGTACAGTGATTTATAAGCTAAGGAACTTTGAGAAGGAAGAACGAACCTCATTTTTGCATGGCCTCATAACTTGTGCATAGAGGTCAGGAGCAAGCATCTACCACCAATAATAAAGAGGGATTTGGAAGTTCATATTTGAATGAATGTCCTTATTACAGAAGGTGCCAGGAACACATGCCTTGGACAGTGAGGTCAGAGAGGTGCTGCTCTGACTTCAGATTACTCCAGAGCCTAGCAGGATAGAAAACCTAAATTAGCAGCTTCCAGAAATAGGTAAAACATAAAACAAATTAAATATTACAAGAATTGACCAGTAGAATCTAAAATCCTGGTTTGATTTTGTTTCTTTTTAGAGTTAAACTTGTATTTTCTCTTAGAATGAAAAAAACATGTATTGCCTTTTAGTGTTGCTGAGTTTTTAAATTATCTAAGTAGCTGTGTATGTTCCATCTCTGAGGTGTGTTGTCTGTACTGGAGACTGAAAATACAGACCCTTCATCTGCTCTGATTTTAATTGGTCAAGCAAGTTGCAGATTCACAGAGAAATTTCCTGTCACTAGCAGCAACTAGGTTCTTTGGCAAGCAGGAGGAAAGTGGTAAGGTTAAATCTGATAGAGAATTTTGAAACTTTTTAAAATGCCTTATGAATTGCATTATGTGGCATAAGATGCACATATATAATAGTAAGTTATTAAAAAGAAAAAGTATTATCCTTCCCCAAAATTTTCAGATCATCTGATGGAGCTTGCTGTCACCTAAAAGAACTTATTGACTTTCAAGTCTCTCGAAGGAGCCAAGGCAAAATGTAATAAGCTACTAAGAGAAATGCATGTAATAGTATGGTAGTGATTGGAATAGGGATGGAACTGCTTTATTGCCTGGAATAATTACTGGAATACAGATATTAAATATAGATGCTACCAAAGAATGCTACCTTCACTGTAATGTTTTTAAACATTCTTGCACTAGCAAGTTATTACAGTTAAGTATTAGGAATGTCACTAGACCAAAACCAACATAAAAAATACATTTCTATTATGTCTTCTAAAAGATATGTCTTTTTGAATTGCCTGATTTTGATGGTTGGAAATGAAAGATGAAATTATAGTGCTCTTCAACCTGTCCTGTTAGTTCTAGTGATTTAGTCTTAACACTATTTTTCTGTAGTTTGTACCTAATAGAGATCGATATTGGCTCTACAGTGGAAACTGACTACTGTTTCAGAGCTGTTGAAGGCTTTATTAAATGCATTCTGCACTAAAATTGCTTCTGAAAAGCTGTTTGCTTTGATTGATGTAATACAGGCTTCCATTTAATTGTATGTTTGAAAACAATGGCATTTTTACACTGAAATGACTTCACATGTATAGGTTACATAATTCCATAAGCTCCAAGCTTGAAATTCAGAGCAGTAACAGTACATTATATTAGATATATATTAGATATATATATTAGTATATTATATTAGATGTAGTTCCAAGAGTTTATTGCTGTTGATAAGTCTGTAATATTTTAAATTAAATTTCTCATATCTTCAAATCTATTTTGACATGAGAAAACTCTCCCTGGAGAGTTTTATCTATAGTGAATTTAATTCATTGTTTAGAAATTAAATATTAAAATGTTTCATTGGTTAATCAGTTTTGACATTCAAATAGATATTTTCTTTCCATTTTTAGTTTCTGCTGTAGTTTTAAGTTTTCTGAAGCATACTTATTAGTCTGTGTAGTCTAAAGAAAACAGAAGTAGTGTGTTGTTTTAGTGGAAAACTGAGTATTTATTGTATTACCACACTTCTTTGGAAGTTCTAATCCTAGTAATGCAGAAGTTGAATTTGGGTTGGATTATGCTCAAAATAGTCTAAGGAAAATGTTTGCTCTGTGAAGAACTATGTATAGTGTGACTTGTAGTTGCTTCATATGCTACACGGTGGCCATGTATTCAGTAGTATTTTATGCCTGTGTCGCTCTCACTACGTTTTCCTCTTTCAGGTCACTTTTCATATCGAGCCTTACAAAGACAGAGATGATCGCAGCATGTACCACAACGTCAAATACATCATTGACAAGTGAGTCCTTTCAGAATGCTTGCCTTTGGGCTTTGTTACCTGTTACACAGGGGACTTCTGTATGTTTCCTAAAGCTTGGAAGAATATATAAAAATGTGTTCTGAGACAAAATTGTTGAACTTTTTTTTCATATTTCAGTGGTACAAAACTCAGTCTGTTAAATACTGAAGTGTGAATTTTATATAGATACTCAACTGTAAATTGCTTTCAACATTCATTAGTGTCACAAGCCGTGATAGTTTAGATTAAAGCAATTCAAGTCTTAGCTACATGATATATAAATTAAACATGCATTTTTATTGTAACAAACTAGCAACTACAGCTTTAATGTGTTAACTAATAATGATTTTAATTCAACTTGACAAATTCTGTAAAGCTAGTAGTTGTTTTGTTTATCAGTGCTACTTAGACTCATTTCATACTGAATTAGAGAATTGCCCTTCAGAGAACACTAATACCTATAGCACGGTTTGACACTAAGTTACTAATTTGTAGTAATTTCAACATTCTTTGCATATTCATTATTTATTACTTCAGCAAACACTGGACTGAAAATTCATATGAATTGCTATGTTTGAAGTGCATGCACTTTTTAAATTAGCTCTTAGGAAAAGTCTCCAGCTGAGATGGTGAAACAGTCTTTTCCAAATGGCAAATTTTGTTTTAACCATACTTGCTTGCTTTATAGATATGGAAGCCATCCAGCCTTTTACAGGCATAAGACCAGCACAGGCAGATTTCTTCCCTTGTTTTATGTTTATGATTCTTACGTAACAATTCCTGAAATATGGGCAAATCTGTTAACTGTTTCTGGATCCCAGACCATTCGAAATACTCCGTATGATGCATTATTCATTGCGCTTCTCGTGGAAGAAAGACACAAGCATGACATTCACAGAAGTGGCTTTGATGGAATGTACACATACTTTGCCACCAATGGCTTCTCCTACGGCTCATCTCATCACAACTGGGCAAGTTTAAAAGCCTTTTGTGACAGTAACAACTTAATGTTTATTCCAAGTGTGGGGCCAGGGTATATTGATACAAGTATCCGACCGTGGAACAACCACAACACCCGCAATCGTGTCAATGGGAAGTACTATGAGACTGCTTTCAGCGCAGCTCTTCTGGTGCGCCCAGAGATTATTTCTATCACATCTTTTAATGAATGGCATGAGGGAACTCAGATTGAAAAAGCTATCCCCAAACGGACTGGCCAGATGGTTTATCTTGATTATAAGCCCCATAAACCAAGTATTTACCTAGAGCTTACTCAGAAGTGGTCTGAGAAGTACAGAAAAGAACAAGAACAGTGGCTTATGTGAGCTGTGCTGCTGCAGTTGTTTCCTAACTCATTGACTACGTTGAGAAAGAAATTGAGAGTTAAAAAATATCTTCATTTTAGGTATGTTCGAGTTATTATATGTCTTGAATGTATATGCACTACTACTGAATTTAAATTTTGAAGAGTAAAAAGATAGCATTGACATTTCTGTCTTATTGAATATTGTAGTTCAAGAATATTCAGGGAAAATGCTGAGGGTTGGTTGGTTGGTTGATTTAAAACTTCATAACCTGCATGCTGAGCTTCCAGAACATCTGCATGGAAATAACTACATGACCAAAGTAGAACAAATATTTGGCATAGATATACTTACTGCCTTTATTTTTGTAGTTGTGTTTCTAATGAAAGTGATGCTTTAATCTGAATTTTTATCCTGATAGCTTCTTGCAGGATGTATGTCTGTGGCGTGTGGAATAATCTACATCTACTGGTTTTAATGCTTTGCACACAGGGAGTTCATGACATATGACTAGCTTGTGGTAAAAACACTGAAGAGGTATGTGTGATGCAACACCAGTGGGTTTTGTTACAAAAGAACCCAAATAAACAAGCAGTATTTGAAAAGATTGAGTTCCAAAGAACTGCTGAAATATTTCTTGTTTACTTCCATTTGTTCTGTTTGGTATGTGGTGCAGACTTCTGTAGATTACTAGACCAGTAACAGTTTTATCTATGTTACTTTGAATTAAAAAAAAAAAAAAGTTTGAAACTGAGAAAGAAAAAGATCTTTGGGGAGGGTGGGGGGAAACTTGGAAAACTTCAGTTATTGTGTGTTGGCTGCTAATTGACTGCAGACAGATATGGCATGGGTTTTAAAATGTTTAAAGATTCTACAGCCAATATCTTACTAGTGCTACAGTAAGTGTAATTTTAGGAAATGCTTTTTTGCTTCTGATTTAGGAGCAGTCTAGTTTGGTAGGAGTGACATAAACTACCCATTAGTTTAATTAGAAACGTGTGATTTTTGTTTTTCATAGAGTTCATCGTGTTGTGTCAGGATTCTCAATAGTAGATACTAAAATCTTGCTGTTCAGATAAGCTGCCTATCAGTCCTTCCTTCAGTACTGTAATGTGACTGGAAACAAGGACTTTCAGACCTAAGAATCTCACCTTTCAAATGTTTTTCTTAATGAAGCTTGAAAGAATCAAGTCACATGTATGTGTCTGTCAGCAATCCTTTTTTTGGCATTTTCCTACAACTTCATGGAAAAGTCCTGAAGTTTGGAATAATATAAATTGTAATGTTTTGTTTATTTGCAGCAAGTGTTTAATGTGTAGCAAAGTAGACTTTTGTAGTTTGGGGGTTTTTTTAGTTCATCTACAAGGTGCTGATCCTGTGTTTTAGTTCATGTGCTGGGACTCTTGTGACCACAAGAATTCCATTGATTTTAGCAGGACCTGTGGAAATTACACTCTTTACTTGGTTCTCACAGTAATGAGTCCATGAATTTGTGAGGTGAATGTGAGGATTTCTGGTTAAAAAAACAATGAGCACCAAAAGAGTAAGTTTTTTCCAGAAACTTCTGTCATTCCAAATAAATGTAAACCCGTTACTATTATTTTCTAGAGTCTTTTGGTATAAAAAAGGTTTATGTATCTTTCACTTATTTAGAGTTTCGTTCTCTTGTTGTTTCTCTGCAATTTTTAAAGTTGGGTGACAGATAAATAATCTGGTGTGTTGAAGTGCACTTCTAGAGTTACTGGAGTATTACTACTCTTAATTTTTTTTGCATTTTTCTGCTGTGTTTCTGCAAACTCCAAAGTGCATCTGACAGAAATGTTTACTAATGCTTATCTTGTTTTACTTATGCTCAGGTGGATAAACTGATAGGTATGACCACAGTCACAAAATAGAGTCTGAGACACATGAAGCACTTGTTGGAGATTTGACCACTTCCAAGTTAACCACTCACTTCCCTTATTAAGCAAACTGATTTATACATTTTTACTATAAATCCCTTTATATAGTTATACATAATTTGTTTTTATAATTTGTTGTATGCCTATACTTTTACAGCCCAAAGAGCCCCTATATTTATTTGAAGTGTGAGGGAATGATTAAATTTTCACATATCAGTATTGCACATATTATTAAAAAATCTTCTGAAATCAAACGTTTCAAAAGGACAAGTCTCTTTGTTTTCCCTTTGCTTAAACTTTTGTCATCCACTGGTCTTTTTTCACTGTAGCTGCCTGAGCACTTTACTAGGCTTGACAAGCTTGCACTCAGCTTTCAGCTCCTTCCTTTTTCCAGGTGGCAGTTTTATTTTCTGTGAGACTATAAAAGTTGTTCCGTTTGCTCTATAAACAGCTGTAGAAACATTTGAAATTTATTGTAGGGTATTGTACAACTGAGGTGATCTGTCTTGTTTATAACATAATTTATGGTAACTATGTAATGGATCTTCATTACTCTGAAAGACTTCAGTAGCTTCTGTAAAGGTATTTAGCCCTTGCCATAAAGTGGGATGGGCCATGACACACTGCTGTCTGATGGGACAATTTCTATAGGAAAGAATGAAAATTAAGTGCCTAGAAATTCATTGCCCCTGAGCACTTACTGTATTTTTATGTGCTTGATGTGTTTTAAATTATAAATATGCAACTAGATAAAATATTTTAGAGTTTAGAATTGAATGTGATAATCCCAAGGATAGCTGGTGGAATAGTAGCTCCTTGAACTACCCCACATGCCTGCCCAATACTTTCTCTGTACTTAGAGCAAATATTAGTGGTGCTTCTTGTTGCAGGGGATGGAGAGTTTGGCTGAAGGGCTGCTGCTGCAGTCATGAGAGTTTGGGGAAATTGGAGTAAAAAGAAGTCTGTGGGAAAGGATTTATAGAAAGCCAAGGAATCAGATTATTCGAAGTGCACAGTTACTGGGGTGGGGGAGGGCAATAGTGAATGTCTTTAGAAAGTGATTGCTCCAAGCTTTACAGCTGGGGGGGGGAAAGACTCACTGTGCAACCAAAACTGGGGGGGAGGAAGAGTATTTATGAGTTTCAGTGAAATGGAATTTAAGGACTATCTAGATTTGATTTCATTTTGGCTTCATATCCCTAATATTTCTTCACTAATTGAAAAAATAATAATGATTACTTCCAACTTTTTACACTGATAATTGCATTTGACTCATTATTATAGTATGTTATAGTACTTACAGTGATGTACTGCATATTTATATAAATAGATAGTATCTATTTCTAGATTAGGCAAGAAACACTAGGGGAAGTTTTAGTAGAGATCCTACCCTGCTATGCCTCTGCAAATATAGAAATACCTGAAGTTACAGATCACATAATACTGACTGAATATCCCCAGAGGGGAAGTGGTTTCTGAGACAAGTATCAAGTCATTGTGACAAAAGAGAATGCCTTTCTAAAAGAAAATCTATAGGTTCATTTCTGCTTCTGTCAGTTGTGATCAAGTAAATTGTTTTAGTTCTGTGAGCTGTCTCAGAACTGAAGCTTAATATGTCTTCTCTGAAATAATTTATATTAAATCTTGTACAGTAGTGCATGTTTCTCAGATCTATAAACTTGTACTGAATTCTGAGGCAAAGAACATGTGCATATGCTGTTACTGTTCCAGTGGCAAGCTGTAGATTATTGTGAATGTAGTTTCTGTACTGATGTTCAGCTTGTTTGTCTAGTGCCTTTCTTTTGAGGTGCCAATAATTTGTCTCTTAAGAGGTTGTTGAAGCAGAAGGATCTTTAGTGAACCCATTTTTAAATGAAGCTTAATGTGCATAGTTTGGATTAATGTTTTTACACGTCTCTTGGGTTCTCTTGGAGACATTTCACAGGATTGTTTTCAGCATTGTGCTAGTAGTAGGAGAATGTATCTCTGGGCACGTGAACAAGGATGAACTGTAATTTAGGGCACTTTTTTGTGACTCTTGTGTACCTCAAAAGAGGAAATAAAGTATTTACAGACAAATTATTTACCATTTAACGTAAGCTAAAAATCTTTCCCGCAGTGTTAAAGTATTTTACAGGTATTGGTCCTCATCTATCTAACTTGCTTAAGATAGTATCATATTTCATTCCTTTTTTTATCTTTTACTTTTGACCAGCGTGTTAAATGTTGCATAAACTTCTAAAGTGATTGTATTTCTAAGACTTCATAGTTTAAATAATTCAGTAAAGAGAACCTACAAGTTTATTGGCACTGCAGAAAAGCCTGATACAGATTTGATATTGTATAGTTATAATTTTGTGGTGAATGAATAGTGTATATTTGCTATGTATTGAACATGAATAAAGAAAAAATACATTTCTTTTAATACCTTGTCTGGCTGTGGCAGAGATGCATTTGCTTACATGCATATGTAAAAACAAGTGTGTGTATGTCTATTTATTTATATTATATATGTGTACATAACTGAAGTCATTATTTTTAAAGTACAGTATCATTGTATTAAAATTACAGACTGGATTCTGCTACTTTTAAGTAAGCAGCATTTTTAATTCCTTATAATGTTTACAAAGAAACATAGTTGCTTATGTACGAATACTTTCATGAACAATAAATACTTGACCAAGAAGTGGGATTTAAATGGAGTGTGTGATATTTTTTTAATGAGTTTTAAAAGTGTAGTTTTACTTCTCTGTTACAATACGTGTGTAAAATTTAATTTGAAATAAACCAGCAGGCTTATCACAGTGTTTTTAAACAGACAATACTCCTGAAGTTTTTAAGCCTATGTGTATTACATTTTTTTAGGCCACAAAGTGAGTTCCCTAGTGTATAGTGTTGCAGATCTCTTTAATCTTCAGGTCCAACTGTATTTTGACAAAGTAAACCTCGAGGTCGAACAGAAGTTTGAGAGAGGTGGGTACCTCACAGGAGAATAGTTTACAACTGAATGCTACAGTGAGGTCAAAGTTGCATTTATTGCACTCTGATACTATATTGTGTTGTTCAGGTGTAAAAACTCTAGAAGGTTGAGGGTTGGCATTTTACTTAAGTTTCAACAGAAATGTGAAATTACTTTCTTGTTATTTGAAAAACATATCCTGTTATTCCTCAGCAAACTAACTACATTGGTAAGAAAGCAATAAAAGCTGTTTCATACACAGAGTCAGTACTGTGTACTTCTGTATGTGAATCAAAAATATGCTAAAACACTGAATAATTTCATCATTTCATATTTCCTTTTCCTTTCACATTGTGACTCACACATGCCATAGAAGCAGCTTGGGTATATGTAATACATGGGAGAGGGGAACAAAGGGGATGTTCATCATTTCACACTGAATTCATTTCACAACTCGTACTTTTAACTCTTTGAAAATGTAATGCTTTTAGACAAACTTGCTTAAAAAATGTGTATATTCAGTAAACGCAAACGGTGGCAATACTGAAGACATTTGTTTTTCCAATAATATTCATATTGCCCTCTGCATTGTTTGCCAAACAATATATGTTCACAGGTACTTGGATCTCTTTGTGTAATTCACAACTCAAAGCACTTTTCTATAAAGTCTGTATTGATAAAAAACTAGATAAGAATTTTACTTTTTTTAATTTAAGACTCACTGAAATACATTTAAACTAGTTTGCAAAATGCTCATACTTGGTATGATTATAAAAGCATTTTTCCTTTTCCAGTATTCAGCCTATAGTTAAGAAGCCTCTGAAAAAAAAATGAACAAGCAGAGAATGCAGAATATAGGGATTTTTGGTCCTTTTTTTCTGCCAGTACTTGAAACCTACAAAATAAGGCATATGATACAGAATTTGTGTATTTAACCCACACACTCAGTCATCATAAAATGTTAACCTGTAGCATATACAGGGCCTGACTGTGATTTTTGAACTTTAGTTTAGGCCCTAAACAGGTTTTATAACATCTTTTAAAGGAACAGAAAAGCCAGCATATATATTTGGGTGATAAGAGTACTGAACATGCTATGTATATAAAAGCATGGCAGCAACTGCTAAAAAGCATTTTAAATCAGAACAAACAAAGGTAATGTTTATTTTCCTTCCTCAAACCATATTTGTAACGTCAGTGTTTTCTAGTGAGCAAAAAGCTACATGCCCTGCTTATATATTTTTACAGAAAAATCTGAAATCTCAATTTTTAAGCCCTTCTTCCATGCAATGAAAACATGCTTAGCTTTTCTGCATTTACTATTTGCTGATGTCACTGGTATTAGGCAAAGCCCTGAGAACCTATACACGAAGACAGACCACAGAGTAAAGGTAACAGATGTGAAGGTGTCAGTCCACAGATGCACATGAGAGAGCAACAATATGATATCTGCCTTACCTGAGCCAACAGCATGATAAGAGCAGCCTTGAGAGGGAAGTGACATCCAGATTAGAGACAGCATACAGGAAATTCAATATTTTGAAATCAAAGTTATCAATTGGCAGAACAAACCTCAAATGTCATCATCTGTCTGCAAGCTCTAACACTCTACCAAGACAAAAACAGGCACTTTTTCCCTCTTCTAACATCTTGTGCAAGCTGCAGAGTATTGGATGGAAAAACGTAGCCTGTGCTGAACAGCTCTTCTAAATCATCATCTTGTAACTCATTTCCACAAGAAACAGGAGGAAAGATTGAATATGTTTGAGGCACATAATCAGGAACCCAACACACACCCACACAAAGTTTGTCACATGGAAAACAGCTGAGGTGGGGAGGAGGCACTCCTCCAGAGGGAACAGGGAAAACTGTTAACAAGGAGGGCACAGCAGCTCATCTTGAGTGGGAATAGAAGCAATGGATGGAGGGAAATGGAAGGTGGAACTCTGCCCTCTGCCAGAATTGACAAGATTATAGTGTAGTGTCAGTACATAATGTGAATCTAATGCTACCCAAGATGTTAGTATAAAATGTGTAAAACTCTGAGCTTAGTTCTGAAGTATTTTTTTTGTAATTAACTCAAATTCATGACATTATAGAGATGTTGTGCTATTCATAAATGTCTTCATAAGCCCTTCCCCCCCCCTCCTTCCATCTTAACAGTTGCTTATTTTATTGTACCATAGATGTGGGAAAAAATAACTATGGAATGTCTCTTGGTGAGATTTTTAGAGGAAGAATGATTTTTTTGAATGGGACTCAAGGTACAAGATTCAGTTCCCAGCTGAGTTTGCTGGCCTCAGGCAATGCCTTAATCCCCTATGTGTAAAACAGGAGTAATATCCCTTATCTATTATGATCCAAGTGTCTGATTTATTCAGTTGTCAAAACTATTTTTTTTCAGGCCAAGGCTGTTGCTTATGATGATTTATATGCAGAGCACAATGGGTACCCTGTCACTGTCACATGTTTTTCTAGATGCTGAAGTAATATAAGGTGTCTTCATAAGCTAAAAAATCTCAGAGCTTTTGTCTGGAGGTGCCTGATGTTTCTGCTTTGTCTTTAGCGCAGTTTAAACTGAGATTTAGGTGCAGCTGCAGAAGAATAAAGGTCATTAACCAATGCAATTTTTTTTATCATAAGCTAGGAAAAAAGATACTAGCAGAAGAATTCTTCTATCAGCAGATACTATAATTAGTATAACTGGGCTGCTTAGAGGGATGACAAATATTGGAATTCCCTTAGGCTGAAGAGAAATGAGGGACCCAAAGGGCCTTAGAGAATACTGCCAATTGCTTGTGCTAATCATGAGAGGAAAAGGTCTCAGAATCCTTTCTTCCAGAGCTGCAGCCCCTGTCTGAAGTAACTGAAGAACTTCCTTTTTCCTTGCTTTTCTGATTCATGCCTTGCTCCTATAGCCCCCAGGGGAGAGCATTTACAACATCTGTCCTTCTGCAGTTCCCATTCCTAATTCCTGCTTACTTCACAGTTGCCTCATACTTCCTAAATTTCCTGACAGCTAAGATTATTTCAGTGAGAAATGAAAAGGAAGGACTGCTGGAGGGAAAGAGTAGATCCTTTGAGAAAAACTCAACAGCTTTCCCTTTCTTTGATGGAAAAGAGCATTCAGCAATATATAAACTGAGGAATAGTGTAGAGGCATGGAAGGTAACCTCAGAACTGGACTGCAACATCTTACCCAGGTAAAGAGCTGCAAAACTAAATCCTGTTGGTGCTGTATATAAAAGAAGAGATTATCCTCTAGCACTTTGCTGGCAGGCAAATGCCAGTGGCTTAAAACTAAAGTATCATTTGCTTTTTTGAAATTTCTGGTTGATATTAACCTGCCAGTAAGAGCAAAATTGTGGGCATGCATACTTACCACATCCTCAGACAGCACTTAATGCATGGACAAGGCTAGCTCACGAGATAGGAAATAAAATAATTACATTATGGACAAGAAATTTTGCAGTGAAATGTGGAGACACTGTGAGAGCAGGAGTAGGGAGGACCTAAAGAGCAGATTAAAGGTAAGATTGAGGCATGAACAGTCAGAAAATGAAAGAACAGTAAGGATAATGAGAAGTAATGCTACATTCCAGCCACTGTTCCCTTCATGAAAATAGCAGCAGTTGGGCAATTTACTGACTGTACACACTGAGGAAGTCAGAGTTAGCTAGGTTCAGCTGAGGCTTGGGTGATGAAGAAGTAACAATCACAAACCAAGACAGTATTAGAAAATAAGAGAGAACTGAATTTTTGGCTTAGACTAAGCATGAGAAAAAACAAGGAAAAGCTGCTTAGAAGTTTGCAATTGACAGTTTGGAATAAACAAGGTTTCCTGTGACAACTACAATTTGATTTTGTGCCTTTGCTCAGATTGCTAAAAGGATGATTCACTGTGGATTGCTTGTTACTCTCAGAACTATTGCACAAGAACAGGAGCAGTTTGTATGAAATGGCAAGCCTTTTTTTTTGCACTTCCAAGTATGTTCCCTCCTTCCTAGCAGAGATTGTGGTCAACTGAATGACTTGGTTGTTGGGTACTGTGTTTTTAAAGCTCCTTAGCATGTTAGTCTCTCTTACATCCTGTAAGAAGACAAACATTAGTTGTATACAGTAACCACAATCAATTTTTCTCTATGTGCAAAGTAAAAACCAATGCAAACTCTAAGGGAAATATAATCAAGAACAAATGCTCATAAACTCCATTCCTAGCTTGACTGCAATAATGTTTTATTTGTTAATTCATTTCTGCTAACTAACAATCAATCTCTCAAACTATAGCCTGTGCAAATCTCAGCAATCTATTCAGCAGTTAACACAGATATATGGTATCTATATATGTCAGCATCATTTATTACGAAATTATGCACCACCTAGAGCATTTTACAAAATGTTTGGCTAAGATTCCATTAAATTATTACATATTTTTGACTCATAATTTACAATGTATTTGGTCAATGATTAAAATTCCTTCCCCCCCCCCATTGATTTATATAATTAAAAAACAAATGCATGACTAGTTTATAGCTTCTCATCCAAATAAGCAAGAGTATCCATAGTATAAATTATAGGAACTATTTAGTAGTTCAGACAACACTTGGGCCATTAAAAATGTGCAGACAAGTTAATGTAATTCCACTTGCAAAACGTACTGATTTTCTCTCAAAAAATGTTTCAAGAGATCAGTAAGCATTTTTTTCTCTGTAATAGAATGCAGAAAAAAATATATTGAGCTTAGCAGAACCTTGAAAATGTCATTGCATATGATTAAAACCTGAAAATTAGCAAAAAGGCAAGAAAACATTCAAAACCCAAGCATAGCTCATTACAGAAATAAACTGTATTTATTTTTTTTTAAGTGTATCATCAATAATATTGAATTGAATCATCCAGGACAATAAAACACAAAAGTGCTGTACAGATATCCTTGTACACCTATACTAGTTTTTCCTTAAATTATATAGTACATGGGGGCCTGAGAGTATGTTACATGATTACAGGAATACCCCATGCCAAGTATATTACATTTTCCTGGGCCAGAAAGGGGCTCAGTTGAAGTTGAGGAGTAGAGAATTGTGAATAGAATACAGAGAGAGAAGACAAGAGAAAATAAAAATAGAAAAAGTGCAGAAAATTGATTCAGAGAATCATAGTATAGTTTGGGTTAGAAAACACCTTAAAGATCATCTGCTTCCAACCCCCCTGCCATGGGCAGGGACATCTTCCCACTGGAGCAGGTTACTCAAAGCCCCATCCCATCTGGCTCTGAACACATCCAGGGATGGAGTATCCACAACCTCTCTGTGCAACCTATTCCAGTGCCTCAGCATCCTTACTGCAAAGAATTTCTTCCTTATTCCTAATCTAAATCTGCCCACTTTCAGTTTAAAGCCATTAACTCTTTTAATAAAATAAGACAAGAACAAAAGAAGCAAAGAAGTAGAATTAGAGTTTAAACTAAGTTTTACTTTTTTTTTCCCCCCTCCTAATCTGGTAGCTCATTTTTTTTCATGTCTTTTTCATGTCATTTGAAGATGAATATTTAATTAAAATTTCATCCTAATAATAGCTTGAGGTTGCTTCTAGATAATTTAGCAGTAATAACTGTCTCCTGCTCTAATAAACTGTGGGGCTTTTGGCCTCAGAGAGTAACCTGACTGTGATCATTATCTAATAAATAGGGAACTTCCTCAAGCTGTCATTATATTATTTATAAATCTTGAGACTACACTAATAACTGGTCTGGTTTTCTTTGTAAAAGGAATACAACCATAGTAATATGAGACCTTGCTATGTGGGCCACTGTCTGTCAAGTCAGAGGAAGAGATAAATCACTGAGAGAATCTCTGGTGAGTTTTGGTTTATAGGCAGAGCACAAAAAATGAAAATATATGAAATATCCTGTGGAGACTGGGAAGATCTCTGTGCATTGCTATTGATAATGAGCTAAGGCAAGAAAAAGGGGGAGAAAAAAGATACTTGCCTGTTTGGTTTTATCACCTTTTACTATAGGTGGTCACATAAACCTATTAGGCAGAATTTGCCCAAATTCACTTCTGATCAACTGAAATTGGCCAAATTATAAAGGCAAATCTATAGGCTTGCATGTAATCTATCCATGGACTTCAGGAATACGTGGGTGACCAGAGACAAACATTTCAAGACATGGAAAAATGACATCAAGAACTAGCCTCTGTGTTTAAAGCAAACTTCAGCCACAGGTAATTCTCATGATTGCTGTTGTCTGAAACTTTAGTTTAGGCTAGTTTGGTTTTTTTTGATAATTCTTGTATCACAGTTGTGTTCCTGTGCTAACAACATTTGTTCTCTTTTCCCTGACTTTGGATTTGAAGGTCAGTCACTCTATTATTAACAAAATGCTCATAATATACTTAATATCAGCTACAGATGTGTTCTTCCCATATCTGATCTTTCTGACAGGTGTGAATGTCAAGGCAAGGTGCCTTATATATTGTAATGGATTACATTGGCTTCTCTATCACCTTTAAAAGAGATAGATAGATAGATAGATAGATAGATAGATAGATAGATAGATAGAGATACAATAGAAATTCCATAATGTCATGGGCCTTTCTTTGTTTCCATTCAATTCACACCCATGAGGATCCTTTAGGATACAGCACCGCAAGGTTCTGAGCAAACCCAGACAGATACTGAGCAATGTCAGTTCTCATAGAAATCAGTCAAGTTAAGGGCAGTTTGCTACCCAAGGAGACCTTTAAGTGTTTCAGAGTTATTTAATCCATTTGTCTAGTAAAATAAATGGGTAAGACTGGTGAGGAAAGCATCCTACCTGTGACTCCCCTGAGGTGTATCTGTGCTGCAGTCACAGGGCTGCAGGCTTGCTGCTTTGGCACAAAGCTCTGCATGGGCTGCAAAATCTGTCTCAGAGAGAGAAGAACACCTGCCAGCAGGGTTGACATGTTAGGCATGTGACAGAGTTTTCAGAAAACATCTGCCAAGTCCAATCACTGGTAAAAGGTAGTTTCTGAATCTGACAAAGCACAGCCATGAACTGAGCCTGAGTGTGTGCTGTGCTTGGGCCTGTCAGGACATGGGTCACTCTGTGTATATGCAGAAGTAAAGAAGCCTTCAGCCTGGCAAAATTTCTTAGGTATTTAATCTTAAGTTCATTTGCATTGGTGGCCATCAGCTCCAGTGTCACATCCCCTCTGGTAGGGCTATCTATTACCTTGCTTAGGATGATATCCTCCATACATTCTAGGAGTCTACTTGATTACCTATAGCAACAAATAATAAGTACATGTAATTGCAATATAATGAAAAATTAGAAGAGTATAATAATATAATATGACAGTACTCAAACATACATAGGAGAGCTTCTTTTTAAACCCAGGCAAGTAGTAAGTGATATACAAAGCATAAAGGAGCATAAAGGTTTGAATTCACCAGACATTTAAACTGGCTCCTGGGTTATTTCATTATTTTTTTATTATTATTCTTAAAATAGCATTTGAAATCCCATTGTACTCAGCTTCAAAGTCAGATTAGTGCTTCTGTGTATAAGCACATTCCTTTCACCAGTTTTGAATATGAGGTCAGCCAATTGTGTTGAGGGCAAGGCTCTGAGGAAGGATCAGCACAAGTGCTCAGATGACCTTATCTATACATTCATGCATTCTCTAGAGCATGTCACTTCTTATTTGTCTCAGTCACATTGCTCAGATACAGTATCTTCTTTTCCCACTGCAACATGAGAGAATACAGATGTGATATCTGCTGGCCATGACCATTGTTCCAATCGTGGAAATTCACAGTTTGTCCCAGTGCTGGAACATCTGCAGGATTTAGGGTTACCTGGCAGTTTTCAGCTCCCTACTGTGACGTATTTCATGTTCACTGGAGAAATGTGTGTGTGTGTGTGTGTGTGTGTGTGTGTGTGTGCTTGTGTGTGCACACGTGTCTGTCTGTACTGGTGGGAGAGCTAATGGATTGCTGTTTGGGAATGATTGCTCAGGCTTAGCTCTTGCAGCCATCCTAGCTACAGATAACATTTAGTTCTCATACTGCCTGCATGCCCCACATACATTTTCAAAGTGTCAGGCTTGATTTCTATCTTTCTCCCTGCTCTTCTTACTCTCCACTGCATGTGGCTGACACCACGAAATGGATTGTTATTCCATTTGAATTTCACTGATTTCTTAAATCCTGTTTGCCTGGAGACAGAATGACAGGATGAATACCTGCCTTTTCCACTTGGCTCTTAGAAGTAGTACTCAGGGCAACACTTTATTTTAAGTACCAAAAGTACTCCTTACTATGGCTAGTTCTTCTCTTCATATTATTTTCCTTTGGTATTTTTCTAAACTTTCTAAACTTTACTACTGTTTCTTGTGCCCATTCAGTATTTGCAGTTTTGTATCCTGAGCCACTGCTCAGATCACCTTGCTTATCAAGAGCTTTTCCCAGCTCAGCTATATTGACCAAGGGTATGAATAGTTCACCCCATCAAACTGCCATCATGTTGTTCCCAAAGCTCCTGTGACCTTCTGGTTGATTGTTTTCTTAGTTTATGTCAGAGTCATGAAAAGGCAGAAAAGCTTCTTCTGGCCTTGGATTGATGCTGGGGATGAGGTGTAACCTACATTGTTCTAGAAAGACTTCCTCAGTACTGTGCTACAAGTAGTTTAAATTAATGAAGGATACTTTCTGCATTCCCTCCTAATCCAGTGTCATGGTGCAAAAAGCCCATCAAGGTTCATTGGGCTAAAAAGAGAGAGGAATATCATTTATAAGGGAGCATGGTACCCAGGCCATTTACTGGTCCTTGCTTCAATAACTGGTTATTTTGTCAAAGACATCATGGACAAAGAATGTTAGAGATCATCTGACCAAACAAAGGAACTGAGTGACACTTTTGAGCAGAGGATTGAACTTCAAAATTCAGTTAACTGTTGAACTCTGCCGTGTGTCAAGCAGAGTTTTCATTTTGGCCTTTGGTACCAATGTTACACCTAAATCTCAATAAATGGTCTCTGGTTCTTCTCCTGAGTCAGCCATAGAAGATCTATGGAGCTACTGGAATTTTTTTAGAAGTACTTGTCAATTACATAAAGAGTATTTTGTCTGTGATTATTTTGGGGCCTTATGGATTTTCAGTACTACCTTTACGCTGAGCCAAAGTCCATTCCTAGAAGGCCTTCAAGCCATCTAGTGCTTCAGGGCTTCTGTTGCAGGTATTCATTTTAAATGAGCCCTTCCTCTAAACATAGCACAACAGTTCTCTGAGCTCTGTATTAAACATTTGGTAAATTCCTGCTTCTCTCTGTAGTAACACAGCTACCAGGAAACTCAGGGGACAATCATGTCAGACCTGTGAACATTTCAAAAACTGAAAAACAGAGTGCTCCAAGGAGCCTGAAGGAAATCTTGCCCTTGGATTCAGCTGATGTTACCATGTCAGCACAAATCACTTGAGGGAGGAGGGAATAGCAATGCTATTCTATTTCTAAACATTGTCCTTTACATTAGTTTAGTTTAGGCAGTAGAGTTTTGTTTCAATCTATGCAGTGTTATACTGTTGGCATGTTACTTTCACTATTCACTTAAAAATAGAGAGTATAAACCAGAGAATGTAAACTACAGTGAGGGTGACAGATGGAATTTTTCCTCTTATGTAAAAAATGTAAAGTAATGAATATGTATGCAAGTGCTTTTTTACTGTGTGGCAATACAATGAATATATCTCTGTGCCTCTATCATAGCTCCTGTAATACTAAAGCCTCATGGAAATTCTCATATAAACCAAATGGCACAGAAACCTCTAATTTCTTCTCATTACCAAATGGGAAAGATGCCCCTTCTTGCAGGGAGAAGAAAAAATATCTCCCCCCCCCCCAAAAAAAAAACCAAAAAAAAAAAACCNAAAAAAAACCAAACAAAAAAAACCCCAACAAAACCAAAACCATAGATGTTTAATTAAAAATATTAAACTTATATTTTTGTAGATCAAAATAGAGTGCCATAATGAAAACAAGTAGCCTAGGAAGGAAACAGCACACTTTGAACAGTCTCTTCTCCCCTCTGTCAGTTCTGCAGCAGTGATCATCCAGAGAGCTGAAGGACTTGTGTTATGCCTGAATCTCTTTACAGCTCTTTTCTGTATTCATTTACAAAACCTGTGAAAGAAAATATAGGAATCATATGTCTAGCTAATTGCATGAACTAACTGTAAAATTCACATTCTGCAATATTTGCTGAGGAAATTAAGGTCTTATTTTGTAAACAGCTAAAGGAAGTGACATGCAACAAAGTGTTTGATCAAGTGGTTGGAACAGCCAAATACAGTGAAAAGTTCATTAAATAGATCTTTGATGAAAATATATGTTGTCAGAACAAAGCCTTCAAGGCAGGGCATATCTTTGAATACCTCTAAAGCACCACTGTACTTACCACCTATTCAAAATAAGAAGAAAAACATGCAAAAGAAATTTTCACATTAGTCTAGTGAGAAAAGCACCAATCTATTAGTTATTTTTGAATGATTTGAATGCAAACCATTTTATTGTCCCTATAAAAGTATCTTCAGAAGAAGGAATTCCTAAACCATTGATCTGAATAAAGTTTAGTAATTGCACAAACTAGTTCATATTATATCCTCTGCAATATCTAAGCATGGCTCAGGAGTGTCCTTGGAAAAGGTGAACTCCAAATGCTTTGTGAGCTGAGTTCTTCCCCCTGTGCCTACCTTGCACTGTGAACCCACAAATGTAATGCTCAACAGGTTGCTTGAAAACAAGCGTGGGAGGTTCTTATCTAACATGTAAAACACTCTATCTAAGACTCTATCTAAAGCAATTTCTATTGGTCAAATTACTGTATACATGTATTTATTTTAGAACCTACTCTTCACTATTTGGTTGAGTCATAATTGCTAAGCAAATAAATCCTTTCAGTCACCATAATATAGAGCTATTGTTTTGAAAATTTGTGCTGCTTGATTTACAAATTCAAGATGATTTAATCTGCTATCTTCTCCAGCAACACAATGGACTTTGCCAGTCATTGTACTGTATTTGCTTAAGAGAAAAGAGTTAATATGAGCTTGTTCAGCTTTGCCATCTATCATGCAGTATAGCAGCAAGTGTCTTCTTTGGTATGCAACATAATTAATTTAAATGTTGTCCTTGAGGAGTTTACACATTGCTTATTTGCATTCTCCTGTTATGATAGGAAAATTGCTGCACCTTCTAAGCTTGATCTTCACAGCCCTGTATCAAAGATGTGTTTATTTGCTGTATTTTCAAATAGAAGAGATACGTTGTGGCTAGGCTTCACGAACAAAGCTCCAGGGAGGGCTCCACCCATGCTCCTCCTCAGCGCCTTTTCCAAGCGCGCCGATAAAAAGAGGATAGTGGATAGCACCCTTGAGCCTGCACTATGGATTTTTTTTCCATTTTTCCAGAGCTGGACCCACCCTTTAGTCCTAAGGTTCATCTACCAGGGCCTAGCAAGCTTGGACGCTGGCAGCGAGGTCCTTAGGATGGAGGTTTAACCTCTTAGCTGGAAGGCCTTACAGGGCTAAACGAGCTCCATCTGCCCGGGTTTGGAATCAGAGTTGTCCTTCTCCTAGGATGACTGCCAGAAGGCTAATGAGCTCATCCTACCCATCCAAGGATTCTAGGAACATGGGTATCACTCCCCACACTTTCCCGTGGGCAATGAGTTTAATGCTCCCTCTGCTGTTGGCACAGTTATGGCACCAGGGGCCACAGGAGACCACAAGGGATTTTCAGACTGTGCCTGAGAAGAGATACATTCCACAAGGTAAAGACCTTGTAAAGACATTTGCTTTTAACTGAGCAAAATAGGTGGTATCATAATATGTACTTGAAGGGCCAAGTGCTGGGAGTGCTCTGTGGGGGTCAGACTGCTGCTGAGAGCCAGCACTGCACAGCCCTCACTCCTTCTCAGCAACCACAGTCTGGAGCCCTCAGAAAACAACGTTAAAAAGGCAAACAGGACCAGTCTGCTCCTCAGGAAAGGTGAGCTGGGAGCCAAGGCTGGCAGCAAGGCTGGAGGGACAGTGCTGTCACCCAGAGGGGCTCAGCAAGGAGCAGGTTAGTCATCAGATGGGGCCAGACCAGAGTCCTATAGTCGTCAAGGAGGTGGTGAGGCACCTCAGAGTTCAAGCCAAGAAATCAAGCATCAGCGAGGTCCATGGCCAGGCATGGATGCATCCACAATGCAGCTGAAGGTATGTCATAGCCCTTGGTGCTCTCAGAGCTCTGGCAAAGAGGAGAAACAAAGACCACTGAGACTGCCATAAAGTGCTGAGTTGCTCTGTATTTTGGAGTGTCCCAGAATGATTCCCACAATATTTCCATGGAAAAGTTGCATGGATACTCAAGAAGTACCTCATGCTTTTCAGCCTCTCCTTAGTGCCATGCCTGTGCGAAGCTGTAAAGCCAATGACAGCTTGAGTCTCTACCTGCATGTAGAGCTAAGGATGCCTGTAATCATTTCCAAACCCACAACTAATTGTTATTTTAAGAGCTCACTGACTATTCAAGTCACTTTGCTTTTGGAAAATCAGAAGTTAAATACACTCTGTCCTTTGTTGTTTTTTTCAAGCACAACCCTTATAGTTCTATCACATTATGTAAATACTATTTACTTGAAGCATGATTTTAAAGTATTCTTCACATTGTGTCAACACTAAAGTCTATACATATTTTGTACACAGGCAGTTTTGTAGATTTAAATAATTTACCCTAGTTTCATACAACATTAATTTGCTGATTAAAATCAGGGAAAAATGAGCAGAGAATTGCACAGTCATTAGTTTATTGAATGCTTTAAGAAAAATGACTATTATAGAGAATTATGTAGAAGTACTAGAAAATGTTCAAATCCACAGGAAAGCACACCCCCCCC